>CM062817.1:746755677-747258177 GCA_031772625.1 Pinus tabuliformis | reverse complement strand
AAGGGATAGGAGGAGGATAAGGGATGGAGGTTTAGATCCAACATATTAGGGATGCGAGCTAGATCGAAACCATTTGGTAGAGATGCCATCCATGATGCTTCTTTTCTGGAAGTTTATCACACTTTTTATTTAAGGTATTTTCACAAGATCCTTATCTTCCACAGATAGGTTTTTCTTCAATATTCTTCAGGAATTAATGGAAGTAATAATTTAGATAATGAAATATATGGGTATGGCATCAATTGTCATTAATGAAACAAAATAATGTGGAACAAAATTCCCCTAAAGTATGAAGATAGAAAAGGAATGATGATTGAATTGCCTTATCATGAAAGGGCATGGAAATGAAGAATAGATCAGTTGGAAACCTACCAACAACAATAAAGGAGTTACAGTATAACAATATCATCTATGAGGTAGGAATTCTCATACTTATAATTCAAGTGACTCAAAGTATAGCTGATGGCATGAAAATATACATATCAAATAAATAAGATTATGGTCACTAAACATACATCGTGGATCCATGCCTACATGACTCAGTATAAACATAGCCACCAAACATACACTTTAGATCTATGCAACAATCATAAATATTCAAAAGACTTTATTGCAACCTAGATGCAATAGACAAGATCTAGGATCTTCAGATATATCATGCCATAATACAAATCTAACCATGTGAATACATTTTTTGAAGTCGAACATGGTAGAAATCATCTCTTTTTAGGTAAATGATGAAAACCATTAACATACATGTAAGAAACCACCAATAATGACAATGGAGCTTAAGGTACTTGAGTACATTCTATTGAGTGGGAATATATGATATGAATTCAAACACTCATAGAATCATTTGATGATTTTCAATGATGTAAACCTATTATCGAAGGTGAGGAAACCTGTGATTAAGGAATGAAAACTCCAAGATACTGAATGGTTTCTAAATCAACTTCCTATATAACATGTTGAAGTTGATAGGAAGTGATTTTTCACAAGAGGGACTTGATCTATCCCCCATCAACTACATGAAATAGGCATAAATATGTGAAGTGGAATATAGAACAAAGTAATTTAAGATTGACTCAAGGATGGCCTATGCCATAGAAGGCTTACAAACTGTAGAAACTAGCTAACTCAGGTTAAAGTTTCTTGAACATATTGATGACATGATAATTGTCTTGGAACCACTGAATCAAAAATTGGATCATGGATCATGGACCAAAGTATAAATTTCTTTTATAGGTTTTTGGAAAAGAAAACCTATCTCACCTTGCTACAAAATTCCTCATCGCTCCTGACTTTTGTATAATTCTTTCCACCATGGCCAACACTATAGGATAGAGCGGAATTCCCTCCTATAGCAGAGTTACTACAAAGGACTATCACCCTGGTTAATCAACTAATCCTCACACTAATTAAGTTGGAAAAAATCTCGGCTCAAATAGACATGCCTGATACTAGCAACCTGAAAGAACCCTATGAGGTTCCTCCTATTGCATAGTCACAAACCCCAAATCCATATACACAAGAACCCTCAAAGAAACATTCTAGGTTTTGTATAATAATAAGGGCACTGGAGAAATGGATTTGGATGTTGTCGACCTCCCAAGCATTGGTAAGGCATGGAACGATAAACACTCAAACTTGCTCCTAAAGCATCAAGTCAAAATACTAAGTAGAGCCATTCTTCAATCAAGGAAGCAAGACAAAAAAGTGTCAATAGGACAAGCCAATGCCAATCCTTTAGGGGTTCATGTCCAACCTATGAAGGAGACTACAAAGAAACATAAGGATGAGAAGGAAAAATGTCGTAAAGGGAAATCAAAAATTTCTAGAAGAACTAGGTGACATTCTTGCCAACTCAGGTATAGTAAATTTGATCTCATAGATTTATCCCTCAACCAACTCATCCCCCCCACCCCCACCCCCCCCCCCCCCTGCCCCCCCCCCCCCCCCCCTGCCTGCCCCCCCCCCCCACATGAATATAATTTCCTAGAATACTAGAGGCCTCAATTGCAAGGGAAAATAAAGGCTTCTCAAAGGAAAGTAGTTCACAAAACATCCAACCTTCTTGGTGATTCATGAAACTAAAACTTCCTATGAAGTTGTTTGCAAGTTGACAGACAAATGGGGTTGAGGATACTAATCAATAGCTCTTGATTCCAGGGTCAATCTGGATGTATCACTATCATTTGGAACTCTCTAGAGGTATCCATCCTTAATGAGTTCTCTTCTTTCATAATTCTCACTATATAATTTTAGCACATAGGATCATTAGAAACTTGTTTTCTTTCAAACATTTACAACCTTTCATTGCCTGGAGACAAGTTTCATTTTATTACTACATCAAGCAACTTAGTCTTTTCATCTCCCCAAAATCTTGGATCCTTGGGGTAACTTCAATTTGATAAAATATTTAGAAGAAAAAAGGGTAGTGTTAGAAAGATAGAGGTGGAATCCAACCTATTCCAAGTTGTCATGACTTCTTCTCATTTGGTTGACCTTAACACCATCAATAACACTTATGATTGGAGTAACCATAGAGGTGGATCCCAAAAAATAGCTTAAAATATGGATAGGTATCTCATCTATGAAAATATCATGTCCAAGTACATTTTTATGGAGGCTTCCATCCTCCCTAGTTATGGCTCGAATCATCAACCAATCAAATTAGACATTGGAATCAAGTCCTGCCCAAAATGTGGGCCTTTTGGCCTAGAGTGTTTCTTGCTCCAACATCCCAACTTCTAATACATCATCAAGGATTGGTAGGATGAATTGGCCAACTTTGAAGGATCATCTATGTTTTTCCTACAAACAAAGTTGAAGCACATTAAATATCATCTCAAAACCTAGACTAAGGAAAAAAAACTGGAACATCACTCTGGGCAAACAAAACCTGGAATCCCAAAGGAGTACATCCAGTAGGAAGTTATTCACCAAGGAGGATAAGAGGACCTCATAAAGGAGGAAGTGTGTACTCTTACTTAGCTTGAAGAAAGAGGGAAATAAGAAGAAATACTTTGGAAACAAAAATCTAGAATTAGATGGTTGAAGGAAGAAGAGTGAAATATTGTTTTCTTCCACAATTCGATGCTTCAACATTAGCACCACAATTGTATTTATTCCTTAACAAACCAAGAGTCTATCAAGTTTTAGGATCATGATGTTGGATTCAAAATTATCTAAGACGAGTGGCCACTAAATCAGTATAATGAAATTTTTTACTCATTTTAACATTAGAACATCATAAAAAATCAATCTCATGAACTAAACAAGTAACAAAATATATACATGGAAACCCGTATGGGAGAAAACCACAAAATTTCTTTATATGAAAAATCTTGTAGGCACCAACCTACAAGAGACAAATCCCCTCTGATTCTTTGTAGGCACCAACCTACAAGAGTCTCTAATCTCCTTTGTTGCTTTGTAGGAACCAACCTATAGGAGACACCAATACCCTTTACTAATTTGTAGGAACCAACCCAAAAGAGACATCAATCCCCATTGTTACAAGATTCTTACTCACCAACCTATAGGAGACACCAATTCCCACTATTGCAAATATTTTTAGGTGCTAACCTACTTCATTGAATTTGCTTTCTTGTTCACAATGTTTGTTAGTTTCTTCTACTTTCAACAAGTCTACATGATTCTTCTTCCTTCACCAAGTCTAAATGTTGCTTCTTCCTTCATCAAGAATACTTCTCACAAAACTTGTTGCTTTTGGATTCTTTCCAAGAAAAAACTTGCACAACATGATATGTATCTAATTTTGCAAGTCTAGTTTTGAAAATTTTGCCAACTTACCTAGAGATATATTCTCTATCTCTACATATTTCATATTCTAGCACATCTATTAAACAAAGTTATTTCAAAAAGTCCAAGTTGACTTATTTGAAGCATGTTTTAGGAGCATTCAATAACACTAACTTCCATATATAATATCTCCAAAATGATAGGAAAATAGGGTCTGAAAGTTCTACTACATGTACCTTGATATCTCTTCTTTGTCTCCTCAAATTTCATATTTTGAAACATCATATAAAGAAAGTTATAGTGAAAATACCAAGTTGACATGTTTCTAATATAATTTATGAGTATTCAGGATGCCTAAATTCCTCAGATCATATATTCAAAATTATAAAAAATCAAGTATGGATAGTTTAACCACATGTCCGAAATATCTTCTATCTATATACCCCAAGTTTCACATTTTGAATCATCACAAAAGAAAAATTATAGCAAAAATATTAAGCTGACATGTTTGAAGAAGATTTCAGGAGGCCTCACTTCCTCAGAGAATTTCCCTATAATTATAGAAAACCAAGGTATGAAATCTTAATCACATGTAGGTGAAGATATTCTCTCTAGAACCTCCAATTTCCATGGTTTAAAACAATAAAAAAGAAAACCTGTAGCGAAAAAGTCAAGATGACTCATTCATCCCATAAATCACATTTTTTATTCCACCTTTAGACTCCAAGGATCATCCCAAAAATTATTCCTCAACTCCTCTTGCAATCTCATATATTTTCTTTCTTGAATGGTGTTCAGATGCAGTCATATACCCTTTATTTATAATGTCTTTGCATTGACCTATGGGGCTAACTTGTAAAATTGGTTAGGTCAATTTGCTTGTACTTTGGTTGGGTCATCTTGAAGGAATCTTTCATATCTTCTCATTTGTATTGAGCTAGAGGGAGTGTCATATACCATTGGAAAGGTATTTGAATAAGATTTCCAATAATATATCCTATCCTCCAAATTGAGCTATGAAATTGGATTTAAATACCTTCAAAGGTAGGGTATCCAAATTAGGCATCAAAAGTCCAAAAACAGTATTTCTAACAATTTTCATTTTTCCAATATTTATCTTAGACATGTGTAGTCTCGCCATGTCTTTGACATCAATGACAACAATATTCCAACAATATCACCCTTTTTCATTGATGGAAACCCTTCTTCAATTATTTTCTTAGTGTCTACAACTTCTCCCCCTATCTACTATCTCTCCTTATGTCTACATATTCTTCCCCTTTCACATCAATGGAGAATAGTTATTTTTACTTCTTGCTAAAATCCCCCTTAGGCTTATGCTTCCTTTTGTCTACAACTTAACTCTTTTGACATCAAAGGTTTTCTCCCCCTAAACTGATGCTCTTCTTATTTGTAAATATTCCCCTTTTTCTTTTTTTACCAATTGAATTTCACCATTGATTTCACTTTCAACTACTAATTCATATCTTACAAACTTTCCATTTCATCATCCTTCTCTTGCAACTCACTCTCAAAAGTTATCATCTTCTTAATGTAGTATGAGGTGTTATAGTCTCACATACTTACATGTTACTAATGATATGGGAGAGATATGACTCCCAACTTCTATCTTAGATATTCAACTAATTCTCCAGGAAGTGGTTCAGTAAGTATATTTACAATCTATTCCTCGGTAGCAATGTATTCCAAATTAACACTTTGTTCAAATATATTCTCTCTTAGAAAGTGATACTTGATGGTAATGTGCTATGTCTTTGAATGCATCATAAGGTTGTTTGAAATGTTGATTTCACTTTTATTACCAGAAATAGTTGATATTAGTTGATCATATTCTACCATGGCATTGTTTAAATTCTTCTTCATCCAAAGAAATTGAGAAAAACAAGTCACTGGTAAACTTTATTCAACTTCAATTTTCAATAGAGAGATTGAAGTTTTCTTGCTCAACCATAAAGCTAGACAACTTCCTAGAAATAATGCTCCACTTTCAATTTTCTTGTCATCTACACTTCCTACGCAATCTACATTTGTATATTTTGTTAAATTAAAGGCTTTTCTTCTTGAATATCATGGGCCAAAGTCTATAATGCTTCTAAAATATCTAAATATTCTATTAACTTCTTACACATGTGTTCCTTTGGTGTATATTGGAATCTTGTAATCAATCCTACTGCTTGCATAATATCTGGTCGTGATGCTATCAGAAGTAGTAAGGTTCATACCATTGACCTATACATAGTTTGATTTGCATTAGGGAATTAATCATCTTTGATCAACTTGCATCCTATAACCATAGGATTGTTGGTAGTTGCATAATTTTCCATGCCAAGTTTATGTAACATTTCCTTTAGATGCTTTGTTTGGGAAATGAATGTACCTTTTCCTAATCGAGTCACCTCCTATCTTGGGAAGAATGACAATTCTCTCAGCATGGACATCTCAAACTCCTTTTACAATTCTGTTGCAAAATTTTGACTCATTAGATCAATATCACTTCCAAAAATGATATCATCTACCTATACCACAATAATGAAAAAAATCGTTATATGTTTTGATATAAAGATTTTTTTTGTTATTTCTCTTTTGAATCCTTGTTGTTGTGATACTTTTCAAGTCTTGGGTACCAAGTTCGAGGTGCTTTCTTTAGATCATATAGTTTCTTTCTTCAATCTACACACATCAATTTCATTTCCTCACAATTGAAATCCTTCTGTTTGTTCAACATATACTTCTTCCTCTAAATCACCATTCAAGAAGGATGATTTGACATCCATTTGATAGACTTTGAACTTTCTAAAACATGAAAATTCCAAAAACATTGTGATTTCTTCAAATTTGGATATAGAAGCAAAGGTTTCTTCAAAATAAACACCTTCCACTTGTGCATACCATTTGTATATGAATCTAGCCTTATTCCTCACTACCTATCCATCCTCATTTAGTTTATTCGTCAATATCCAATTAGTTCAAACTACATTCTTATCTTTTGGTCTAGAAAAAATTTCCCATGTATGATTCTTGTCAATCTAGTGTAGCTCTTCCTCCATACCATTAAACCAATTCTTATCTTCATAGGTTTCAAAAAATTTATTTGGTTCTATCTTGGAAAATAAGGAAAGTTTTCCATTCCTCGATGTGCTTATCAAATTCCTTCTAATATTAACACCTGACTCTTTATCACAAATGATTTTATTTTTTGGATGAACCTTTTGAACATACCTTGAGGGAGTCTTTTGATGTGGAGGCTTTTCCTCTTCTTCCTCTTCCTCTTGTTCTTCTTATTCTTCCTCTTCATTTTCTATATTTATTATCTCTCCTTACTCTTCATTTCTTTGTTTCTTTTCTTCATGAGGTAATGCTTAATTTATTCTCACATCAATAATTTCAACTATCATGTGTAGTATTTTGTTGTAGCATTTTTAGCCTTTGATCGTAGATGAGTAACTATTATTAAACCAGCTCACAAAAAGATAGAAAAGATAGATCAACGCCTTAGAATTCAGCCTCTTCAAGGGGGAAACCTCCTTTACATTACACAAAAGAATTATTTTTTCATGATTCAATTGACAAAACATCCTTTCTATATATAGGAGTCTAAGTAGTCATAATATAACCAACCTACCTAACAATAATAATATAAAGGCACTGTTATCACCCGAAGAAACTCTCCTAGGTTGTATATCAGAGATGCTCGGGAACATTACAAACTCAAGAAAAATGTTGTAAAATGGTGGATGAATGAAAGAAATGTTGCATATTCAAGCCAAATAACCACTTCTACTATGCTTGACCCCAGACATGGGTGAACATCCCCAGACTACAAGGCTTTAGACCACCAATTACTCACAGTTTTAAAGAAAATGTGATGATGGGGAATACTGATCACACCAGCAAATGCACAGGACCCTGTGATGGCCAGCTGCAACCAGTTAAAAGGTCTGTAAATCTATTCTCTAATGCGTAGACAGGATGACAGCTCTCTAGCATTAAAACAACAAAAACCTGCATACATATTTGATAATACTAACTAGATTCTAGTAGAGAGGTGGGATGACAGCCCCTCTATTGCTAAGCATCAAGAGCAAATAAAAATTTCATACAGGCACAACCTGGAACAAAGAGGAAGAAGTGTGAAGTGAGCAATTAACAGCAAAAGAAGCTTGCATTAGCTGAAAATGAAGACTAGAAGCTGCAGGTCTCATAGTAGTTATAGTCTCCAGAAGTTGAACTTTACAACAAAATAACACTCATAAACCTTATTACATCTTTCTTTTTGGTATATATATAGAGTTTGTTCACAAAAAATCTCTGCTAACCTATGCGTGGAGGGGTCATAACTGACCACCAACCGCATTTACAATCAGATATGGGTCTCTGATACAATTTGATTGTTTTAATGAACAAAATCGGCCTTTCTGGTACTTTGATGTCCTTCTTGAACAAGTAAATGTCGTGTTTATCTGCTCAAGGCTATCCTTCTCATCCTTGGCTGTGCTACTCTTTAAATATGGTTGCTGGGGATTCAATGCGCAGCGTGCTGGTAGGAAGTTGAACATTGTTATCCTTCGTCCCTTGGAAGCATGGCAAAGGCAGTGGACGTAGGCGGCATGGAGGCAGATCCACTATTGGATATCATGGATCAATGGCGGGAAGCATTTCACAACAGCTATTGGGAGCAAGCGGGAATCAAATGTGGGTCGTTGGATTAAACAAACGGGCATAGGAGATTGAATCAGAGGGGCTATCGGAGGTGAATGGGATCGGATGAATGAGGGCCGTCGGATCGCGATCGGGCAAATCCAATGGTCATCGCATGCGAAAGTTGCACGGACGATAATGCGCGGGAGATGGGTACGGTGGCGGGAAGCGGTTTCCCCACACCGCATATGGGCTGTGGTGGTTTGCGTACAGGGCAGGTGTGATCTAGTGAATTAGCGTTGCGTGGCAGGCAGGTCCAGCAGGAAACCACCTTCCCCGCAGGCTATCGCGTGCGCAAATTGCGGGGTGAGGGCTAGCGAACACCGTTGGATGATATGGCGGGCGCGATCAGATGACAGGAGGTGTACGTATATGTCTATTGGTGGACGTGACAGGTGAGGGCCCCGGCGGTGACATTTTTTATTATATCCGCGCGGTTATGTGAATAATAGCATATGGGCTTTGAAATTAAGCAAATAAAGGTTTTAACCACATAAAGGGACTTACACATGGTTATATAGTATTTAAACAAAAAAAACGCGCGGGCACCAGGGAAAAAGGGTTTAAAGGAGAGTAAAGAGGATTCAAGGGGAAGGAGGAAATAGAGGTGTGGGAGTTATAAGGAGAAAAGGGAAAATGAAGGAGAAAGCATAAAAAAAATTGTTGCCAGCCTTATACAACCAAACCAGCACCGCTCAACACCTATTTTAGTCCATCAAGTGTCAAAGAACATAGCAGAGCTAACACTGGCTCCTTCTGGGGATGAGATCCTCCCTGTGAGGTCTCAAGATCTTGTAGACCAATGCCTTCGTACAAAACCAGCTTAAAAAGCATTGCCTAGTATCCATTGGGCATGGAGTCTACTGCATCTATACTAAAACTGATCAAAACACAATATTTACAATTTTTAAGGCTAAAGACCTTAAATCACACAAACTTTCAAAAAACGCCCATTAATTGGGCCATCAAAAACTGCCTCTCCTCCCATACTTTTCAGTATGAAGGTGTTGTTCCCTTGAACCTATGAAATGATGAAAGCCCTGTCCAGAAAGCATCAAATTTCCCATGATTTCTTTTCTCTTCCTTCAGTGCATCCCATTTCAAAACCAAGTCACCAATCTGAAAATTTTTGTTTCTGCCTTCTTGTCAAAGGCTTCCTTCATCTTTTTCTGATGTGCTGCAGCGTTTTCAACTAGCTGTTCTCTAATCTGATGTACCTCTGCTAAATCAGTGATCCTTTTTGCCATTTCTTCTTCCTCATTTTGTTCTGTTTGAAGGCATTTTGCCACAGGGAGAATTAATTGAATTGGGAACACAACATCAGTGCCATATACCAGCTTGCAAGGAGAATTCCTTGTGGCTCTTTTAATGGTCATTCTGTCAGCCCACAATGCATACTTGAGATTTGAATCCCAATTCCTTTTATTGTCCTCTAACAGCTTCTTAATTATCCTGATCAGACTTTTATTAGAGGATTCTGCCAGACCATTTCCTTATGGATAATATGAGGTGGAATGAACAAGTTTAATACCCATAGAATCACACATTTCCACCAGTTCTTTTGCCCTGAAAGTTGCTGCATTGTCTGTGATCAATTTGTGTGGACAACCAAATCTGCTGAAGATATTTTCTGTCAAAAACTTCATGACCACATTATGATCAGCCTTCCTAGTAGGGACTGCTTCAATCCACTTAGTGAAATAGTCAGTGGCTACTAATATCCATTTATGCTAGCCACTGGAATGTGGATTGATTTCTCCAATAAAATCCAAGCCCCACTGCTGAAAAGGTCCTTTTGCCTGAATTGGTTTTAGGGGCAGGGATTTCAACTATTGTTTTCCTTCAAATCTTTGGCACCTGTCACAAGATTTAACAAAACCAAATACATCAGAAAATAAAGTAGGCCAATAGTACCCAGCTCTGAGAATTTTATGGGCTATAGTTTTCCAATAATGATGCCCTCCACACATGCTGGAATGAAACTGCTGCATAAATTCTTTTGACTATTCCTTGTCCAAACACCTTAAAAATATTCCAGATGGATCCCTCCAGTAGAGCATATTTTCAATGATGCAATATTTAGCTGCTCTAAGTTTTAAAATTCTAGCTTGACTTTGAGTAAATCCTGAAGGGATTTCTAGCTTCAACAAGAAATTAATTATTCCAGCATACTAATTACAAGAAGCTAGATTCTCGGCCACTAACTGCTTTTTCTGTGGTTCAGTTGTTTCCTCTTCTTCTGCCTAACCATTTTCTGCAATAGTGCAGAGGAAATCAATATTTAAAGACCTGCAATTTTCTTCAGCTAATAATTTGGCAAGACCCTGACCTCTGAACAGCTTGGTGGGCTTCAGCTCTATATTAAATTCTATCATTTTTGCAATCCATTTTTCCCTTCTTCCATCAGCGTCAGGTTGTGTTAAGACATCTTTTATTGCAGCAGAGGGTACATATGCAATTATCTTTGAATGCAAGATATAGACTCTGAAAGCTTTCAAGGATTTGATAAGAGAATATGCATGTTTCTCAATAATATCATACCTCAGTTCAACATCCCTCAAATTCCTACTGAAAAATGCTACTGGATGTTCTGAACCTTCTTCGTCTTGCTGCAATAAACCTGCTACAATGGTTTCTTCAGAGGCAAATGAGAATACATGAAACTCCTTGCTATAATCTGGACTTATTAATGTGGGAGCCTCCATTATAGCTTTTTTGATTGAATCAAATGATTTTCTTGCTGCATCATTCCATCTTACCTCTGGCCCTTTTCTCAACATGGAGGTAATATGCTTCACTAGTTCTGCAAAATTTGGTATAAACCTCCTGACAAAATTAATTTTTCCCAGAAAGGACTAAATATCCTTTTTTGATCTGGGGACAGACAAAGTCTGTATTGCTTTTACCCTTTCTGGATCAATCTGAACACCTGCAGCAGACACAATATGCCCTAACAGCTTGCCTTCATTTAAAGCAAATTGAGATTTTTTAGGATTGACTGAAATTCCAAACCTTCTGCACTTCAGAAACACTTTTTTCAAATGCTGCAAATGATTTTGATGGCTGATGGAGTATACTGTTATATCATCAAGGTAGATAAGGAAAAATTTTCCTTCTCTCCCACAAATGTTATATCCATAGCTCTCTGAAAGGTGGCTCCAGCATTCATCAATCCAAAAGGCATCTTAGCATACATAAAAGTGCCCCAAGGAGTGGTGAATGTAGTCTTCTCTTGGTCATCTGTGTTAACGGGAAAAGTGTCTATTCAGAACGACCCTATCCCACTAAGGTGTGACAGTGACCTTAGAAACAAATAGAGAAAACTACTTTCGTATTCTTCTTTATGAACTATAAACGAAGAGGAATAGGATGAACCAACCTGTATCTTGCGCTAGTCCTTTGATCCAATCTCTCTCCTCTTTGACAGCTTCCAGCTACCTGATCCCTTACTTGCCCAGCTTCACCAAGTTCCTGTAAGATCACAGAAGAAGAAAACTACACAAAGACATGGATTTATATTCATAAATAGCTTAGGATCATATTTAAGTTAAACATACAAATGTAACAAACATCAATGATACACAAGCATGTAGGAGAAACTCAAATAGTTTTATTGATATAACAAGAAGATCCAGGAGGAGTTACAACCGATAATTCCTGATCCAGCATCAACCTCCCAGCAAAGAAGTCCCCTCTTCACCTCCAACAAAGCATAAATCACCCAATACTCTGATATCTATCTCAAAACCAACAACAATTCTCTGCAATGTACAAAATTCCAGCCTCTGGATCTCTGGGATGAGGGATCCATATATAGATGTATGCAAAGAGGATGAGTCAGCTTATGATTTGACTAGTGTCTTCTCTCTGTCAGTTCTTGCTTCCACTTGGATACTGAGAGCCTCTTACTCATCCTTGATCGAACTCAGTGAGGCAAGTGTCATTGGGGAAGATTCTGGAAGCTTCCATTGTCTTTCCACCTCGCGGAATGGCACTGCCATTTGTCATTTCCCACTCAACGCACCCTGGTAGTGCATTTAGGTGCGTTGCAACGCACCTAGCTAGTGTACTTGGGTGCTATGCAACGCAGCTAGCTAGTGGAGCAGCTGAAATGATCCTGATTTGATTGATTCTGAGCAGTTTCTGGTGGAGAACTTCTGGGAGAAGCTGTAATTTGTTGACCTTGTTCCTTTAGGGGTCGGAAGAACACTTTTAGGGACTTAGGATCCCTTGGTTTATGGACATTTCATGCTTAGAGCTGTAAGGCACAAAAATGTCTATAACAGTTGCCCCCTAAAGTACGAGGCCGTTTATCGGGTGAAATGCTTTATTAGGAGGATACGAAGCTCTTTCAATGCTGGGAGGAGACCTGTAATAAGATACAATACAATACGTTATCTTCATACTGTTTTCATGATCTAGCTGAGGCGGGCATTCCCATGCTCAGCTTTATAAATTCATTTTCATGTACATAGGACAGACAATCGTCTGATGGTAGATTGATGATTCTGATAGAACCATCATCCTTTTGGTAGGATGATTATCTGTGCTGCAATGTTGTACATTTCAATGTCTTTATTTTCCTGAATATATATCGCAGCCCGGATGGATGAAACTAGATCCGGGGTCTTCAATCTCGTCCGATCTTCACTCAAAGTACAAGTCGATCCATGTGAGAAATGTTTTGAAGTCGAACATGGAAAGACATCGCTTGATTACCAGTCAATGATGTAAACTGTTAACAAGCGCGAGAGGAATCACCGATAATGATGATGACCCTCAAGGTACTGCAGTACAATTCACGTGGTGTGAATAAAGGACTTGGCGTCGAACACCACACAAAATCTTTCGATCGAAGGTCATTGATGTATACCTGTCACCGGAAGTGAGAAACTTGCCATTGAGGCATGCAAGCTTCAAAGTACTGAAGGGGGTGTTCCTAGATCAACTTCTTGGATAATGAGCTGATGTTGACAAGAAGTGACCCGTCAAAGGAGGGCCTTAATGAATCCCACATCAATGACACAGAACGGAGCAAATGATTTTGATGGAGGTGAAAACGATCTGATGATATATGGTTCAGGATGGCGGTCATGAAAGAATGAAGTATAATGTATGGCAGTGGATGGGACACATGTGACTTCTCTGGATGACTTCTCTTGAACATGTCGGCGACACTTATGTGATGGATTGGTAGCATTTACCCCAAATGTGGATGGTATGGCGTGACCATGGTGATGTGACCGGTGAATGAAACAACCCAACCCGATTCAGGCACGGAATGGAAGTGTCATGTTCAAGAGCGACTTGCTACCAATAAAGATTCTTTGAGTTTTCTTCCCAATTTTTCCCCAGTCATTGCTGACCAGTACCTCTTTATTTTTGTCAAGCTTGAGGAGGATAACATATTCTTGTTCTATAATTTGCCCTTCGGGCAAACCCATCGCTATGTTTTAACGAGCCTAGCGATAGTGAAACTCGTTCTCGTCTAAAGACAAGTTTGTCGCTATTAATCTTTTTAACGAGTTTAACGACAAAGATAACTCGGTCCTTTTCACTTTTAGAGAGTCTGAAAAGGTACGTAAAGGTAACTCCAAAATTCCTTTTTCGTCATCTAATCCCTTAAGTCCGAAAAAGTATAAAACAATACAGAAGGGATGAATTTTCGATAGTTTTAACGAGCCGAACAAAACAAGCGCTCGATCTTTTTGTGCAATAATCCCTCAGGTCCAAAAAGATTAAAATCTAGAGGAGGGATAGCACTTCTGATCGCTTTAACGAGCTGGAGGGCCAAAACTCGGCAATATTTTCATATTTTATGAGTCAGTTGAAAAGAGCTTAAAGAAGACTCGTCTTTTGAGGAACGAGTGATAAAATGGGTAGCAGCTGATTCCAGGTAAGGTTTGGAATTTTCCAATCACGGCAGTGTCACAAGGATGGCTAGTGAAATCACTCTTCGCAGTTGTTCCTCAAAATGGGTAAACAATCAAATGGAGGTGAATGATCGGCCAATGAAAAAGTGGAGGTGATGGTGCAAACACGACCAAGGCTTTAATGGCTGAAATGTTACATTCACCGTGGTTATTTACCGGGGAATAGTTCATTTTTTAATGAGCTTAAACGCGGGTGGAAACATTTGCTCATGTCTTATGTTTATTTTTTAACGAGCTTGAACTATGTGCTAAAACTGCTCGATTAGATGGTCTTGTTTTGATTTTTCACCATAAATAGCTTTGTCCTTCCAAAGATAGTATTGTATTTTCAACTGCTTCATCAAACTAGTTAGAAATGAACAATATTTTCTTGAAAATGAGATTAAAACGCTAATATTTTACTTTGAATTACGTAAAAGTAATTAAAAAGTGTTTTTACCTCTCATTTTACCATTTCATTTGAACTTGGTTTGTTGGAGCTTTGGAGGTGCTTTTCCCCCTCGATTTTCATCAGTTGATTTCGAGAGATCCTGTGGACGATTCTCAGCACCGTCTGGACCAGGTAGGAGCTAAACCTGAGCTCTTTCATTTCATGGTTTCCATTTTGCTTTTTGACCCTGATTCCTTGCCTTTCTGAGCCCCTGGGCTTTGAGGGGTTCGTTCTGCCATCAACGCACCCCCAGTGTATCGAAACCTGCGTTGAATGCTGGCTTGTATGAAGGCAGTTTGACATTCAATGCACCTAGAACACTGCTGTAGGTGCGTTGGGCGCAGAAAGGGAATTTGTTGCATAATTTTTGATGGAATTTTTGCCTGTTTCTCACCAAAATCAGGATCTAACTCCTCTCTTGTTTGTTTTTTTAGAGATTTGGGAGCAAGATGACCCTTACATGGCAAGAACGTGAGCATGAAGAGGAGGACATGATTGCCCTACATGATCCAGTTACAGTGAACGCACTGCGGAATTGTGGCTTGCTGAAGTTCTTCCGCATTTCTAGCATGAGACAGCAGATCAACCTACTGCAGTATTTGCTCGATGCTTGGGATCCTATCAATCAAGTTTTCCAGATTAGGGGCAAATCTATCCCCTTGACTGCAGTAGACATATATTTCTTGACTGGCTTGTCGAGGCGGGGTGCCCCCATCTCTTTGTCAGGTTCGGCCCGAGGAGGCGATTCTGTGAGAGATTATGTCCGCTGGTATTGCAGGGAAGGATCTCAGTCGAGTAAAGATGGCAAGATCATCATCCGTGATGTCACTGACAGGTCCCTTAGGACTATCCTGTTTACTTTTGGTAGGATGGCCGGTAGTGCGTCTCTTCATGTAGCCAACAGATCCTATATGCAGCATGCCTTGGAATGCCTCCAACCGAAGGTGTTCAACTGGTGCGACGTAGTACTTATGGTGATGAAAGAACAGTTGACCAAGATAAAGAACGGGAGGTTGAAGAACTTTGGGTTCGATTCTATTTTGACCGCCTTTGCCTTGGAGAAGATACCACTGATGCAGCCGCAGTACATTGCACTCGATTTACCTTCTCCTACTGAACCACGTATGCAGAGATGGGTTGACCATATGTCTAGGCATGCTGGCCAGTCTCAGATTTCATTTTCTGATACCTTCTTCAGGTGGTTTGATCGTCAGGAGATGGTTTATTCTGAGTATCCATATGCTGGCATGGACTTCCGGGGTGATCCAGATTTAGTACTGCCGGATGGCGAGCATTGGGGTGCTATTGGTAAAATCTCTGACCATATTGTTGTTTACTGTTTTTGTTTATAATGTCCTTGTGCTTTATTCTATCAAGACTTTAATCAAACTCATGTGTACATGCAGATGTTGGTCCTGTTCATCCAATAGTTCGCCTGAGAGTACTAGCTGTTGCCCCAGCAGGAGAGGCTGCCGGAAGAGCTATTCTTCGCAACCTCGATGTGGCCGAGACTCTCTCAGCTTTACAGGAGCAGATTGAGGGCCTCACTCTCGGTATACCAGATGTGAGGACTGACGAGCTACCTTTGCAGTTACAGCGGCATACTACTGGTGTGCCTAGACGATGGACTCGTCTCTTACGCATGATCGCATAGGCTGTGACTTGCTATCACGAGCATCATTAGACTAGGGTGCCCCCTAGCATTTTGAGTTTTTGGGTCATGTGACCGATTTTGTCTTGGTTACAGAACATTATATGTAAACCATAAACAGCTATATATATTTTTGATTTTCGGGGTTTTATTTTGGTTGAGCTATATGATCCACATGTAAAACATTGATGATGTGTTTCTTTTTATAAATGTTGCAAATGTCTATCTAACACATAGTTTGCTAATGAGTCGGTTAATGTGTTTAAGTTTCTGGAAATATGTTGGTATTGAATAAGATCAAATTGTCTTTCAAAAATTTTAACCCTTAGGAACATGCGATAAATAGCTGGGTTTTGGGCGGAATATATACCATTGAGTTGTAGTATTACGAGTTGTGAGTCTAGCCTGACAATTAGTCGGCGTATACCATGGGTGATGGCATCAGAGAGAAGTTCTATCAACGCGCTATACTCAGCGATGTTATTCGTTGATTGACCAATACATACACCTCTGAAACTTACTAACTCGCCGCTTGGATCAAAAATGGCCCAGGCTGCGGAGGACAGGTTCTGCGAACTACGACTTGCTCCGTCGGCATATCCAACACATGGCTCCAATAGGTTTGACATCTGCAATAAGTGTAAAAAGTGGATTACTCGACCAAAACAAACACTTTAGCAAAAACAAAAATATAACAAAAGCATATTGGTTACTATTGATTCATAGTAATGCTTGAGGTACAACCCATTACGAGGTTGCGCCAGTGGAATTCCGTCATAATCCATTAACTCGTAGGCTCCTTTTGCTAACACTCGTTTAACAATATAGGGGCCCATCCATAAAGACTTAAATTTACTTGCTCCCAATTTATCGGATTCTTGGTCGTAAAGTAGGACCAAGTCACCTTTCGAGAAGACACGGGTTTGACATTTTTTTCGAACTGCGCCTTGACTCGTTTCTTATGGGCTTCGTTAGCCAAAGCGGCGTCACGACGGGTTTCATCCAATTGGATTAATTCCAAGAAACGAGCCTCTTCTTCTGAAGTTCCGGGGAGGAGATCAATTGCGAGTTTGAGAGACGAGATTTCACACTGGACTGGTAAGACTGCTTCCAGGCCATATACCAGTTGGAAGGGTGTGAACCTGGTTGCATTCCTTACCGATCTTCGGTAAGCCCATAAGGCTAAGTACAGGATTAGGTGCCACCTTCTTTTGTGAACTCCGATCATCCTTTGCAACATGCGCTTCAGGACCTTATTGATCGCTTCAACTTGTCCGTTGGCTTGCGGATAATACGGAGTAGAGCTGTCGTGAGACAACCCTAGATTGGCAGCTAATTCGACCATCATGTGATTGTGAAAATGCGATCCATGATCTGTGACTATAGCCTGTGGTACACCGAATCTGGCGACTACATGATTGAAAAAGAAGAGGGCAGCTGTTTCACCGGTATTGTCTAATGTAGGCATCACCTCGGCCCATTTGGTAAAATAGTCAACTACGACTATGATATACCCATGCCCCCCAGTCGAGGTGGGGTTACATGTCATGAAATCGATGCCCCATTTGGCGAACGGCCCAACAACAACTATTGGCTGTAGAGGTGTGGGTGGTCTTCTGGTTTTGCTATCAAAAATTTGACAAGCATGGCAACTTCTGACTACGGTTATGAAATCTTTGAACATTGTTGGCCAAAAGTATCTTGCTCGTAAGATTTTTTGTGCTGTAGCATATCCAGACTAATGCCCCCCACAAGCGCCTGAATGACACTCATTCAGGGCTTTTTCGGCCTCCTCATGGGTGAGGCACCTTCTCAGAACTGTATCGATACCACGACAGTAAAGTGTATCACCGACGATCATGTAGTCTTTTGCTTGGTATCGAATACGTTTTTGTTCAGAGTGTGAGGTGTTTGGCCTAAATTTTTGGGTTTGGAGATAAATTATTATATCTCCATACCACTCATTGCTTGTAGATATCAGAAACAAATTCTCATCCACGATTGATTCTTCGGATGTTTCATCGTTGGACGACGATGGGAGATCGCATAATAGTTCTGCAAAAACTAGAGCTTTCTTTGACTTGGATTTTACAAATTCCAGATCAAACTCTTGAAGGATCGCTATCCATTTTGAATATTTGCCCCCCAGCAACTATCGCGACAATATATAAGTCATGGGGTTGCAATCTGACAGAATGGTAGTTTTCCGAAAGAGGACATAGTGTCGAAATCTTTGTATCGCTTGAACAGCTGCAAGCGCTAGTTTTTCAACATAAGAATATTTTCTTTCTGTATCATTTAAGTTCTTACTTAAATAATATATAGGATGTTCAATTCCATCGACTTCTTGAACTAAAACCATTGCGATGGTCGTATCTGCTGCAGCCAGATACAGGTTAAAATCTCTTTGATAATCGGGGGCGTACATTAATGATGCTTTCATTAGGGAATCTTTTAAAGCATCAAAGGAAGCTTGCGCAACCTGATCCCAGACAAAGGGTACCTCCTTTTTCAAAAGACGGGTGTAACCTTTAGCAAGTTCGGCGTAATTTGGAATGAACCTCCTCAGAAAGTTTGCTTTCCCTTGAAGTTTCTAAATCTGAAGCAAATTTGAAGGTGGAGGCAAATTTATGATTTCCTGGACCTTACATGGATCGAGACGAATCCCATCCTTGGAGACTACAAAGCCAAGTAAACGACCAGAACTGATGCAAAATACACATTTGTGCGGATTGAGTCGTATCTTGTAGTGTCGGCAACGTAGAAATATCGCTCTTAAGTGCTGCGGATGATCAATCCGCTTTCGCGAATGAGCCGGAAGGTCGTCGAGGTATGGTTGAACGATGTTTTTGATGTCATGGAAGGCATAATTCATTGCCCTATGAAACGTCGCCCCTGCGTTCTTTAAGCCAAAGGGTAATTTTCGATATGCGAATGTGCCCCACGGACAAATGAATGCAGTCTTTGACTGGTCCTGTGGGCGGATATTTATTTGATTATACCCAGAGAATCCATCCATGAATGAAAAGATTTCGCATCTGGCGCATCCATCAATTATCTCGTCGATGAAGGGTGTAGGGTAGTTGTCTTTTGGACAAGCTTGATTTACATCCCTATAATCGACACACACTCTAATTGTCCCATGTTTCTTCATAACAGGGACAATATTCGATACCCAATCGGTTAGAGGAACCGGGTAGATGAAACTAGCATGGAGAAGTTTTTCAACTTCTGCCTTAATGGCAGCGGCTTTCTTGGGGTGCACCTGCCTTAGCCGTTGTCGTACTGGTTTTACATCTGGATACATCTTAATTTCGTGTTCAACGATACTCGAGTCGATGCCTGGCATTTCACTGTATGACCAAGCAAAGACATCTCTGAATTCGCGAAAAAGAGCGTTATATATTTCTAGTTCTGAAGGAGAACAACATTTGCCAACATAAACATTCTCTACAACATCTATTTTGGTCGAGATATTTATGGCTATAGTCTCTTCAATGTTGGATAAGTTTTGCTCAGAATCCACCGTATTTATAGTATTTGAAAGAAAATCAAAGACTGAGGGATGATAAAGGTCATTTTGAGTCTCTTCTTCACAATCCGGAAGAAGGGAACGATGGTGGGAATCATTCCATGGTGCTCCTTCAATTACCATAGATTGGACAATTCCTTCGTCGGTGACATGCACTCGCGACCAAGGATCTAAAGGAGTACCATATTCTCTAGACCTATCTATCCAAACGCTTGATGAGCGTTGATTTGGGTTTGCCTCCCATGCTAGAAACATTGATTGCTATAATATTTCTATTGGGCTTGGGGGCAAAACCACTGCATGATCCATGTCGATATCGTTTCTTGATATCTTTGTGGAAGATATCATGTTGCAGGTTCCTACCGACGCTACTTCCGCCAGGTTGATTGGAGGTGGAAGAGCGAAAGTTCCCATTAGTATAGGATCTTTCAGTAGGCCTACTCCGATATTCTGAAGCGAATGGGGGCTTCCATGGATCATGGGAATGCTTCCTGTAACTTGAGAACCATTTGGGAGGAAGTTTTGTTGATCGACGATTGTAATTCCTCCTTGAAAGGGGAATGCAATCTTTCTAAAATAGGTCGACACAACAGCTGCCATGGCATATATCCATGGTCTTCCCAGTAGGATGTTGTAATCAAGATTCCCATCGATGACTTCAACATCTATTTCTACCGTTTTCCCCCCTAGTTCAACTTTCAAGTTATTTAGGATACCATATGGGGTATATGTCCTTCTGTCGAATGCTTTTAATGTCGTCGCAGACCGCGACAAGGTTGGAGATCCTAAAGTTTTCTAGCAACTCATCGACATGATACATGTAGATGCCTCCTCATCAATAATTGTTCGATGAACAGTTTTGTTGAGGGCTTTCATTTGAACAAGGAAAGCTAGTTGAGTCGGTAACTGAGGATCGTATCCTTTGTGGTCGAAGGATACAAGATTGGAATCCTTTGAATCAATCCCACCAATGGCCGATAATAAAGCCTGCCTTTGGGATGGGCAATTTTGTAGTACTTCAAGAGTCGACATAGCGGATGGCGATTGGGCCAAATCTTCCACTATGTTATAATGCTGCGCCGCTCTAGCGCGGGGATTAAATGTCGACTTGTGTACTACTCCCTTCGGCGGTTTTATTGTCAATTCAGGAATGGTGGGTGGTACAACTTCTGTCGAAGTTGTTGTCGAACTACTTGGTTGATCTTTATCCTTGTTGTTCGACAGCTGCAGATTCCCGTAATCTTTGTTCCTTGTCGAAATCAAAGCATCATTCTGTTGTTTCGAAATCGACAACATCAGCACTTGAGACGAGGAAGCATTTCCACTTTCAACCAGATTTGTTCCTGGGTTTGTAAACGGATCAGTTAACATTGCTGAGGTTTTCGAACTCTTAAAGAATTTTTTAAGCTCAGCTTCGTATGGACACTCTCTCGTCCAATGATCCTCATCACATATATGACACCCTGTAGAGGGTTTCCTTTGCCTAGAAGGGTTTGTAGAAGGTTTTTCAGGAGATGACTCATCCTGTTTCTTCTTCTTCCCTTTGCCTTTCTTCTTGCTTCCTGGTTGTTTGGTTTCTTTGCCCTTATCTGTCGATACAGCATTTACTTCCGAAGCAAGAAGTTCATCTTTTGCATTTTGACCTGAAATCTTACGGGCCTGTTGTGCCAATCACACCATCGCCGGCGTGAGAGTCAATGTTTGATTTAGGAGGAGGAAGAATTAAGAATTCCGGTCTAGGGGCGTCAGGTATTTTGTCGTAGAGCATGCCGGACTGAGTATAGATCAAGTCCAGATATTGTGCACGAGCGATAACTTGCTCTTCCATTACGACTCCCCCCTTTGCCACATCTTCCGTGATGGAAGGCAGTAATGACTTGATAAACCATTCAGCTAATAGCTGATCAGGAACGTACGTTTTTACCATCCTACGACGACGTCGCCACTCATGTATATGATCAGATATGTGAGTGGTTGTTGTCTGTTTGAAGTTGGTAAGGAGTTCTGTTCCCGTTTCGTACCTTATTGGTAATTGAAAATGGGTTAAAAAGGTTGTGGCTAAGGTACTGAAGTTGTCGAACGAAGCTCTAGGAAATTCAATGTACCATTTTGCCGCCGGACCCGTTAACGTCCTCTGAAAGAGGAAAAGCCTTATCGAATTATCATTTAGGGTGTTTGATGAACACCATAGATGAAATGTCATCACGTGATTCGATGGATCTTCACTCGGATTTCCATTAAATTTAGGAATATCTGATGGAAGTTTATGTGGAATCGCTGGCCACCAAGGGGCGTAAGCAATTGGATCGTTTGTTAACCGTTTAAATCAGGTAACTCTAAAGTTTCCACGAATGGTAACTGCTGATTCAGATTAGGTGAAGCATACCCAGGGTAAGATGGGATTGCCTGAGCAGTTGGTCTTTGCATGCCAGCATAATGCATTTGATGCTGGTGTGACTGATAAGGTTGGTGGACATGACCATTGTAAAATGGTTGATTTTGACCGTTTTGAATGTACGGTTGCCACTGTTCGCAAAGATTTGCTGCTCAGAACCTTGGTATACTTGTTGGAATTGTGGTTGTTGGTATTGCACCAGCCATGGTTGTGAAGCCATGTGCTGTTGCGCTATACTAACCGTTGGACCAAGGTGTGGGGTAATTGTACCCGTCTGGACCTGTGTCGCCCCACTAGTTGGCGATTGTGGTTGAGTCGCAGGGTCAAGGGGCTGTTGCATTACAACCTGAGAAATCTGAGGTTGGCATACAACAGGCAGCGTTTGAACTTGTGACACCGTCACAATAGCTGGTGTAGTCGGGATATTCGACATAGGTACACATTGTTGCATCGAATACACAACTCTTGGTTGTTGAGGTAGTATAGGTACCCAACCACTTGAGGTAATTCCAGTATAACCTGAATATTGTTGTGAACTCCCGTATGGATATCCTCCCAGAGGGGATAATGAAAGGGCATATTTCCCCCCATACGGTGGTAATCCAGAACTCAAGGGAATTGTTTGCCCTTGGGGACCGGACTGCCCAAATTGACCTCCAAATGGATCAATTTGTTGAGACTCAACACAAGAGTTTCCGGATATTATTCCGGATGAACAAACAGGAACGGACCAGACTGTCGAAATAGCCCCTGAGTGGGCTCCTTCTAGCGGTTGAGAGCTAGTCGGGACAGATGGTATGCCGGCGAACATTGTCGGAGTGACAGCAGGGAGTTCTGCTGTCGCTGTGTCAGACGACACAGTCCTAGATGTTGACGGTTGTTCAGACATTTGTAGTCTATCCAAAAGATTACCTAGTGATTCTACAGGAACTTCCGCTGGTGGTAGACTAACTTCTGATGAAGAAGGATATAGAGTGATCCCGACTCCAAAGTGCGTTGGAGTACTTGTTTGAGGATCTTCTACAATTTCTTCAATTGCAATCAGACCAGGTGGAAGGGGAAGACCGTCAGGTCCGTAAAATATTTCTGGTGCTGAAGAAGGTTTGGAATCGACAGCGACAGATGTTTGACGAGCAAGAATCTCCGAACCGGTTGTAAATGGAACTGGTTCGGTAACACAAGTGTTTACTTTCAGACTAGGATCAGTATCACTGTCCCTCTGTGGCTGTTGAACTTCTTCTGTAGAGGCATGGATTCCATAAATGTTTGGAGTAACCGGAGTCTCTGATGTCGTTGGAACACTTGTTCTAACTTTAATAGGAGATTTGGAACCGGTTAAACGAGTTCGCTTTGTCCGTACTGTTTTTGATTCCGGAGACAAAGACGGTTGACTCGTAAGCCTCCGCGAACGATGGGGTTTTAATTGACTTTCTTCCACGATTGAGGATTACTCGATCAACTAAAATAAAAAGGGGAAGTATGTTTCCGAATTAAATGAATTTTAGACGCTTTTGACACAACTTGATTTTTCAGTTTTTAAGAGTCGAGAAAAACAAAAGATGACTCTAGTCTCCTTCGATTTTTAATGAGCCTGAAGTGACAAGTGCTCAGATGGACCTTTTCCGTTGAGGAGTCTGAAAAGGAACGAAAGGGACTGCTCTGGAGATATAGGTAGAGGGAGTACCAAACCAATCGTAAAACTGCAGAATACTTTTTACGGTACGAAAGTCAATCTTCCCGAATGCTGTGTTCGGTGCATTGCGATCAGTAGGCGGCCGACACGGCTTCCTATGGATAAAAGGTTTTAAGCCTATAGGGGTCTCCCAATATATACTCGACGGTACGTGGGAGCACAAGTCCGTACTGGCACTTATCGTCTCAAAGTGGAGGAATCACCCAACCATCAGTGAGGACAACAGTTACCAGGCTTTACGACGCCGGAATACATCTCTAGCCTAGACCTCTAAATGTTGTGCGTTAAGTTCCAAAGCGTTGTTAGATTCATTCAATTTATTTTAAGTTGATCTTTCTTATGAAGTTTGCCTTTTGGGATCACCACGAGATGTAGATGTAATTCCTAAAATGCAATCTAAAGATGATAAGCAAACTTTTATCTCTTTTCAGCAATGAAAATCCTAGCTACAAGGGGAAAAGAAAGACAAAATCTTTTCTCAAAGAGCAAAGAGCGCACTGTAAATGCACTTTTCCTAAATCAAGCCAAACAGACTGTCAATATGCAAATGCACATGTGCATGTATTTGTTTTTCACTTTCTTAATATTGATGCCTAAAAAGAAAGTTGATGTACAAATCCTGAATTTGCTTTCAAGTGACAAACACAAACAAGCTTCTTTTCGAAATCAAAAGGTAGAGATGATTACGACACTTTATGATTTTGAAATAAGTACTCGTTTCGACACTAGAAAGTCACAAATTCAAACCAAAGGCAAAAGTAAAAGCATAATCGACTGTCAACAACAAATAAACTTTCTCCTATGATCAAAATCGACACTTACGACAGATCTAAATCAAAGGACGACAGTATGACTATTCTACTTTTTCAATGGAAAACTGTAAATGATGTAACAAACACACAAAAACATCTACAGTCTTTTTGTACAAAGGAGGTGGAATTAAGGCAAAGAAAAGGGGTTTTTAAACAGACACATATATTGATCAGAGGCTGCAAAAATCAGAGACAAAACTGAAAAAATGAAGCAAAGAACCTCAGTTGCACAAGGCTAGGCTGATCAGCGCACCTGTTACACAGAGAAACTGGATTGCAACACAGGTAGCCCTCTCGGGAACTGCGTTGAAATGCAGAATCTCTTCACAGAGCCTACGCTGGGGCAGAAACGAGAATTCTATCCAGGTTCTGGGTCACGGTTTGCAGTTTAATCTATGGTTTTTGGCCGAGTAAAAGCAATCAGTAATGCACAATCAGAGGGTAGATTTAAAGGAGGTTTAAGAGCTATCACAAAGGGCAATCAGATCATTTGTGAATCAGCTGTTCAAATCATGAACAGATCCAGTGAATGGATTGAAGTAGCAGATGTCTACTTTGCATTTGTTAATGGCAAATGTAGTTCGATTGCTACTTCTATGTTTATGAAACAAACAACAAGAGAAACACAAACAAACTAATTAGACACGATCCCCAGCGGAGTCGCCATTTTGTTAATGGGAAAAGTGTCTATTCAAAACGACCCTATCCCACTAAGGTGTGACAGTGACCTTAGAAACAAATAGAGAAAACTACTTTCGTATTCTTCTTTATGAACTATAAACGAAGAGGAATAGGATGAACCAACCTGTATCTTGTGCTAGTCCTTTGATCCAATCTCTCTCCTCTTTGACAGCTTCCAGCTACCTACTCCCTTACTTGCCCAGCTTCACCAAGTTCCTGTAAGATCATAGAAGAAGAAAACTACACAAAGACATGGATTTATATTCATAAATAGCTTAGGATCAGATTTAAGCTAAACATACAAATGTAACAAACATCAATGATACACAAGCATGTAGGAGAAACTCAAATAGTTTTATTGATATAACAAGAAGATCCAGGAGGAGTTACAACCGATGATTCCTGATCCAACATCAACCTCCCAGCAAAGAAGTCCCCTCTTCACCTCCAACAAAGCATAAATCACCCAATACTCTAATATCTATCTCAAAACCAACAGCAATTCTCTGCAATGTAAAAAATTCCAGCCTCTGGATCTCTGGGATGAGGGATCCATATATAGATGTATGCAAAGAGGATGAGTCAGCTTATGATTTGACTAGTGTCTTCTCTCTGTCAGTTCTTGCTTCCACTTGGAGACTGAGAGCCTCTTACTCATCCTTGATCGAACTCAGTGAGGCAAGTATCATTGGGGAAGATTCTGGAAGCTTCCATTGTCTTTCCACCTCGCGGAATGGCACTGCCATTTGTCATTTCCCGCTCAACACACCCTGGTAATGCATTTAGGTGCATTGCAACGCACCTAGCTAGTGTACTTGGGTGCTATGCAACGCAGCTAGCTAGTGGAGCAGCTGAAATGTTCCTGATTTGACTGATTCTGAGCAGTTTCTGGTGGAGAACTTCTGGGAGAAGCTGTAATTTGTTGACCTTGTTCCTTTAGGGGTCGGAACAACACTTTTAGGGACTTAGGATCCCTTGGTTTATGGACATTTCATGCTTAGAGCTGTAAGGCACAAAAATGTCTATAACAATCTAGGTGCACAACAATCTGATTAAAGCCTGAAAAACCATCCAAAAAAGACATTACTTTGGCTCCTGAGACCTTTTGCAGCAAATGCTCCATTTTCGGTAAAGGATAGTTATCTTTCTTGGAGAATTTATTTAAATTTTGGAAATCAACACACAGTTTGATTTCTCCACTCTTCTTCCTCACCACCACTAGATTGGCTACCCATTTTGAATACCTAAGAGGGACTATGATCTTGGCAGCCAACAATTTTTTAATTTCTTTTTCAATTAGAGGAAGAAGCATAGGATTTATTGGTCTCAGCTTCTGTTTGAAAGGAATAGCATCTTTTCCTAGAGGGATTTTATGTTGAATTATATTCTTATCATACGTTTTCAGATCACTATATTCCCAGGAAAACACATCAGCAAATTGCCTCATCAAATTGCAGTATTCAGCACTTTGATCAGATAACAAATGAGTGGAAAAATTTACATATCTAGACTGACCTGGACTTCCTATATCATGCTCACAAACTATAGATTGGTCTTCTTTTTGGGTAGCTTTGTAAGGCACATCATTCTGGTCAAACAGTTTTTCAAGAGGAATTAGACCCTTAGGAATATGGTTACTAGGAAGCTGGACAATGCTGTTTTTAGAAATTTCATTTCTAAGCTGGGATTGGGGGCTTTCTTGCAAGGCATCATTCTCATGGTCAATTTGCAATTAAGAAAACTCATCAATGACTTGAAATAACCTATTTATTTCATCATCATCTTCAAAAACTTTCCAATTGTGGACATTATCAGGTAAGAAAGGTCTGTATTTCATTTGCACTTCATAAACTAGCCTAGGAGGCATTGGAGGGATAAATAGACTAGAAGACACAGCAAGGGAATCAGCAAGCTGATTTTGGGCTCTAGGAATGTATGAAATACAGAAATAATCAAAAGACTCTCTGACTTTCCATACCTCATCTCTATATGCTTTCAGCCTTGGGTGCTTTGCTTGAAATGTTTTATTTACTTGCTGAATGATCAAATCAGCATCTCCAAATACCTTCAGATCCTTGATTCCTTTGTCTTTTGCTGCACTAAGGCCCAATAGTAAAGCTCCATATTCTGTTATGTTGTTTGTGACTTGAAAAACCAGCTTAAAATACAACTAAATGATTTCTTGTTGTGGAGATATCAGCACCACCCCTGCTCCTGCAGTTTCCCTGGAACATGCTCCATCAAAAAACATATCCCAAACCTGACTTCCTTGCTCTTCCTTGGCCTGAACTGTTGGTTTCCTGATCTGCATTGAGGCCTTCTGAGATTCTTCTATTTGGAGAATACATGCTCCAAAATCAGTGTCCACTGCATAAATGGGATGATTTGTAGGATTCTTCTCATCACTGATGATATATGCCAACTGTGCTTCTCTATATAACCTCCTGCTTTCTCCTCCAAAAACTGGGACAGTGGCATAAGATAGATCATTTTGTAATGTCCCACCTAGTCTCTTAATCCACCCTCTGGACAACAACATGCCAAACTTAGGAGGGACATCTGCTACCACAATATCCATCATCATACTCTTCATGGGCAGCTGAGTTAAGGTAATGGCCAGATCTTTAATCAATCCAAGACATTTCACCTTCCTTGAATCAAAAGAAAATAAATCATGATAGGGTCTAGTGATATCAAGGCCTAACTCTTCCATGACAGCTTTAGGCATTAAATTTTGGCCGACCCTTGTGTCTAGCAGGCAATTGTGGAGGATTTTTTCATGAATGGTCAATGAGACATAAAAAGATGGAGAATTATTATCATCAGGTTCAATCATAGGGCTGAGCAAAACGACAGGCTTGTCATCTTGCAAATTGACAGAGTCAGTGGAGGTTTTTGTGGTTTTTAGCTCAAGGGCTTCAAGGATAGGCTTTCTAAATACTTCACTTTTCACCAACTCTACCAGAGGCACAAATATTTTCAATTTCTAGATTTCTGACTCAAAGCTGAAAGAAGAAGACAACTTATCAAAACCTTTTACCTCTTAAAATGGAGCTTTGAGGATGACTGGATCAACCGCTGGTCTTCTCTGCCTGCTATTCTGTGACTCTATTTGGACAACAGCTCTTTGGGCAGAATTTTCTTTGACATTCTTTGCATTTGACCTCAGGTTATATCTCTGCTGTTGTTTAGCTTGTAGGACATCTTCTCTATCCCATTCTTGGCTGTCTTGTTCCTGCAAAAAAGACTCTTCATAAGTGGCCATAGTAAAAAATGCAGCGCTGCCTTTATCTTCCATGTAGTGAATTTCATCCTTATCTTCTTCAAATTATTCCTCCTCCATGACTACATTTTGGAAAGGAGCTTTAACTTTCTGATCTTCTTTTGAATCTTCACCCTTCTACATTATTTGTAACTTCTCATTTTCTCTTCTGAATGGATTGGGGTTTCTTGGAGAAAATGTGTTCTGCTACCTTGTTTTCCCTAAATTCTGCTCAACTTTTAGCTTAGAAATTTTAGCAGCCAATGAATCTATCATCTTAGTCATTTTGTCTAATTTAGGCTCCGAAGATGATGTAGAAGAAGTAGAAGCCTAATTTATTTGTCTTCTTTTGTCAGCTTGACTTTTGAGCTTTTCTGTTGCCATGATATTAGACTCTACTTCTAGTGCTGCATCCTACATGTCTTCTAGAGTAGCACATCTCCTTTCTCTCAAAAACAAGCCGAAATCAGAGTCAAAATCATTGGCATAAGTGAGTTTCGCAGAGGTAGGAGTATGCTTTACCTCAGCTGGTATCTTACCATACATTTGATTGAATATTTTATTAAAATTAGGCAAAGATTCACCATTTTCCCTCTTCAGATTACCAAACTCAGTATGATAATACAGCAAGTCTTTTTTATCTCCCCATTGCTTCAAAAACGCATCATCTAATGCTTCAATATCTGTTATTGATCTCTGGGGTAATTCTCTAAACCACTTCCTAGCCTCTCCATCAAGGCTTGGGACAAAAACTCTCATCCACACATCATTTTCACTTATATCTAAATTATCAGCATAACTGTAAAATGTTTCAAGGTGTTCTTCTGTTGTTACTCCCTCTGTGCCAGTGAATTTAGACATATATTTATGATATTCCCCCACAGGCATAGGATTTAAAGGGACAAGAAAAACGAGAGGTCCATATCTAGTAGCAACAATTCTTTCTATCTTCGTAGGTGCTTGTTGTCCTGCCATGATTGGGATATGTGGAGAAACACTAGCAGATTGAATGGTAGGAAGTAATGTGATGGATGGCAGAGAAAAAGGGATGTTTTGGACTAAATGGGAACCTTTCTTTGGACTGAGATTCAAAGGGGAACTAACTGAACAAAGGGCTGAATTAATCTCTAAAAGAATTTCCTGATTAAGAATGCTGGGCTCTAAATTTTCAAACTGTATATCTTCAGCTATAACTTTATCTTTCAGAGATGATTGAGATTTCTTAGGCTTACCTGATCCTGATGCCCCTTTTTGTGATGCTTTCTTCGATTTAACAGTCCTCTCATGGTCAGGTACTGGTTCAGCTAGTGATTTCTGAGGATTTCTTTGAGTGTGTCTCACAAACTGAGCCAGAACTTCAATGTGGAGTCACGAAATGATGGTCTTCCTCCAATGGAGTCTCCAGATAGATGATTACAACCAGAAACTATGTTCAAAACTTGTCTATCATCAAAGCTTGAAGCTGTGTCGTTCTCCCAGGGAAGCTGAGCTTCAATTCTCCTCTCCCCGGCAATGACACCAATTAATGTTATCACCCCAAGAAACTCTCCTAGGTTGTATATCAGAGATGCTCGAGAACATTGCAAACTCAACAAAAATGTTGTAAAATGGTGGATGAATGAAAGAAATGCTGCATATTCAATCCAGATAACCACTTCTACTATGCTTGACCCCAGACATGGGTGAACACCCCCCGACTACAAGGCTTTAGACCACCAATTACTCACAGTTTTAAAGAAAATGTGATGATGGGGAATATTGATCACACCAGCAGATGCACAGGGCCCTGTGATGGCCAGCTGCAACTAGTTAAAAGGTCTATAAATCTATTCTCTAATGCACAGACAGGATGATAGCTCTCTAGCATTAAAACAACAGAAACCTGCATACATATTTGATAATACTAACTAGATTCTAGAAGAGAGGTGGGATGACAACCCCTCTACTACTAAGCATCAAGAGCAAATAAAAAATGCATACAAGCACATCCTGGAACAAAGAGGAAGAAGTGGAAAGTGAGCAATTAACAACAAAAGAAGCTTGCATTAGCTGAAAATGAAGACCAAAAGCTGCAGGTCTCATAGTAGTTACAGCCTCTAGAAGTTGAACTTTACAACAAAATAACACTCATCAACCTGATTACATCTTGATTTTTGGTATATATAGAGTTTGTTCACAAAAAATCTCTACTAACCTATGCATGGAGGGGTCATAACTGACCACCAACCACATTTACAATCAGATATGGGTCTCTGATACAATTTGATTGTTTTAATGAACAAAATCGACCTTTTTGGTACTTTGATGTCCTTCTTGAACAGGTAAATTCCGTGTTTATCTGCTCAAGGTTGTCCTTCTTGTCCTTGGTCATGCTGCTCTTTAAATATGGTTGTTGGGGATTCAATGTGCAGTGTGCTGGTAGGAAGTTGAACATTGTTATCCTTCGTCCCTTGGAAGCATGGCAGAGGCAATGGACGCAGGCGGCATGGAGGCAGATCCACCGTTGGATATCATGGATTGACGGCGGGAAGCATTTCGCAACAGCTATCGGGAGCAAGCGGGAATCAAATGTGGGACGTTGGATTAAACAAACGGGTGGTGGAGATTGAATCAGAGGGGCTATCGAAGGTCAATGGGATCGGACAATTGAGGGCCGTCGGATCTCATTCAAGCAGATTCAATGGTCATCACAAGCGAAAGTTGCGTGGACAATAATGCGCGGGAGATGGGTACGGTGGCAGGAAGCGGTTTCCCCGCACTGCTTATGGGCTGTGGTGGTTTACGTACAGGGTGGGTGCGATCCAGTGAAATAGCACCGCGTGCTAGGCAGGTCCAGTGGGAAACCTCCTTCTCCACGGGCTATCGTGTGCGCAGATTGTAGGGTGAGGGCTAGCGAACACCGTCAGATGATATGGCGGGTGTGATCAGATGGCGAGAGGTGTACGTATATGTCTATTGGTGGACGTGACAGGTGAGGGCCTGGTGCTGACATCTTTTATTATATCCGCGCGGTTATGTGAATAATAGCATATGGGCTTTGAAATTAAGCAAATAAAGGTTTTAACCGCATAAAGGGACTTACACATGGTTATATAGTATTTAAACAAAGAAACACGTGGGCATCGGGGAAAAAGGGTTTAAAGGAGAGTAAAGAGGATTCAAGGGGAAGGAGGAAACAGAGGTGTGGGAGTTATAAGGAGAAAAGGGAAAAAGAAGGAGAAAGCATAAAAAAAATTTGTTTCCAGCCTTATACAACCAAACTAGCACTGCTCAACACCTATTTTAGTCCATCAAGTGTCAAAGAACATACCAGAGCTAACAAGCACAAAAATAACAATAGAGGGATTCTATGGGGCATAGTAATAACAATATGGGGACAATAGGGGCACAACAATATTAATAAGGGATACAACTACAATAGTAATGGGGTAATCACTAGTATTATAGGGACCTAACAGGCCCCTCCCCTTCGAAAAAGTGTTTTCCTCAACGCTTGAGTAGTTCTGAATGCTTCTATATAAAATTCTCATCCTCCCATGTGGAATCTTCAGTGGATAAGTTCTTCCACTTGATGAGATACTTCGAAATCGATTGATTTCATAGTTGTCAAGTTCTTGTTTCTGTGACTGCTTCCGGTTCCAATATAATTTTTCCTTCCTTGTCAAGTTCTGGAAATATTGTTTGAACTGGGAGCTTGTCACCTATAACCTTCTTTAAACATGAAACATGGAAAACTGGGTGCACTCGAGAAGCTGCAGGAAGCTCCAATTTGTATGCCATAGTACCAATCTTTTGCAACACCTTGTACGGACCATAATACTTTGGTGATAATTTATTATCCTTCTTAGCTTGCTTGAGGGACATTTGTTTATATGGTTGTAGCCATAGGAATACCCAATCACCTACATCAAAACTTCTTTCGCTGCGATGTTGATTTGCCTATTGTTTCATTCTATTTTGTGCTAACACGAGGTTATCCTTTAAGAGTTGGAGGACATGTTGTTGATGCTCGATGTGATGTTCCACCGCTTAAACCTTAGAATTTTCTCTTAAATATGATGTGACAGATGGTGGATGATATCCATAAAGTGCCATAAATGGGGTCATTTTTGTTGCTGTATGGAAGGAAGTGTTATACCACCATTCAGCCAGAGGCAACCATTTGACCCATTATGTCTATTTATCAGATACAAAGCAATGAAGATATCCTTCCAAACATTTGTTTACTATCTCAGTTTTCCCATCAGATTGAGGATGATAAGATGAGCTATGAGCCAACTGAGTACCGAGACAAGAAAATAATTCTGTCCAAAAATTTCCAGTGAAAATGGGCTCTCTGTCACTTACAATAATCTTTGGGTTTCCATGTAGCTTTTGAATTGTTTCCATAAATGCAGTAGAAACTGTAATGGCTTTAAATGGATGTGATAATGCAAAAAAGTGTGCATACTTGGTAAGTCTGTCAACTACCACCATGATGACACTCTTTCCCTTAGACTTGGGTAAACCTGTGATAAAATCCATTGAAACCTCCCCCCAACATTGGCTTGGAATGGATAAAGGTTGTAATAGACCTGGGGTCTTAATTGTTTCAACTTTATTTTGTTGGCAAACCAAACATTCTGCCACAAACTTTTGAATATCCCATTTAAAGCCATCCCAAAAAAAATTCCTTCTTAACCCTGTGGTAAGTTTTTAAAAATCCTGAGTGCCCTCCTAAGGGAGAAGTGTGCAATTCCATAAGAATCTTTTGTTTGAGTTGGGAATTCTTACAGAGGTATAAGCGATCTTTGTACCATAACGAATCATTTTGCCAGCTAAATGTATCAGATGCACTAGAATCTTGTTGTAACTTTCGAATAAGTGCCCACACTTCTTCATCATTCTTCCATTCCTCCCTTGCTTCATTTATCCAATCTGGTTGGATAATAGAAATGGCGCACAACAATTTTTCCACATCCTCATCCTTTCTTGAGAGTGCATCTACCACCACATTTTTCTTCCCTTTTTTGTAGATGATTTCAAAGTCATCACCCAACATCTTTGTGACCCACTTTTGTTGCTCTTCAGAGGATAATCTTTGTTCTAAAAAGTGTTTAAGGCTATCATGATCCATTTTTACCTTGAAGTGTCTTCCCAGTAGGTAGGGTTTCCATTTCTTAAGTGCATGTAGTATTGCCAAAATTTCCTTCTCATAAATAGCTTTGTGTAAAAGCTTTCCCTTGATTGGACGACTTTCAAAAGCAATGGGTCTTTCATCTTGCATTAAAACAGCACCAATTCCATTCCTGAAGCATCACATTCCACAATAAAGGTTTTTGTGAAGTCCGGTGTAGCTAAGACCGGTGCTTGGCACATTGCCTCTTTAATATGTTTGAAGGCCTTTGTTGCTTCTCGAGTCCATGAAATGCATCTTTCTTCAATAATGTTGTTAGAGGTGTAGCTATTCTCCCATAATTCTTAACAAACTTTCAATAATACCTTGTCAACCCGAGAAATCCTCGCATATGCTTTATGGATGTGGGGATTTTCCATTCCTTAATGGCTTTAATTTTGCTAGGGTCTACCTTAACTCCTTCATGAGATACAATATGACCCAAATATTCCACCTCTTGTACTCCAAAGAAACATTTGGATCTTTTTGCATATAATTGTTTCTCCTCCAATAGTTGTAGCACCCTGTCAACATGTTCAACATGATCCTTCCAAGACTTGATGTTGATTAGTATATCATCAAAAAATACTAACACAAATTTTCTAAGGAAGGGTATGAAAATGGAATTCATCAAACCTTGAAATGTAGAAGGTGCATTGGTAAGGCCAAAAGGCATGACCAAAAATTCATAATGACCCTCATGAGTTCTAAATGTTGTTTTCAGAATGTCTTTAGTCTTCATTCTGATTTGATGATATCCTGAATTAAGATCCAACTTGGTGAAGTAAATTGATCCATGCAATTCATCCAGTAATTCATTAACGACAGGAATGGGAAACTTATCTTTAGTAGTGAGCTTGTTGAGCTCCCTATAATCCAGACACATGGACCATGATCCATCCTTCTTGTGCACCAATACTACTGGAGCAGAGAAAGAACTTTGACTAGGTTGAATTATACCAGCCTCTAGCATTTCTGCAACCATACGTTCAATTTCACTCTTTTGGGCATAGGGATTTCTGTACGGCCTGATGTTTGGAGGAACACTTCCTGGAATTAGATGAATAGCATGATCATGTTCATGAATAGGTGGGAGACATTTGGGAGTCTCAAATACCTTGGAATGATTGTCCAAGACTTTTTGGAGATTTGGAGAAATAGATGATTTCGATGTGGAAACATCTAGCAAACATAATTGTGCAATTACACCTCTTTGTTCCTTTTTTATAAGCTTTGTCATACCGTTAGAGCTGATTATCTTTACCGGTTTCCCTGCAATACCCCTTAATTCAACTTCCTTTCCTTCCACAGAAAATTTCATGAAAAGTTCTTGAAAATTAAAATCTATTGTACCCAAGGATTGTAGCCATTGGACTCCTAGTACAACATCAGCACCTCCCATTGGAATGGAAAGCATTGGGCTAGTCAATACATATTCTCCCATGGATAGCTTGATATTATGGCACTTTCCAGAGCAATTTATCGTTCCTCCATTTGCAACCATCACTTGAAACTCTGGTGTTGGATATAGGAAGCAATTCAATTCTTTTGCTATCTTACAATGAATAAAATTGTGGTACTTCCTGAATCAATCAACACGATTACCTTTTTCTTCTTGATTTGTCCTTCTATCTTGATGGTTTGAGGAGTGGTAATTCTAGCCAATGCATTACAAGATATGGTCAAATTCATTTCTTCTTTATCTAGGCTTTTTTCCTGGAGTATATCCTCTTCTTTTGACCTTTCTTGCTCCTTTTCTTCTTCCTCTTCACAATCTATGTAGAATAATTTCTTCTCAGCACACTTATGACCTTTAATGTACTTGTTATTACAACTGTAACAAAGCCGTTTTTCTCTTTTTTATTCCAATTGTTGTGGTGTCAACCTTATAGGTTGTGGAAGACAAGGGGCAAAAACACTTCCATCTTTATAGTTGTGAGTGGTATGCTTCCTGGTTGCCAAGATTTTGCTTTCCATTTTTCTTGCTAACCTGAATGCCTTCTCTAATGAATCAGGTTCCCAGAGGTGAACATCATGTTGGATGTTATCCTTTAAAGTCCCTATGAACACATCAATCCTATGCTCCTTTGGAATATTTTTTACCCTTATGTTCAATTTTTGGAACTCCTCCATGTGCTCCATTATTGAACCCTTTTGTTTGAGACTTATCAATTGGCTAAAAAACATGTTGTTTTTTGTATCCTCATAATGAGACTTATCAATTGGCTAAAAAACATGTTGTTTTTTGTATCCTCATAATGTGTTGTCAATTCTTCCGTAAAAATTGCCCAAGTGATAATTTGTTTATGAGAGAAAATCCATTGATAACATACAAACTAATTTGGTTCCAAATATAAAGTTGCAATATGTACCTTTTGTGTGTTTTGCACATTATTGAGATCGAAAAATTGCTTCATCTGTAATATCCATGTTGTCAAATCCTTGCCATCAAACTTCCTCATATTGAATTTTGGAATATGGTGGGTCTTCGATCCAGCACTAAAGTCTATGAAATCATGATTAACATTTCTTTTGTTCGCATAATGAGTTTCCTTTACTACCCTTTCACCATTAGTAAGTATTTCTTGTAGAAAATTTGTCAAATCTGTCTTCAAATCTGCCATGCCTGTCTTCAAATCTATCTTCAAATCTATCTTCAAATCGTCCATCTTAGCTTCCACGTCATTCATCTTAGATTCTACATCTTTATTTAAACCATCCATCTTAGATTCTGTTACTTTTTGTGCAAGTGACATTTGTTGCACTTGGTCTCGTAATTTTGATATATCATGTTGCATTTCTTCCTCTTCTTCATAAGTCATGCTAGAGCTTTCAGGTTGCTTACTAGGTGTTTTCATTTTCTTTCCTTGGGGAATCAGTTACCAATAATAATTCTCTACTATGCCCTTTGAATTCCTTCAAAATAATTTTTCAAACCAAGCTTAAGCAAAAATTTAAAAAAATCTACACACTTTTTTTCATTTTGTAGGAGCTCGATATTGCCTCTGATGTATCTCTGTAATTTCGGATCATCTAGTTCTGAAATTGCAGCCTGCAGTAGCCCTCTGTGTCCTCTTTCCAATGCTGTTAGTCTGATCCAAATTGGATTCTCCAAGGAAGAGTTATGCCAAATCTCCCACAGTGACCTGATTATAGACTAGTTCAGTAGAGAAAACTTGTACGACGTGCCACCTGTCCCTGTTTCGACCTTTGGCTCTAAAAATATATACAAGAAACTACAATATGTCCTCTTTCTATAAATTCTTATGAAATTTCAATCCGATGCTCAGAGAGAAAGTTATGATGATATTCCCCAGGTCACCTGTTTGGAATGTAATTCAGGAGTCTGCAAAAAGACCAACTTCCTCAGATCATATCTCCGCAAATATAACGCGAAAAGATTTGAAATTCAGACCCGAGATTTAGTGCGATTTCATCTCAAATAGGTTTTTTTTCACTTTTGAACTGTCGCAGAACTAAATTTATAGCGAAAATTCCACGATGAGCTATTTGGAGTAGCAAAACCCTAGAATCCAAAGCTCTGATACCAAATGTTATGAAACCAGTTCACAAAAAGATAGAAAAGATAGATCAATGCCTTAGAATTCAGCCTCTTCGAGGGGGAAACCTCCTTTACATTACACAAATGAATGATTCTTTGATGATTCAAATGACAAAACCTCCTTTCTATATATAGGAGTCTAAGGAGTCACAATATAACCCAACCAACCTAACAATAATAATATAAAGGCACAAAAATAACAATAGAGGGATTCTATGGGGCACAGTAATAACAATATGGGGATAATAGGGGCACAACAATATTAATAAGGGATACAATTACAATAGTAATGGGGTAATCACTAGTATTATAGGGACCTAACAGTAACCATGAAATATTCCTTCATCTACTCTAGAATTAAATTTGCCCATGTTGTCTTCATTAATCTTGATATAGCATTTGCTTCCAAATACCTTGAAATATTTGATTGAATTAGGTGTACCTTTCCATAATTCATATGGGATCTTATGTTAGGCCCCTATACTACTAGTGTAACCCCTTATTGTTATTAGTACAACCCCCTTATTATATTGTTGTACCCATGTAGTCCCCATATTATTACTATTGTGCCCCATAGAAGCCCACTATTGTTATTATTGTGCCCTTACATTATTATTGTTATATTGGCTCTGATTATATTATGACCCCTTAGACTCCTATATATAGAAAGGAGGTCTTGTCATTTGTATCATCCAAGAATTGTTCTTTTGTGTAATGTAAAGGAGGTTGCCCCCTCGAAGAGGCTGAATTCTAAGGCATTCAACTATCTTTTCTATCTTTTTGTGAGCTGGTTTCATAACATTTGGTATCAGAGCTTTGGATTCTAGGGTTTCACTGCTCAAGTAGGTCATCATGGAATTTTTTCTATAACTTTGTTCTGCGATGTTTCAGAAGCAACACACAAAATCCATTTGAGATGAAATTGCGCTGAACCTCGGGTCCGAATTTCAGATCTTTTCGCACTATATTTGCAGAGATATTATCTGAGGAAGTCGGCCTTTTTGCAGACTCCTGAATTACATTCCAAATAGGTGACCTTGGGAAAATTGTCATAACTTTTGTTTCGAGCATCAAATTGAAATTTAGTAAGAAGTTACAGAAAGAGGACGGACTGTAGTTTCCTGTATATATTTTCCAAATACTAAGGTAAAAATAGTGATATGTGGCACTTCATACAAGTTCGCTCTTCTGGAAAGCTCTATAATAAGATCATCTTGGGAGATTGTGCATAACTCTGCCTTGGAGAATATAAATTCAATCAGACTGGTGGCATTAGAAAGAGGATGTTGAGGGCTACTACAGGTCACAATTTTAGAATGGATGAACTGAAATTACAGAGTTATAGTCGTTTCAAGATCAAGCTCCTAAAATCAAGAAAAACCGATATGAGGAAGTTTGATGGCAATGATCCAGTAAATTGGATACTTCAGATGGAGCAATATTTTGATCTACATGGTGTACCACTGTTACAAAAGGTATGTATTGCATCTTCATATTTAGAACTAGATCAATTTTTATGGTATAAAGGGCTTTGTTCTGGTAAACCACTTGTTACGTCATCAATTTTCATAGAGGAAATGATAGCACATTATGAGGATACAAAGAGAAACTCCTTCTTTAGCCAATTGATAAATCTTGAACAAAAGGGTTCAATGGAAGAGCACATTGAGGGCTTTCAAAAATTGAATAGAAGGATAAATTATATTCCAGAGAAGCGAAGGATTGATGTCTTCATAGGGACTTTAAAGGATAACGTTCAACATGAGGTTCGTTTTTGGGAACCTCATTCATTGGAGGAGGCATTCGAGTTGGCAAGAAAAATTGAAAGAGAAATTATGGTAACAAGGAAGTCTAACCCTCACAACTATAAAGATGGAAGTGTTGTTTCTCCTAGCCTTCCACAACCTACAAGGGTTACACCACAACAATTGGAAGAAAAAAGAAAAAAGGGGCTCTGTTACAATTGTGATAACAAATACATTAAAGGTCATAAGTGTGTTGAGAAGAAATTATTTTACATTGATTGTGGAGAGGAGGAAGAAAAGGATCAAGAAACCTCAAAAGAAGAGTATATACACCAGGAAGCAACCCCAGAGAAAGAAGAAATGAATCTGACCATATCTTGTAAAGCATTTGAAAGAATTACTACTCCTCAAACTATTAAGATAGAAGGACATATCAAGAAGAAAAAGGTTCAAGAAGTGAAAGATCACATCAAGAAAGAAGAAATTAATCCAACCATATCTTGTAATGCATTGGCCGGAATTACCACTCCTCAAACTATCAAGATAGAAGGACATATCAAGAAGAAAAATGTTCAAAAAGTGAAAAATCACATCGAGCATCAAGAAATGAATCCGACCATATCTTGTAAAGCCTTAGAAGAAATTACCACTCCTCAAACTCTAAAGATAGAAGGACATATCAAGAAGAAAAAGGTTCAACAGTGAAAGATCACATCAAGAATCAACAACAAGTTCTCCAACTTTTAAAGGATAATGCCACTTTGTTACAGAATCGAATGAAACAATAGGTAGATCGACATCGCAGTGAAAAATGTTTTGATGTAGGTGATTGGGTAATTTTACGACTACATCTCAAGCAAGCTATTTATGAGAAGTAAATGTTGGCAATACTACATGCACTTAAGAAATGGCGACCTTACCCAATGGGAAGACACTTCAAGGTAAAAATGGATCATGATAGTCTTAGATACTTTTTAGAACAAATATTATCTTTAGAAGAACAGAAAAATGGGTCACAAATATGTTGGATTATGACTTTGACATCATCTATAGAAAAGGGAAGAAAAATTTTGTTGCAGATGCACTCTCAAGAAAGGATGAGGATGTGGAAGCATTGTTTTGTGCTATTTCTATTATCCAACCAGATTGGATAAACGAAGAAAGGGATGAATGGAAGAAGGACGAAGAAGTGTGGTCACTCATTCAAAAGTTTCAGAAGATCCCAATTCAAACAATATTGCCAGAACTTGAAGAGGAAGGAAAAATCATATTGGAACCTGGAGCAGTCACAGAATCAAGAACCCGACAGCTACAAAGTCGACCAATTTCAAAGTATCTCATCAAGTGTAAGAACTTACCCGATGAATATTCCACATGGGAAGACAAGAATTTTCTATAGAAGCATCAAGAACTACTCAAGTGTTGAGGACAAAACTTTTTGAAGGAGAGGGGCATGTTAGGCCCCTATACTACTAGTGTAACCCCTTATTGTTATTAGTACAACCCCATTATTATATTGTTGTACCCATGTAGTCCCCATATTGTTACTATTGTGCCCCATAGAAACCCACTATTGTTATTATTGTGCCCTTACATTATTATTGTTATGTTGACTCTGATTATATTATGACCCCTTAGACTCCTATATATAGAAAGGAGGTCTTGTCATTTGTATCATCCAAGAATTTTTCTTTTGTGTAAAGTAAAGGAGGTTTCCCCCTCGAAGAGGCTGAATTCTAAGGTGTTCAACTATCTTTTCTATCTTTTTGTGAGATGGTTTCATAACATCTTATTGATGTACTTATGTGAGCCTTATTTAGTATATTAACTACTATATGAACAACTTCTCCCCAAAATGTGTTTGGAGCATTAGCCTCATTAACCATAGTTCTTGCCATTTATTGCATAGTTCTTTTTTTCCTTTCAACAAATTCATTCTGTTGAGGGGTTCTTTCTATTGTGAAATATCTTATGATCCCATGTTCTTCAAAAAATTAATTGAATCTATTATAAGTAAATTCTCCTTTCTTATCAAATCTCAAACACTTGATCTTTAAATAAATTTCATTCCCAACTTGGGATTTAAATATTTTGAACTTGTCAAATACTTCATATTTTTGTATGAATAAACCAACCCATGTCATTCTAGTATAATAATTATTATTAACATGAAGTAATTTTCACCGCTTTGAGTTTGTTTTCTTTTGGGCACACATAGATTTGTATGAATAATTTCCAATGGCCTTGTTGACATGTGCTCTTTAGTGTAGTTTTTAAGGATTTAAATAATATACATACGTAAAGTATTATAGACAACTATTTTAGTATGAAAAATCACACATAGAAAGTAGGAAACTAGTCAATAAAAAACATGTAATTTACTATTAAAAATGATATCTTTTTGGCAATTATTATCAATTTAATCATATCTATGTAAAAAATAAGTGAATTCTTAATCAAATGGGCAAATATTTTCTTAGAAAATGGAAAAAAATAGCCAATTGGCAAAATTTAGCCCCTGAAAAGTACCCTTGTGCTCTTTTTTTTTTCAAAATGGCCTTGGGTCTTCTTCCCATGCTCACAAGCTTTGCAAATAATATTACTTGGCTTTGAAATTTTAGGCATGTATTTTACTTCCCCCTTCTTGCTGAGTTTAGCAAGATGGTTAAAGTTGATATGACCTAGCCTTTTATCACAGGGGCTTCATTGGGGGAGAAATACCATACCATGTGCATTCATATAGAGGGATATATATTTAGGGAAAAATGACATAATATATCTAGCATATAATAGGGGGTAAAGAGTTTTTGTATTGGCAGGTATAAAAATGGAGCTCAAAGTTAATGAAAAAATATGAAGGGGTAAAAAAGGCATTAATGAAAAAATGGATACCTATAATATCTAGTGAAAGTATGGGTTTTTTAAATTGGGAAGACATATTGGGTTTGTACTAGTAGGGGGTTAAATAATCTGATTTTTAGAGGTATTTTCCAATATTTAGTCAAATTAAAGGTATTGTTTAATATGCCACGAACACACATGCTATGTCATAGGTTCATCAAGTGAAGTCCCCGTGCCTTCGATGCCATAACTAATTTTCATCCAATTTCTCCATGCAACAATTTTATTTTACTCCATCTAATATGTATATATTACTTAAGGTTCTAGTTGCATCTGCCACCACTTTTCCATAATCTACTTTCTTGATTTCACATTCTATAGAATGAAATGTGACATCATGTCCTTGATCATACATTTGGCTAACACTTGACATTAATATTTTTTAGACCGTCGACATACAAAACATTTTGATCTTTGTTTTTTCCATTATCAAGGATAATTGTCCATTTACCCATTATTCCAGTTGATGCATTATTTCCAAACGTGACACTTCCTCCTTTTTCTTCATTTAGAGATATAGATTTTCTCTTACATCCATCATATGCTTTGAGCATCCACTATCAATGTACCATTGATTTCTTTGGTCCCGAGCATATAGTACAAATCCACACTTTTCTTGTCTTTTTTGCTTATTTTTCCAAATATTTGTGATTTCTTCTTGCTTGTTTTTCTTGGGAGGCATTATTGAGCTTCTTTTACACTCACTTTTTTTGTGTCCATATCTATTTCATTTGTAAAATTCAAGATAGTTCAATAGGATTTATAATTTTTTTTTTCTTTCATATTCATTCATTTGGTTCTTATAAGATCCTCTTCTTTTAATTCTAATATAGGAATTTCTTACATATGTTATGCCTGCATCTATTTCCTTGTGACAAAAATTATTACATTGAAAGAAATAGACATAAAATAAATTTTGATACCTCGAGGTGAACAACCTTCTTGGTGGAGCAATTCTTTTGAGTCCATTCCTATATCTCGGTTGGTCTTTACTTTCTTTCCTATTTCTATTTGTGTTTCTAATAGGGTCATGTCTATGTTGATCCTTAACTTCATTTCTTACTCTTTTTGCATTACTATTACATCCTTTGATCACATTAGCATAGCTTCTAGTTTCTTATTTTTTTGGTGTCTTTGAGCTTGATTCATGATCTTCTTTACAACTATGACCTATTTTAATAGAGAGAGAACCGAGGTAGATGAGAATGTTTTCTAATGATTTAGTCCCTTTTTCAAATTTTAAGTTCAGATTCAAAAGATCATTTTCCTTATCTAAATCCTTTCTTAAGGATACAACCCTTGTTTCTAGCTTCTCATAGTTTCTTTCCTTTTCTTTCAATTGATGTATTAGTGTAGCCTCTATTTTCTTGGCCTCTTCAAGTTATGTAATAAGGAGGATGATTGATCCTTCACCAAAATAATGAATTTATTTTCATATTTTTGTAACAGATCCTTTAGTTTTTATTCTTTCTTCTATGCATTTTTGTTTCTTTTAAGGCACTGATAAGTTCTCCCTCATAATATATCTCCCTATTAACATATTCTTCTTTCTAATATGATATATGATTCTCCATGGCCATGAGTAGACATTCTTTTCGATCATCCTCATATGTGTGTTCATTACTATCTTTTGATGAGCTATTATCTTCCTTGGAATATAAACTTTTCTCGTTGAGAGATCTTCCCTTCTTATTACTATGAAAATTTCCTCTATTTTTATGTTCTCTTTCGTCATCACTAGCTTCCAATTTTTCATATGAACATTTATAAGAATAATAACCTATTCTACCACTCTCAAATCATTTGAATGATAGCTTACATTTATATTTTCTAGATTCCCTTTTCAACTTTCTCACAAATTGAGCTTCTTCTTCATCTGATTAAAAGCTAGAATGATTATGGTTCTTGAGTCCTTTTTACCTTTAATTATTTGAAATTTTCTTACTTTATCCTGCATTTTCTTTTCTTGTTCTCATCTTATATGTAGTGTGAATTCCATGTATTTCATTCATGTTCATATTTTCTAGTTCTTTCATTTCTTTTTGTTTGTTTGTCAAGTTGTCTGTGATCCTCTAGGATTAACCTATGGCTTGAGGAGCTGCGACCTAGGGGCATCTAAGTCAACAAAGTCACACATGGATCATGCCTGGCTTGGGCCACACTAGCCCTTAGATGACTAAATCTTTTTAGCATGTCTCCTCACCCTAGCACATTTCACAACCACCTCGTGTGAGGCTTGATCCTGGGTTGCCTTGCTGGCAAGGCCCATCCTCAAATGGTTGTGCTAGTGGGACTTGACTGGTTCTTTGATTTATTCAATAGCTAATGCCTTTGGATTAAACCTTAATGGAAGAGATCTTAACAGTTTTTGAACAATTATTGGTTCTTCAATATTTTACCCAATCCTTTAATAGTGTTCACAACTTCATCTACTCGAAGGAAAAAAATTGTGATGTCTTCTTCTACATTAGCCCTTAAAATTTTAAATTTCATTCTATGAGTATAAATTTTATCCTTCTTTACCTTTTCATCTCCTCCATAGCTACTTTGAAGCTTGTTCCAAATTTCTTTGGCAGATTCACACTGCATTACCTTGAAAAGTTTCAAATCAATGAGACCACTTACAATGGCATTTGTTGCTTTGGAATTATTTACAAAATCATTTTTCTCATTTTCATTTGTTGGAGGAATTGCTATAACTTTATATTCATCTACTGCATAAACCCATACATCAACACCAAAAGACATAGATATGCCCTCATCTTTCTCTTTCAGAAAGCATAATTTTTTCCATCAAAGAGTGTGGATTTGTTTGAGAAGGAACTATCATTGCTAGCCATTTGTCCCTCTAAGATTTACCTTCCAATAGTTAGACTACTTCTAAAGGGACCTACTCGAATACCAATTGTTGGATTCACAATTATATTAAGAGGGTGGGACTTGACTAAATCTTTTTAGCGTGTCTCCTCACCCTAGCACATTTCACAACCACCTCGTGTGAGGCTTTAGCCCTTAGATGACTAAATCTTTTTAGCATGTCTCCTCACCCTAGCACATTTCACAACCACCTCGTGTGAGGCTTGATACTGGGTTGCCTTGCTGGCAAGGCCCATCCTCAAATGGTTGTGCTAGTGGGACTTGACTGGTTCTTTGATTTATTCAATAGCTAATGCCTTTGGATTAAACCTTAATGGAAGAGATCTTAACAAAGTCACACATGGATCATGCCTGGCTTGGGCCACACTAGCCCTTAGATGACTAAATCTTTTTAGCATGTCTCCTCACCCTAGCACATTTCACAACCACCTCGTGTGAGGCTTGATCCTGGGTTGCCTTGCCGGCAAGGCCCATCCTCAAATGGTTGTGCTAGTGGGACTTGACTGGTTCTTTGATTTATTCAATAGCTAATGCCTTTGGATTAAACCTTAATGGAAGAGATCTTAACAGTTTTTGAACAATTATTGGTTCTTCAATATTTTACCCAATCCTTTAATAGTGTTCACAACTTCATCTACTCGAAGGAAAAAAATTGTGATGTCTTCTTCTACATTAGCCCTTAAAATTTTAAATTTCATTCTATGAGTTTAAATTTTATCCTTCTTTACCTTTTCATCTCCTCCATAGCTACTTTGAAGCTTGTTCCAAATTTCTTTGGCAGATTCACACTGCATTACCTTGAAAAGTTTCAAATCAATGAGACCACTTACAATGGCATTTGTTGCTTTGGAATTATTTACAAAATCATTTTTCTCATTTTCATCTGTTGGAGGAATTGTTATAACTTTATATTCATTTACTGCATAAACCCATACATCAACACCAAAAGACATAGATATGCCCTCATCTTTCTCTTTCAGAAAGCATAATTTTTTCCATCAAAGAGTGTGGATTTGTTTGAGAAGGAACTATCATTGCTAGCCATTTGTGCCTCTAAGATTTACCTTCCAATAGTTAGACTACTTCTAAAGGGACCTACTTGATGCCCCTTGTTGACTTAGATGCCCCTAGGTCGCATCTCCTCAGGCGGAAAGAGTCGATAGTGCGGACACAACCAAGCCAGGCATGATCCATGTGTGACTTTGTTGACTTAGATGCCCCTAGGTCGCAGCTCCTCAGGCAGAAAGAGTCGATAGTGCGGACACAACCAACCTCCCTAGGAGCCTAAGACTCTCTAGAGACAAATAAGACAAATAAGAACAATCCTTCTCTAAACATGCATTTACTATATAAGAAATCAAGTGTTTAGATCCTACCTGTAGTCCAACGCTGTTGTAGCAGTCCAGCCTCGCTGATCCGGATGAGCTCCTCCTTCACTTCGAAACCTGCATTCACTAACAATCAAACGATTAAATAGCACTTGATAATCTCATAAAATAAAACATATTTAACACATAGACCAAGGAGTACATGAAACAACTCATAAATAACAAGTTATTGAGAAGAATGGACTCATTTGCATTAATAGGAAACAAAAGTAACAGTTACAACCTGAGCCTTGGTGTTGTGCAAGTCCCTCCCAGGGTCCATCAAGAGTTCTCCTTTACTTTGACAAAGCTCACCCACTTCCAAATAGAACAAGCAAAGATGGCAATCTCTCCTCACAAGCTTCTAAATGGGAGTCCTAATTCCAGCAGCATCTACCCTTAGAAATGTTTAGCTTCCAACCTCCCCTCCTTCTGGCCCAATGCCTGTATTTATAGTGCTCAAGAGGAAGTTAATCAGGTCCACCATCAATGGGATAATCCCCTCTTTGGATGGGATAGCTCCTTTATTGATGGGATAAGTTCCTCTTTGGTAGGGGTACATGAACCATCTGGAGGCACTCAATACACGTCAAACAACCTTCTAGAATGCTCTAGAAATGACCACAAGTAACTTTTTAAAGATGAAACTTGTGCATTTTGACCTTTACAGGGGTACGCACCTGCCCCTTTACATACAGAGCGTACAAGTACGCAGCTTTTGTGAACATTAGGTGCGTATCTGCAGGTAAGGTTGAGAGAACCTGCGTACCCAGAGATAAATACATTTATAAAGACTTTCTCTCTTTTTGGAGTTTGACATGGAGAGCAGAGACATAAGACTTGCCCAGGAGGATAGCATGACTGTTGATAGAGCCATACTAACTGTAAATAGTCATGGTGCCATTTTTTGGTGTAACACAAGGCCCATCCTCAAATGGTTGTGCTAGTGGGACTTGACTGGTTCTTTGATTTATTCAATAGCTAATGCCTTTGGATTAAACCTTAATGGAAGAGATCTTAACAGTTTTTGAACAATTATTGGTTCTTCAATATTTTACCCAATCCTTTAATAGTGTTCACAACTTCATCTACTCGAAGGAAAAAAATTGTGATGTCTTCTTCTACATTAGCCCTTAAAATTTTAAATTTCATTCTACGAGTTTAAATTTTATCCTTCTTTACCTTTTCACCTCCTCCATAGCTACTTTGAAGCTTGTTCCAAATTTCTTTGGCAGATTCACACTGCATTACCTTGAAAAGTTTCAAATCAATGAGACCACTTACAATGGCATTTGTTGCTTTGGAATTATTTACAAAATCATTTTTCTCATTTTCATCTGTTGGAGGAATTGCTATAACTTAATATTCATCTACTGCATAAACCCATACATCAACACCAAAAGACATAGATATGCCCTCATCTTTCTCTTTAAGAAAGCATAATTTTTTCCATCAAAGAGTGTGGATTTGTTTGAGAAGGAACTATCATTGCTAGCCATTTGTCCCTCTAAGATTTACCTTCCAATAGTTAGACTACTTCTAAAGGGACCTACTCGAATACCAATTGTTGGATTCACAATTATATTAAGAGGGTGGGTGAATTAGTATAAATACATTTTTTACTTATTTAAGCATTAGAATGTCATAAAACATATATCTCATAAACTAAACAAGTAACAAAAGATATATGTGGAAACCATTATGGGAGAAAACCAAAAAACTCCTTTACATGGAAGAACTTGTAGGAACCAACCTACTATTACATTAATTTGTAGGCACCAACCTATAGGAAACACCAATCCCTTTTACTTCTTTATAGGAAACACCTTGTGAGAAACATTGATTCGCTTTGATAATTTGTAGTCACCAACATACAAGAGACACCAATCCCCTTTGTTTCTTTGTAGGCACCAACCTACAATAGACACCAATCCCCTCTATTAGTTTGTAGGCAACAACCTACAAGAGACACACTTCCATACAATTTTGTACATGTTTCTTCTTCCTTATTCAAGTCAAATTATCCCAAAACTTGTTGTTTTCTTCTTCCCAAGAACAAACTTGCACAACATGTCATGTATCCAATTTTGCAAATCCATTTTTTAAATTTCTACCATAGGTATGTATATATCTCTTCTATATCTCCTCCATATTCAAAATATGAAACATCTTAGAAAGAAAGTTATGGAAAAAATACCAAGACAGTGTGATTGAAGCATGTTTTAAGAGCATTCAAGAATACTAACTTTCTTAGATCATATCTCTTAAATTATAGAGAAACAAGCTCTAAAAGTTCTACTATAGGTACCTTACAATCTCTTATTTGTCTCCTCCAAATTTCAGATTCTAAAACATTATAGAAGGTAAGTTATAGCAAATGTACTAAGTTGACATGTGTAACGTCCCTTGCATTAACTATGACCTTTATAAACATTTATATATAATTGAACACCCTAGTTTGATAATTGATTGTTGGTGAAAACTCTGTTCAAATATAATAAAATTATCACTAATGAAATTCATTCATGTTTTGATCATGGTACGAAAGTGTATGAATGCTTTATTTAATGTTAAGCATGCATTAATTCTATAATAAATACCAAAAATAGAGTAATCATATATTAATGCTTGAAATAAATTAATTATGGATTAAATTTTTAATTAAGAATAGTTATTAATTATAATATTAATAATTAATTAAGTAATTTTTATTAAATAAATATGATGAGAAGGGATGACAGGCTAGATTTTTGAGTAGATGTGGTCTGACGTGAACCAGCTTACCCATCTCACCCAATTTAATGTTGAACCCCTAATGATAGGAAAAGATGCTCTAATCTGATTCAAAAATTAATGCAACTGGAAATGTCATTATGATTTTTCCCTTCTCATGAATCAAAAGGGTAACTTGTGAAGGAATGCAGAGTGGAGAAAAGAGTTCCCTGTCATCCATGTTTGAGATGCAACTCAACCACCATAAATATTTTGGAAAACTTAGGAAGCGGGTTTGATTTGATTTTATGGATAATTATGTGGAAGATCCAACACTGAGAACAACCCACATAGAGCATTCAACATACACTAGACTTCTACTACTCAATTTGTATTTTATATGTGGTTTTTATAGATTAGGTGCTGAGGGATATTGAATTAAAATCATTTCGTTCTTATTGATACTGAAAAACCACTAGTACTTGTTGCAACTAAAACATCACCATTTCTTGTCCCAGGCTAAGAAACCACCCATACAGTGAATCCTTGATGCATGTAGTTAGCTGAGAAACCACTAGTGCTTGTTATGACTAAGAAATCACTAGTGCTTTCTAGGCTATTGATAAAACACTTGCAAGTGATATCACTCCCTTAGCTCAATTGGTGTATTTCGTAGTGAATTGTAACCCTCAGACTCTAGACCTGGCATGGGGATGGCGAGTTATGAGACTAAATAATGTAATTGACCTATGGTTTGGAGGTTAAAGTGAAGTCTTGCTCTAGTTTCTAGCTGAAATTGAGTTACTTAGATAAGTAAGATGGTCTTGAAACTGCTTATGAATGTTCATTTCTCATGTCAATACCTCTATGTGAAATATGTTGGATGTCTAATTTCCTTTTTCTAATTGCATTTTGGATAATTGATGGAAGTGCCTCTGTGCGTGCCCACATATGAATTGAATACTTTAATTTCATGGACACATTGATGTAGTTTAATAGGGATAAAATTATATCTATAACTAGAGATAATGTTAAAATTACCTGTTGTATGGATGCTAAGTTGAATTGTACACAATTGCATGTAGATTGTATGTATAGATATATATAAAAATATATGCATATTGAAAAATTTATTGGGCCATTACCTTACTTTATTTTATCTTGAATATATAGTGAAACATTTGTTCTTAACATGTTATTATCTCCAAATCTACTCAACATACGTATGAGATTTAATGGCATGCAAAATTATGTGGTATTATCGTTAAAAATTTAATGGAGCAGCACACCTCAATTTTCAACAATGAAGCCTGGAAAATATTAACGCCTAAGCATTCACACATTATCATGATTATATCTATATATATATATATGTGTGTGTGTGTGTGTGTGTGTGTGTGTGTGTGTGTGTGTGTGTGTGCATTTAATGTCTGGTAATAGTGGAAATCAACTCAAAAGCCACAACCTTACATTAATATTATTATTATTGGGCTATTGACATCACCCATCAAATTAAAAAATACCAAGTTACTATACGCAAACACCTGTGAATGAATTTTCGAAATATGGTAACATGATGTAAATAAATTAGACCTTGACCACATATAACTTAACTATATTACTGCTAGAAAAAATTACATATGCATTTAAACAACTTAGCCAAGGCCACATATAGTTTAACCCTATTAATGTTGGATCTAGATTGTGTATTCATATTATTAGGTTGACCTCAAGCCGCATACAACTTCCACGGCAGCTTCACTAGGGGAGAAATACCATACCATGTGGGTTCATATTGGGGGAGAAATAAACCTACTTGTACTTTGGTTGGGTCATCCTGAAAAAATATTTCATATCTCCTCATTATTATGGAGTTATAGGGAGTTCCATATACCATTGGAAAGGTCTTGGAACAATATTTCCAACCATATATTCTATTCTCCAATTTGTTCTATGAAATTAGAGTAAAAATTCCTTAAAATATAGGGTATCCAAATTTGGCATCAAAGGTCCAAAAACAATATTTCTAACAATCTTCATTTTATAAGAAATTGATTGTAGATTCAAACTTCTTATGTAATTTTCTAAAACAAAAGACTTGAATCTTCTCTACTCATCAGCGGAAAAAAATAATCAATAGATAAATCATGAAGCATTTGAGAAAAATAATTCAATCAACACATTACACAATGATTTCCTAGGGAAAGCCACATATAAAAACCACTGCTATCTGTATATTGAATTAGTAAGAAAATATGAGAAGATTAGAATGCTTTTCTCAATCCTGATCAACCTCTACACTATCTCTATCTATCTCACAGCTTCCTAGACAATCTTAGGCTAAGACTTAACCAAAATTTGGCTTGCCCAAGTGCCTATTTCCTTTCATTGTTTCCTTGGCAGTTACCCCCCTATTAATTAGGAAAATTCCTCAATATGAATTGCGCAATCCTCATAGGCCTTCCTCTACCTTCATGTGCCACTTGTACAATTCATATGATTATACAAATGATAATACACTTCCCTTGAACTCCAATCTCAACTAGGTAACTCTCAGATATGGCATGCATGAGTTATTTATGAGTGAATAATTAATTAACTAGTTGAACACGTGAAGTAACACCCCACTATCTGACCTCCTATTAGTTCCTCCATCAGTTGGAACTAATTTAAGTAACTTTAACTTAGTTAAACTGAATAAATTAATTACAACTCAAAATAAACTCAACTAGGGCTCATATAAAGTAGGAGACACTCTACGTGACTCAAGTTAGACCCTCACCTCGAATTAACTAAGTCAACTAAGTCCAATTAAATTATTTAACTCGTACAAGTTGTCTTGTGATGTGGAATTACAATTTTATTCCTAATTTAATTGAAGGACAAAATTAAATTAGGATTTTCTTGTTACATTTTCAAAATTGCCTCTCAGCAAGAAAGGGGTTATCAGATACCCCAATACAACCTCTATGGAACTTGAATTTTCCTATTGATAGTTCCTTAGTCAAGATGTTTGTATCCCATTCATATGTAGGCATGTAATCAGACCAACATGATTCTCCTCTACACACAATCTCATAGATGGTGATACCGAATATTGATATGCTTGGACCAACTATGAAAAAATGGATTCTTAGAGAGTTTGATACAACTTTGATTGTCACAGTAAGTCACTGTAGGATCCATTTGATGATCAAATAACCCAATAAGGATCTTCCTCATCCAGATAGCCTCACAAGCTTCTTGACTAGCAACCATGTGCTTTGCTTCTACCGTGCTGAGTGCAACTGATATCTACTTCCTGTTGTACTAAGAAATTATTGTTGACCCAATACTAAAGATTCATCTTGATGTGGTCTTCCTATTGGATGGACTCCCTACCCAATATGTATCTGTGAAGCCTTGCAGCTTCGCTCCCTCTATCTACTTGTACCAAAGACCAAACTGAGTGGTGCCTATGAGGTATCTCAACACATATTTAGTTGCCTTCCAATAGAGTTTGGTTGGCTTAAACATAGCTTGACTAAGTTTTTTAACTACAAAACATATGTCTAGTCGTGTGTTCACCAAATACATAAGCGAACCCAAAATCTGCATGTAAATAGTATCCTCCACTACTTCACTTGAAGTAGCATCTTCCTTCCTCCAATTCCTTTCTAGAGGAGTCTCCATTGGTTTTTTGCTTTCCATGTGGAACTTATTCATTATCTTGTTTGCATACTTTCCCTGAGAGACAAATAGTTCCTCATCTTCTTGCCATACTTCCGTACCAAGGAAATAATGCATGAGCCCCAGGTCCTTCATCTCGAATTCTCTTGCAAGATCCTTTTTGTAAGATTTGACCAGCTTCTTATCATCTGTTCGAATTAAATCATCGACATATAATACTATAACCAATAATATAGCTTCAACCACAATATGGTAAATTTTTTCATTTGCTTCACTTTTGGTGAATCCCAACCTAGGGAAATAACTATCAATCCTGGTGTACCAAGCACAAGGCACTTGTTTCAATCCATACAATGCTTGCTTGAGTCTCCACACATGTGACTCTTTGTTGAAGGTATCAAATCCTTCCGGCTTCTCAATGTACACCTTCTCCTCAATCACTTTGTTGAGGAATGTTATCATCATATCCATATGATGTACCTTCCATCCCATCCGTGCTGAAAGTGCTAGAATAAATATTATTGAAGAGTACATTGCTACCGGAGCAAAGGTCTCCTCATAATCAATTCCCTCCACCTGAGAGAACCCTCTAGCCACAAATATGGCATTGTGTTTCTTAACATTCCCATATGTTGCTTGCTTTACCTTGTAAAGCCATTTGGAACTCACTACTGGCTTGTCTGCTGGTCTTGGGACCACTTTTGAAACATCTTTTTGTATAATGGAGTCATACTCTTCTACCATGGCATCAACCCATACTATTTGCTGCACTACTTCCTTGAATGAGGATTTCTCAATCTCTACACCCTCACTCATCAGAGCCATGTATCTAGTGTACTGATCTGGTGACCTCCTCTACCTGCACTAAGATGTGGGTGCTCCCACATTCTCTCTATCATGCATCAATCTGTCAACTTCTCTGGTGCAATTCCTTCCATCTCTATAAGTCTTTGCATGAGTGGGTGCTTCCACTCTCTGCTCCTCTGCATGTGGCTACTCGACATCATCCTAAGGTTCTTCCTTTGGAGCTAAAAGCTCCTCATTTACATGCAACTAAAGCTCCCTCTCAAGAGAACATCTCATGGCCTTCTCTTCATCAAACTTCACATATCCAAGAACCACTATCATCATGTGAGATGGAAGGTACACCAAATAGTTGTGAGGTGTATCAGTGTACCCCACAAATATGCCCAACTCAGCTGTCAGTTCTAGCTTTTTCCTTGAATCCTTGGTAATATGATAGTAAACTGATGAACCAAAGATCCTGAAGTGTGCCACATCTGGTTTCTTACCTGAAAAATATTCTTTTGGTGTGCTCATCCTAAGAATCTGATGAGGATTCTTGTTATGAAAATATACAAATGTGTTGCATGCTTCAGCCCACAAGTTCAACGGTATGCCTTGATCATGTAACGTCACCCGTGCAGCTCCCACAATGCTTATGTTCTTCCTTTTAGCCACCCCATTCTGATGTGGGTTATGGGGTGCTATTAACTCCCTTCGAATGCCTTCTAAAGCATATAAGTTCTTGAATTCATTCGACACATATTATCCACTGTTATCATTCCTAAGAGTCTTCACTTTCCTACCAGTGTATTTCTCAACAAGTGCCTTAAATTCACAAAATTTAGAGAATGTCTCATCTTTCTTCTGCATGAAGAAAAACCAACACTTACATGAGAAATAACTTACAAATATTACATAATACTTGTTCTTGGTTGTGGAGGCTATCGAGAATGGTCCATACACATCTGGGTGAGCTCTTTCATGGATATCTTATGCTCAACTGTCCTTATCATGAAAGGTGGCTTTGGTGTACTTCCCTAACTTACACCATTTGCATGTATCTCTCCGCTCTAGTGCACCATTGGGATGTCTTGTAGAAATCTGTTGCATGATCTTCAAAGCTCCATGGGGAAGATGGCCCAATCTTCTATGCCATAATTCATTGATGTCTCGGCTCTGCACCTTCTCTGCTTTTGTGCTCAATGATGCACAATCTTCTACATCCAATTTGTAGAGGTTCTTCACCTGAACTTTGATTCGCTTCACTTATCCTGAGGCTATGTGACAAAGGAAAGCCTTTCCTTTGCTAAATATCACATTATAGCCATGATCCTCCAACATAACAACTAAAACTAAATTATTATTCAGACCCAAAACATACATGACATATTTTAATGTGAGAGGAGAACTAGACTCCCTCTAAAATGTAACAATATCAATGTTGGTCGTGCTATAACTTCCATCATCTCCCATCTCTATGTGCATCTGGAGGTCCTTCTCCTCTAAGTCACTGAAAAAATATTTGTTTCCAGCCATATGGAATGAGGCTCCACTGTTCAGATACCACACACTACCCATCACCAATGTCACCATGCAAGCAATGAGGGTGAAATCCAACTTGAATTATGAAGCAAGAGATTCACCTACCGCTCCTCCTGAGGGCTTCTTGTCAACATTCTTGTGCATAAACTTCGTGGCAGAGTGTCCTAGCTGATGATAGTAAAAAAACTTAATCTTCGACAAGTCATTCTTCTTACCACCCTAACTAGAATCTCCTTTGGATTGAAATTTATTTCCTTTCCTTTTCTTCGCCTTTCCACCTAAGGCACAGTTTTCCCCATCATCATGCTTGGATGAGGTTCCATCTTTGGTGTTCTGCCTTATCTCTTCTTGCACCAATTCAAACCACAAACGGTCCCACTTTGGTAGATTATTTCTCCCATTTACCGAATTTTGGTAGCTGTGCTAGCTCTTTGGAAGGCCTATAAGTGCTAGGTTGACCAGATCATCTTCAGAAACTATAATACCAACACTCCCAAGCTCATCTCGACATTGGGTGAGCCCACTCAAGTATTGAGGTATTGTGTCGTCCTTCTCCATATTGATCTTCTGAAGGTTTTCCTTCAGTGCCAGCTTCTTATGGTCATTTTTGTTCTAAAACAAGTCGATCAAGGCTTGCCACATTGCATATGGTGTATCCTTCCCATGGAAATTTGAGACAATATGATCTCAAACTCCTTCTAGTATGATCCTACTCGCCTTCGAAAAATACTTCCTCCACTCTACCATATCTTGAGCATCTATTGTTGGAGGCTTAGGAATATCATTGTCTATGAATTCCTTCAGCCCGTTGTCTTCCAACATTTCCTCCATCCTATCGTTCCAAGCAATATAGTTCGAACTATCCTCAAGGGAATATTCGAGTCTCATTTCGTAGAATGACATCCTATTGGCTCTGAAGCATGATAGTGCAAATTTGATTTCTCCTGCAAAATACAAACTCATATTCTCCTCTTCTAGAGTGATTTATGCTTCAATACGAAGTAGAAATTCCTTGTAGATTCAAACTGCTTATATAATTTTCTAAAACAAAAGACTTGAATCTACTCTACTGATCAACAGAAACAATTAATCGATCGATAAATCACGAAGCATACAAGTGTTATGCTCTTGACCTGCGAGAAATCCATAATACCAAAAATATGAAGAAATATAACCTAGAACACATCATTATCACATGAAATGATAAAAATTGCAAATTATTTTATTATTCAGAAATAGATTCAATGTTCACTTGCCTCTTTGAGGGGGCAACCTCCAACAGAGCAGAGCTCAAGTACAATAAGACTCGATGATATTTCTCTTACTAACTAAGACTATTTATAGCTAATTGACATCTAAAACCATAACTACTACTGGTCCCTTCCATAACATAGGTTAACCACTTTATTTATTAACTATGGCCCATTTACAACTAACTGTGGTCCCTTTTCTCTAATCCGGGTAACCCACTTACAATTATTAATGTAGGATTTATGGACTCTCTAACTAATAATGACTCTGGATCATCCCATTGGGATTATTACATAAATGAAGGGGTTATGGTTGGACCCTAACATGCCCTCCCCGATAAAAAGTAGCTTTTTCCTCAAGGCTGATGCTGCAGAAACTGTTGAAGAATAGTGGTTGGTTCCTAGGTAACATATTCTGGAGGGGTGTCTTTCCACTTGATGAGGATTTCCTTGATCTTGCGGCTGTGAAGATGTCTTTCATGAGTATCGAGGGTCTGTTCTGGTCAGAGCCAAAGTAAGCCTTCCTCATCCAATTTGGGCAGACTTGTTTGAACTCTGCAATTGTTCCCCACCACTTTCTTGAGGCATGATACATGGAAGACTAGATGGATTTTTGAAGTAGGTGGCAAGGCTAGTTTGTAGGCAACTGCTCCTATGCACTGAAGTATCTGATAAGGCCCATATAATTTTGGTGCTAGTTTTTGGTAGCCCTTTTCTTTGAGAGATGTTTGCTTCTATGGTTGGAGTAACAAGAATACCTAATCCCCTTCTTGAAATGAGTGCTCAAAATGATGTTGGTCAGCCTGTTTCTTCATTCGGTTTTGAGCTTGATGTAGATGATCCTTGAGATGAGCGATCATGGGAGCATAGTTCTTTTGGAGTTGATCAACTTCCTGTACTTTAGAAGATCCAGGGATATAAGAAACAGGTGAAGGTGGGGATTGGCCATACACTGCCTCATATGGAGTCATCTTGGTGGCCTCATGATAGTTAGTATTATACCACCATTCAGCTAGATGCAGCCACCGTACCCATTGATGTTGCTTGTCTGAAGTAAAGCACATTAGATAGGTCTCCAAACATTTTTTGTCTGCTTCTATTTGACCGTCATTTTGGGGATGATAGGTGGTACTGAATTAGAGTTTCATGCCCTATAGCTTGAAATGTTCTTGCCAAAATTTACTAGTGAAAGTGGGGTCACGATCAAACACAATGGAAGTTGGCATTCCATGCAGTTTGAAAATCGGGTCCAAGAAAAATTGAGCCACCAAAGTGGGGGTAAATAGCTATGATAGAGCGCAAAAATGATCATATTTAGAAAGTCTATCCACAACCACCATGATGATTGATTTGTTGCTTGACTTTGGGAGAATAGTGATGAAATCCATGGAAACATCCATATAGACAAAAGCAGTGAGTGGCAATGGTTGTAAGGTTCATGGTAACTTGAATGCTTCCCCTTTGTTACGTTGGCACACATCACATTCAGCTACAAAAGTAAGAATATCATTTTTCATGCTAGTCCAAAAGAAAGAATGACATGTGCCGGCATAAGTCTTCTGAAATCCTGAATGTCCTACAATTATAGATGAGTGCAGCTTGTTGAAGATGCGGTTTCTGAGGGTGGAGGCCAATGATATAACTACTTGATCCTTGTAGCAAAGAATCTCATCCTTCCAAGAGTAGTCTGCTAAAGAATTAGGATCTTCTCTTAAGTTATTAATGAGTTGGGAAAGAGAGGGGTGGGAGAACCATTCCTTGTGGGCCTCTTAAATTCAATCTAGTATGGGTATAGAGATTGATAGTAGGGTTCTCTCATACTCAAGTTGGCACAATCAAGCATTAGCCACTACATTGCCATGCCCTTTCTTGTAAATTATCTCATAATCATATCCCAGCACTTTGGCAAGACATTTATTTTTCTGTAGTGATGATAGATGTCGCTCTAGAAAATAATTTAGGTTGTGATGGTATCTGCGGGTTTGTAAATGTCACCCCAACAAGTATGCTCGTCAAGTGCCTACTGCATATAAGATGGCCATCATTTCTTTCTCATAAGTAGATTGACCTAGATGTTTTCCACTAAGTTGTTGACTGATGAAAGCCAATGGTATACCTTCTTGCATTAATACAACGCCAATACCTGTACTTGAAGCATCATATTTAATCACAAAATATTTGGTGAAGTTGGTTAGGTCCAATATGGGAGTGGAGCACATGGCCTATTTGAGAGCCAAGAAAGCCTACTGAGTTGCATCAGTGCAGAGAAATGAATTTTTCTTGAGATGATTAGTGAGGGGTCTAGCAATGCATCCATAATTGTAGATAAATTTGTGATAGTACTGAGTGAGACCAAAGAATACCCTCAAACTCTTCAAGGTTTTTAGTTGAGTCCAATCTTGCATTGCATGAATATTTTTCGGATCAACCCTCACTCCTTCATGACCCACAGTGTGTCCCAAATACTCGAATTATTCCATGCCAAAAGAACACTTGGATAATTTGACAAATATTTTTTATCTCAGAGTAGTTGCAATATCTGGTCTAAATGGTGAAGATGTTTGTCCTAGGTTATGATGTAGATGAGAATGTCATCGAAGAAGATGAGTAAAAAAATTCATAGATATGGGTTCAACACATGGTTCACGAGGCTTTGAAAAGTAGATGGATCATTATAGAGACCAAATGGCATGGCCAAGAATTCATAATGGCCTTCATGAGTTTACAAGGCATTCTTGGGAATGTCTACTTTGTTCATGCGTATTTGGTGATAGCCCAAGAAGAGGTCTAGCTTGGTAAAGAATTAAGCACCATGTAGTTCATCAAGAAGATCATCAACAACCAGAATAGGAAATGTTTCCCTGATAGTGAGCTTGTGAAGGGACCGAAAGTCCGGATACATGTGTAATTCTCCACCTCTCTTTAAAACCATGACCACTAGAGATGAATAAGGGCTGGTGCTGGGATGGATAACACCGGTTTTGAGGATTTCTTTGATGATTGTTTGAATTTCATCCTTTTGGGCAAAAGGATATCGATATGGGTGGCGATTAGGCAGCTGGGCACCCGGGACCAAAGAGATGCTATGATCATGTTCACTGCTAGAGGGTGGAAGCTCTTTAGGTTTGTCAAAGACCCACTGGTGGTGATCTAATACCTATTGCATATTAGGATGAATATGAGGAGTAGTGGATTCAATGGCTTGGATGACATTAAATTGGGCAACTACTCCATGATGAACCTTTTTCAAAATCTTCTCCATTCGATGCGAGCTGATGATAGTAGGATCACTTGCCTAGAGTCCCCTTAATGTATGAATGTGGTCGTTCTGCTTAAAGCTCATATATAACTCTTGGAAATCCATTGTGATAGGGCCCAGTGTGCGAAGCCATTCAACACCAAGGAAAATGTTGCAACCACCCATTTCAATAGCAAACATGTGGGTCTTTAGGTGGTAGTCTCCCATCTGAAGCTTAATATTTTCACAGCGACCTTCACATTTCATGGTTCCCCCATCAGTGATAAGGACTTGGAAATTAGACTCTGCCCACACAAAGAAATGAACAACTTATGTGATTGTGTTATTGATAAATTTATGAGTGTTTCCACTATCAATTAATTCCACGACTAGTCGATGTTTAATAAAGCCTCATATTTTGAGAGTTTGAGGTGAAGAAATGCCAGCCAAGGCATGTAGTGATATAACTAGCTCATCTTGCATAACTGTGAGATCATTATTAGTTTGGGTTTCCCTCCCTTCTTCCTCGAGCACCTCAAGGGATGAAGCTTCATATGTTGAGTTGTTATCAGTAGCATCAATTTGAAATAATTTTGGTTCCTTGCATTTATGTCTAGGCGGGTACTTGTCATCACAATAGTAACACAATCCTTGTTTTCTTCTTTCTGCCATTTTTGTTGGTGACACCTTTTGAACCTTAATTGTTTGGTTGGGGCCCTGAGCCTAGGTGGAGCATGCCTTGGCGATGAAATTTGGATGATTGGACTGGGAATTTAAGGTGATTTCGACATCTAAGGCCTTGCGGCATGCGTCCAACCAAGTAACTGGGTGGTGCATTCAGACATGGGCTTGGATGGCTTCTTTTAGGCCACTGATGAAACATTCTAGGTAGAAGTCATCTCCTAAATTGTTAGTTCTGATGGGACATTTATCAAAGGATGCAATGTAGTCCTTTACTATACTTTTTTGAAAGATCTTAGTGAGAAGACCCAAAATATTAGATTCCTAGTCAAAGTGATCACATATGGCTTTTGAGAACATGTTCTGAGTTTCTCTCCCTTGATAATATTTTTGATGCCACTGCCACCACTGCCATCTCTCTTGGTCAAAGTAAAGGGCTCCCACATGCGGTTTAGTTACATCTTCGCATATATCATTAAGGGAGAAATATTATTCCATTTGTGATACCCATACTGCAGGGTTAGAGCCATAAAATTTGTACATGTCCAGCTTGGGTTTCCAGTGATGGGAAGGGTGGTGATTTCCATGGAAGTGAATGTGATTGATGGATTCTACTACTATATGTGCATCAACACTAGGCTCCTCCCTCTGAGAATGTGTTATAAGGTATGCTAGTTGTGAGATCTATTTGGAAATATTGTCCTCAAATGCGTCGAACCTTTTCTCAAGGTGGTCGACCCTATCGATTGTAATTTACGTAGCCATAACTTGAAATCTGGTACATAGCATACACCAACCCCAGTCAATTACTTAAGAGTATTCTTCTTGGAAAGAGGGAAAGCTCGAGAATCTAATGGCGTGGGTCACTTGAAGCTGCGTTGGAAAAAAATTAGGAACACCGCAAAATTGGGGGCTTACAAGTAAATGGTACCATCGTAACCAGCTCATCGTCCTGAAGCTTATGGGTTAAGTATCTTGCAAGCGGCCCGGGATGGTCTTAAAATCTTTTTTTTTTTACTTCTAAAGGAGTTTTACCCTCCCCGATCAATACTATAGTGGCCGAATTCTAGAAAGTTTGATACTGACCAATGTCCTGCGAAAATCAGGCCTAGAATGTAGTAACAGAAACCCCAGGGTCTTGGTACTGCTAAATGTGTTGCGACAATATGATATGGACTATGGCAGCCAAAAAATTCCATGCACAAAGAGTCTGATCTGTATTGTGAAAACCCCAACTACTGAATCTGAATTATACAATGGAAGCAAAACCCTAACTGTTGGATCTGATCTGGAAGATAAATTAGAGGGTTATCTTTAGATAATGGAGGGAACTATGGTCACAAACGAGTGTCATGTGCTATAGATCGCAATATATGCAAGGGTCCAACAATAGTACTCGACCCAATCTTTGAGGGTGCTAACTAAGGAGGATCTACTGTACCCTTATCCGTACTACTTGACTACCCTATTGTACATGTGAGTAATCTCACCAAGTGTTGTTCTCAGTGTATTGTAGTAGCAAGACGACCAAAGAATTACCTAAGATTAGATTTTAGGTGATCCTAGGGGGCTTCTGAAATACCCAAGGGTACGTGGAAGTGCAGTCTGTGCGCGGTTCTGTCTAATGTGCTACTACTCGAAGGGGTACCCACAGGGGTTACAAGGGAGTCCAACAAGCATGACCACCTCTTTTAGTTCTTGTGTGCATGCCTCCCTAAATCTGCAGGTTTATGCACTCAACGAAAGATCTTATGGTTTAAAGATGATGGAACACGTCTTTGGCCTAAAAAAGAATTTTGTGAAAATTGGAGGTACAACTGGCCTTGGAAAGTGCTCTGATACCACTTATTATGCTCTTGACTTGCAAGAAATCTAGAATACTAGAAATAAGAAGAAATATGGCCCATAACACAAAATTATCACATGAAATGAGAAAAACTGCAAAGTATTTTACTATTCATAAATAGATTCAATGTTCACTTACCTCTTCAAGGAGCTAATTAAGACTATTTATAGTTAAATAATATCCAAAACCCTAACTACTAGTGGTCCCTTGCATAACATGGGTTAACCACTTTATTTATTAACTATGACCCGTTTACAACTAACGACAGTCCCTTTTCTCTAATGTAGGTCAACCACTTACAATTATTAGGTCAACCACTTACAATTATTAATGCGGGATTTATTGACTCTCTAAATAACAATGATTATGAAACGACCCATTGGGCTTATTACATAAATAAAGGGGTTAGGGTTTGACCTTAACAATAAGAGAAAGAATTCAATCAACACATTACACAATGATTTCCTGGGAAAAGCCACAACTAAAAACCCTTGCTATTTGTATATTGCATCGGTCATAAAATATGAGAAGACTACAATGCTTTGCTCAAGCCCGAGCAACCTCTGCACTATCTCTATCTATCTCACAGATTCCTAGACAAGTCTAGGCCAATACTTAACCAAATTTTGGCTCACCCAAGTCCTTATTTCCTTATGTTGTTTCCATGGGAATTAGCCCCCTATTAATTGGGGAAATTCCTCAATATGAATTACGCAATCCTCATAGGCCTTCCTCTGACTGCATGCACCACCTGTACAATTTAGATGATTATACAAATGATAGTACACTTCCCTTGAACTCCAATCTCAACTGGGTAACTCTCAGATATGACATGAATGAGTTATTTATGACTAAATCATCAATTAACTAGCTGAACACATGAAGCAACACCCCACTATCTGACCTCCTACTAGTTCCTCCATAAGTTGGAACTAGTTTAACTAACTTTAACTCAGTTAAACTAAATTAATTAACTACAACTCAAAATAAACTCAACTAGGGCTCCTATAAAGTATGATACACTCTACATGACTCAGGTTAGACCCTCAACTCAAATTAACTTAGTTAACTCATACAAGTTGTCTTGTGATGTGGAATTACAATTTTATTCCTAATTTAATTCAAGGACAAAATTAAAATAGGATTTTCTTATTGCATTTTCAAAATTTTCCAATCTTTATCTTGGACATATGTAGTCTCTCTCTATCTTTGACACTAATGACAACAATATTTTCAACACATGAGGACATGGCTAATATGTTGAGTCAATGTTATAAAGAGATACTATTCAACCTCAAGTCAGACTGCTTAGAGGATATAAACAATGTAGCTCTAAACATTCCACCTATGGTTACCAAAGAGAAGAGTGAGGCTCTCTTAAGTGATATCTCTATCGAGGAAGTGGAAGAGGTAGTAAAATCTATGCCCCAGAACAAGGCCCCTGGACTGAACAACTTCACTACTGACTTTTATCAGGCCCGTTGGTCAATAATAAAACATGATATTTCATAAGAAGTGGAGGAATTAAGGAGGTTGAAAACCATCCTAAGTTCTCTTAACGCTATTAGTTCAAAAAAGGACTAATTGGAGGACCATAACAACTTTTGTCCCATTGCTCTTTGCAATTTAATCTACAAAGTGATCACCAAAATAATAGTCAAACGCCTTAAACCCATCCTATCTCAACTCATTTCAACAAAACAAACTGGTTATGTGGAGGGGCCTCGAATTTTGGATGGTATAATGATTGCACATGAAACCATTCACTTTTTAAAATCCTCCATGAAACCTAGCATTCTTCTAAAACTTGATCTCTCTAAGGAGTTTTATAAACTCAACTGGAGCTAACATTTTCTACACCTTTAGCTTCAACCTTAATTTGATCTATTGGATTAGGAGCCTTACCTATTCAACCTTCTTCTTTATTTTGGTAACTAGCTTGCCTCTTGTGGTATCTAGTAAGGAAACCTGATGTCACCCTTTCTCTTTGTTATAGCAGTGGACGATTTTGTTTGAGCATTCAAAGCAGAAAATGAGGAGAAAAACTCTAATTTGGTGATGATCTCCCTTTATCACACCAAAAATTTATGGATGATACCTTGGGTATGAGCATTCCAACTATTCAAGAAGCCAAATGATTTTCTGAAATTTTAGAGTAATTCTCCCTTGCCTCAGAAATGGAAATAAGTAGAGCTAAATCTTAGATTTTTTTCTTTAATATGCCTTCAAATGTGTACAAACATATTGCAAAGATGCTTGGTTTCCAAATCAAAAAAATTTCCAACAAAATACCTCAGAGCATCACTTGAGGATAGTTCCCTCAAAATCAGTTTATGGGAGGTTATCATGAACAAATCCAAGGAGGTCAAGACCTTTGACAATGTATTTGGATGAGAAAACATGCAAATCACATTCTTATTGGAAACTCATAAGAATTCCCTTCTCCCAAGCAGGATCCTCCATTTCGAATCTAACGAATAAAGGAATGCATTTAATACAGTAACATTACTTTTGGGAAATCCATGATGGATATATAGCCATGTTTTGAGAGGACTCATGGAAACAACTCCCAAAATTCCAAACCAAAATGACTTAAGGAATCTATGCCTCCACATGAATTTCCAAGGCCTTCACAAAGTCAAAAACTATTGGGATGCCTTTAATTTAGATCAAACATTGAGACAATGGTTAATTTTGATGGAATGGAACCTTAAGCCAAAGGATGAGACTTAGTCAAACTTTTGGTGGAAGCTTCAGTAAAGACTCATCCCGATATCAAACTTAGTTGATAAATTGTTATGGGGTTATGGAACAAACAATTCCTTTTTCATCCATGAGGCCTATAGCTTAGAAGTGGGTTTCAAAGAATTTCCAAAAGATTCCATATGGAGCTGCATCTAGCAGAGAAATCTATTGCCGAAAGTTTCCATTTTCCTATGGCTCCTAGTATAAGGGAAAACCTTAACCTAGGAAAAATTTTATAAATGCAAGCATGTGGGCCCCTCTCACTATTCCTTGTACCTTCAAAAAGATGAAAATGTGGAGCACCTCTTTAATAGTTTCCCCTATTGCAATCATCTACAGAGAGATCTAGAAGTTAGCAGGAAGAGATTAGACAATGATCCATCCAATATCCCTCACACCATTAACAACTGGAGGTCCTAAGCTTTTAATAGTCCTATCTTGAACCACATTTGGACTCTCCTCCTCAGTCTGCTCCTTTGGGATAAGTGGAAAGAGAGGAATCATTGCATATTCAATAAATACTCCCTCCCTCACGACTCTCTTTGGATCACTATACAAAAGAATGCAAAGGAATCAATTGTTGCACTGTTCTAGTCAAATCAATACTAGCAAGCTTGAGGCAAGGAAGTTGTGCTACTTCAGAGTTGGTTCCCTAGTCTAGGATCCATGATTTTCCACCCTCTTCACCCTAATACATTCCCTCCTCCCCCTAATTTTCTAAAGCTCAATTTGATGGCGCTTCAAAAGCTAACCTAGGTGAGGCGAGCTATGGAGGTATCTTTAGAGATCATTTGGGATACCCTATCTACATTTATTCATGCTTTATAGGATATGATCATAACAACATAACATAATTGAAAGCCCTAGAAGAGGGACTATTCATTACCTAGACTCAAGCCTACATGAAACTTATGGTGGAGGTAGATTCTCAACTCGTTATAAACATGATTTGCAAGATCCTACATGTCACCTAAATTAGGAAAATATCTCACAATTGGAGACTTAAAGTCCTACTCATATGAGTAGCATTTCTCCTTCCTTCCATTTTGGTGATCATCTCTACATACATCAGAAGAACTAGAAATAAATAGCAGATAAGTTAGCCAATTAGTGATGTGTCTCACCAACTTCACAAATTTTCTCCTCGTGGCAATCCTTTGAAGACTCTCCCCTCAAGCAAGAATGTTAGATGATAGTTAAGTTGGACAAATCTAAGAATCTCCTTGAATGGTCTCTTTCTATCTTATTCCTTCATGCTCTTTGTCTATATCTCTCAGTTTGTAGTTGACATGTGTGGCCCAATTTTTAGTTTAGTTTTATATCAGCAAGCATAAATTTGTCCTCTGCACTTCAAAAAAGATTGACATTTTGGATCTAATATGGTTTTCCTAGTGAGAGACGAACCGATAACATCATGACTTAATATGTACTTCATGTTTTCTGAAAATACAAAATATTTACGTCACAAAAAAAAAACATTTCTCCCAACCATTTTTCAAAACCTCAATTAACAAATTAAAAAGAAGGATATGAAAGTAAGGTTTGATCCACTTATATGTGCATTGATTATTTAAAGTGAAAAGACTCCCTTTTTTCACCATTAAATCCATCTTTTAAACTTTTGTAAATTTTACAAAAATATCTTATACCATAACAAAATTTTTAAAATAATTAATTTTATAAATGATTTTATTTCTAAATATTACTATAAAAAAAATAAAAACACAAATGTTGAATAATTGTGTAAAAGTCTCATAATATATTATGAGTGGAAAGGGCTCTTGATTGAAATGGGAACCTAATTCTTGGATTGCATATATAAAACAGAATATGCATCATAGGTATGGATAATAAAGCTTCAAAATACCATCCTTTTCCACTTATAAAGTGAGATCTCCCCGAGATATATGTTTGGCCGGACTTAGAAACTGGAAAGTGGCCTAAGGTCATGTGACCAATGTCACATGTGTGTCTTGCAAACTTTTGATTAAAGTTTGAACTGTGTGAAACCTCACGTAATGCCAACACAACTACCATGGATTTTTGGCATTGCATGTGCATAGTCAAATATTGCAGCGCTAACCATGCTATGCTGGTTCATGCATTCTTCTGCTTTCACCAATTCCTACTTTAGATTTCCGTCAGTGTGTAGACAAAAATTCTTGTCATTATCACTCTTATTAAGCTTTAAAATATTGTTGTAGCATGTGAGAAACCAGTGTAACTAAGTTGAGTGTAGTGTTTAATTTTCTAAGTATCCCAACCTTTGAAACTAAAGAGAAAACCATGGAATTATTTGATATTGATAGCCATGAATTACAGATGAGTACGAGTTACAGATGAGTACGATGCAGGGAAGCAATGTCTTGTGACTAAACAACTTTCATTATTTGCCTTTTTGGGGTACAAACTTATCTTGTGAATATTTATCATGTGTATTGCTGCAGTTGTACAGTTTTTTGAGGCAAATGTTATGCCTTTTTTTCCCTGGTGTGTGATTAATATATGTACTTTGTTTTTGCAAACGACAATGAATAAAAAAGAGGAGGGTTTATTTTTGAGGCAAATGTTATCCCTTTTATTCCCTGGTGTGTGATTAATATATGTACTTTGTTTTTGCAAACGACAATGAATAGAAAAGAGGAGGGTTTATTGAGTTTCTGCAGCAATTTAGTTTGGGTGGATGGCCCGCCCACCTACTCAACCACAAATGGTATGCGTAGAAATGCATGGAATCGAAGGCAATTGCATGTGATCGGCTGTTCCCTGCTGTTTCCTGCTAATGAAGGCGCCATCCACCCAACGGGTCACGGGCGCAAATACAACCCTAGAGACATGGATAGATGATTAGGGTTTACTAGGGTTTCGATGATTAATGATTAGGGTTTATTAGGTTCCGATGATTAGGGTGTATTAGGGTTCCCATGGTTGATGATTAGGGTGTATTAGGGTTTCGATGGTTGATGATTAGGGTGTATTAGGGTTTCGATGGTTGATGATTAGGGTTTATTAGGGTTCCAATGATCAGGGTGTATTAGGGATTCGATGATTGATGATTAGGGTTTATTAGGGTTTCTAAGTTATGCGCTGTTTGAGATTCGCGGAGAGGATCTAAAACGTTTTCTTTCAAGTTTTTTTTTTCATGTGAAGACTCAATCAGACACACGGGTGTTCCAAGGAATATAATCGCATGGCAGGACTGAGCAGGAATATACCCCATGGCCATCGGAGTAAGTGTAAGCATCTGTATTATTATTATTATTAAGTAAAAGCGAAGATCCCTCGGATGTACTGGGGCGGTCAATGGGACCCAAATTAGGAGGCCCTCTGCAGCACTATCATACGACACGATAACAATATCTATATCCAACCAGGGAAGTAACCTTGTTTCTGTGGGCGCGCTGCTGGAATTTAGGTTCGGATTCATAAACATTTCAAGTCACAAGCGCTCGTGATCTCCATGCACGGAAAATGAGAGCATACGTCATTAGATGCAGGGTATGAGAGTTTGACTAAGACCCCGGGATAACCGCTCGTTTAGTTTTTCAGTTACCATTTTGCCTTGAATTTGGGTAGTTGTACGTTACAAAATTGACAAGAATCCTGAAATTTTTAACAAGAATCCTGTTAATATTGCTGCAGTGAAAGTTTAGTGTACGGTGAAACAATGGATTTTTCTAAGAATATATTCCATTTTAAAAACTAACTGTAAAAGTTATTTGGAAAACTACCTGTAAAAGTTATTTGGGATATGTTAACTTCCACAAAATTGGTTTTTATTTTAAATTTCCCCGCATGAAATTTGAATTTGAATTTAAGTTTTTATTGGAATTAAACCCTATTCAACCCAACTATTTTAAGTCTGTCTTCAATAAATTAAGTTTTGATGGGAATTAAACTTTACTTAACTAAACTATTCTCAATCTTTCTTTATAAAATCTGAATCTGAATCTAAATTTTAATGAGAATTATACCCTTTCAAATTTTTAGGGAATTAAATCTCACTCAAACCAACTGATAATTTTAAGTCTCTCTTCAATAAATTTGAATCTAAATTTTTATGGGCATTAAACTTTACTTAACTCAACTATTCTAAATCTTTCTTTATAAAATCTGAATCTAAATTTTTATGAGAATTATACTCTTCTAATTTTTAGGGAATTAAATCCCACTCAAGCCAACTGATAGACATTTCATAGGTAAATTTTAATTTGTATGTTATCCAGTTACACGATTCCTCTGTCCTAGGATTTTTCATCTTATTAAATCTGTTTTTTATTCAAAAATTTTATTTAAACAACAAAACATTATAATTTTATCAATTATCATGTAGTTAAAAAAAAATCATTAAACTATATTCTAATGAACAAAAATGGTTTCCATCTTAAAGCCTTTCTGATGAGGTTTGAATCTAAGTTTTATGGAGACTAAACCTTACTCATATTGAGTGGCTTACACTCATGGGTTAATTTTAAATTTTATGTTATTGAGTTATGTAATTTGTTTCTCTTAAAAATTTTGATGATATTGAATTCATTTTTAATTTAGAAGTGCATTCTAAATAGCCAACATAGATCCATTTAAGTATGGATCTAACATGAGCCTTCATGTGCAAACTTATTTCGTTGTTTAAATTGTATTTTTGAACGCTAAATAGAGTATATATAGGACCAAATAAATATTTTAACCATAAAAGCTTAATTTTTAATGATATATATATAATTTTTTATAATGATACATAATATATACTCAATTGACATTAAAATATTTTACATGAAATTAAAATTAAAATGGGTTTTTATTATTAGTATATTTTTATGTATATGTCAATATTAATTAGTATTAAAATATTTGATTAATAACCAAACTATAAGATTTAAACATCTTAATCAAACAATTTTTTACTTCTAATTACTTTACAATATGTTCACTTATTTTTAATTATAGCCAACATTATTTTTCTATTTAGAACATCATTTCTAACTTTTTTTTTTCAAGGGAAATACATGGACAAACTTACACATCCTCTTATATTAGACTGTACACATCTTCTTACACTAGGTTGTAGAATAAACCTCTCTACTCAATAAAATATTACAATTTTACCAATAATTATATTGTTGAATTTAAACAAACAAAAACTATTAAAATATATTTCAATAAAAAAATTTATTAATAAAATTTTGAAATTTAAAATAAATCACGCCCTCTTTTCATCCAAATAGGAAACTGATTTAATTATCAATTCTTTGACATAATTTTCTTTTTCAAATGAAATTTCCTCGTTTGAATTTTTAATTTTCTCATGAAAACTGGCTATGAAATAAAAAATCCCATGGCGACTTCAAAACAATTTAGATCATTAAAAAATGAGAATTTTTTAACAAAGTTGTGGGATTTTTTATCATAAAAACTCAAGTGTCACGCTATTAAATTAGGATGAAGATTTTTATTTTATTTTATTTTAAATTGGAAATTTAAGTTATTATATCTCTATCACTTTAATATAATATTTTATGTTTTTTTAATATTAAATACATTTTACATTAAAAATACAATTTAAAGAAAACAACACAGGTTTTTAATAGCTAAATTTCAAAGTTCACAAAATAAAACTATTTGAATGCCTTTCATCAATGTCATCAATCAAAAGGGCCCATTTTTTTTTAATTGCATACGTGTCGTACTGTGACGACAAATTGCAGATGCGATAGATTGATAGCCCCTGAAGAAATCCTTCCTGCCGTTTGTTTTTTTATGACGACTGCGATGCTAGAGGCAGGGCCAACACAAATGGACCGGAGGCCAACAAATGAACAGGTATTCCTCCAATCCTCAGATTCACTCCACGGTTTCTAGATGGCCTTCCCTTTTCGCCGTGACGGAATTGGGGCTTTTCCGACGGAATTAATGAAGACATTGTCATAATTGCGGCGCCAGATACGTGCATTTCACGACTTCTGTCTACAGTTTTAACATCAAACTCACGTCTGTATTCCCCGGACAGACTGCGAAGGCTGAACAATAATTCTGAAATTCTAATGTATTTTCCTACAACATGTAAATCTAGCCAATAATTTTAAAAAAATAATAAAGAATTGATACATTGAGGATAAATTTATGAGATATATCAAATCTGGTTGGTGGCCAAGGATCCCATCTGGCACAAATCTCTTCAGTAATCTGTACATCTCTTCTATGGATTGAAATTAGAATTAAAACATCTATTTGTAATTATATCTATAATAATTTAAACATCTGTTTGTAATTATATCTATAATAATTTTTTTTGTCCTATTGAATTAATTAATAGGCAGAGATTGGTTAGAATTATAAGTCTGAATTGTAAACTCTAAAAGATCTAAATACTCATGTTAAAATAATATACACTGTGAAAAATGCATTTTAAATAACACAAAATCATGATATGACTAAAAATGTTTTACCAAATTCTGATCAACATTCTGAAAGTATAAACTAATTAATGTTTTATGTGACTTTATAAAATTTGTGATTAAACTAAAATATTTATTACATTATTTATAAATTTACAATAGTTTTTTTTAGAAAGGAAAAAAGCTTTATCGTTTTATATAAGATATATAAAGAGTCAGACAAGTACATTGCTTGTAAATCTGATAATGACCCTAATAGGTCTGGATCATTTGACAAGCTGAAAAGCATGGAGCATAATCCAAAAAGCAAGACATTTGCCCAGAAAAAACAACAGAATAGACTGTCAACTAGCTTCCTGATTACATTGTTCATAGTAGAGGGGTAGGAGAGGCAGAATGCGGAACAAGAAATCACAATACATAGAAAAATCTCATGATGTATCAACATTTAACAAAAACGGAGGGAACGTAGAGTAGAAGAGAAATAAACTAATGCAAACCTGAGAGACTGCTTTACTATAATTAGAATTCAGGAAGGGAAAATTCGTGGATGGAGAAACTTTTCCCTTCAGACAATGCCTGCATAAACCAAAAACCTGGAGCCGATTGAAGACCCTCCTTTGACAACAAGTCTACCTACTGGTTTTGTTCCCTGTTAATATGCTGAATTGAAGCTCCTTCCGTTATACCCCAGAAAAACTTGATCCTATCCATCCATCCAACGAGATGAGGCATGAGAATATTATTTTTCGTAGAGGCATAATCCACCATAACTTTTGAGTCTCCGAAAATTGAGATAGCCTGTATGTTTAGAAAGATACAAAAATATAGCAATTCAGCAAGAGCCATCGCCTCAGCTTCGCTGTTGGAGCCCATCCCCCCATTCCAATGGATGAAATATTGATTATTTTCATTTACTATAGAGTGAACCCCACAGCCACAGATACCTTTCTGTTCAGCTCCATCGGAATACACCCTTGGCAAAAGAGTGTGCACTTGTGAGTGGCCATTACAGGCCTCCCTTTTTTTTTGTGAGAATCTTTTGCGGAATAGCGTCATGGAGGGAAACAATCCTGGAAAAAATATCCAAGAAAGGTGATTTACTGTCATTGAAAATAGAATTGTTATGCCACTTCCAGATGCACCAAAGAGTAATAATGATTAATGGCCTCCATGAAACCTGTTGCTCACTCCACCAGAGAAACACAGAAATTGAAGTGTGTGAGAAATGCTGGATACCATAATACTTCTCCACTGATTGCCATAATTGCTGAGATCTTTGGCAATTGAAAAATAGGTGACAATTGTTTTCCTCAGCTGACCTGCATATTGGGCATAAACCCGGATCTTGCCATCCCCTCTTTTTCAAATTTTCCCAAGAAAGATTTTTATTATGGAAAGTTAACCATGAGAAGTAAATCATTTTGGAAGGGCATCCAGATTTCCAAAATATACGAGGGAAAATAGGATTATGAGGGGCCTCCTTTTGCCAATTAAATTCTGATAAATATCTTTTACACGGACTAGATTCATCACTTTTGAATTTTTCCAGATTAGACAGTCAGAATCCACAGAGCGGAAAATACCGCAATTCCTGAGGCACGTCCTGATATGTTCCCATTGATGAGCGATAGCAGCCGGCATCTCCAAGTATTCTGCTTCTTTCCAAAGAGGGATCGCTCCCTGCCAACCAGAAATCAAACTGTCCCAATAGAAAAAGCCTTTTCTATGAAAGAAATTTAATAATGATTCAGGCACATTGATCTCCTCGGCACCACTCAGGAACTAGTCTTTTCCAATAAGGATTTTTTTGCCGGTCTGAAAACGCCAAATTAAATTCCGTAAAAAATAATTTTCAACCTTACGTAGGCTTAACCATATTGAAGACCCATAAGAGGAGCCGATCCTTCCTTCCCTGTACCAAAGAGATATATCTTTCCTGCGTAGATATTTTTCCTGAATTGTGATACTCGATGGACCTTCTCCATAAATCCCTCTCCAAAAAGACTTGCATAACACTGCCTTTCCGAAAGTTCGTAAATCCAGCAGACCCCATCCTCCATGCTCTTTGGCAGAGAGATATCAGATAATTTAGAGAGATGATATTTCCTTTTACTCGATTGGCCACCCCATATAAAATTCGCAGTAAGATTATTCATTTTTTGCATAATGGTCGCAGGAAGAAAATATGCTTGTGCCAAGGTCACTCTTCCCGCCAGAGAGAGGCATCTGTATCCCACATTGAGATCTTACTGTAGTATCTATCTAGAATCCATTGCCAATCCGTCTTTGAATATCCATTTGCTTTTATCTGGAATCCTAAATATTTCATTACACTTTTAATGGAATGCGCCTCAACTCCAAAAAGAGCGGATAGCTAGTCAACTGCTTCCTGGTTGATATCATTGTGGTAAATTATTGACTTCGAACTGTTTATTTGCATTCCTGTAGCCATTTGAAACTTGTTAAGGATTTCATAATAACATAGCTAGGTGAGTCTACACAACATTCCAAAGAAAATGATATCATCCACGAATAAGTTATGTGAGATTGAAATATTCTTGCAGATTTTCAGTGGACTGCATCTCTTTTCCTTGACAGCCTTGTTGATATGGAGGCTGAGCGAATTCATAGCTAAGATGAATAAAAGGGGTGATAGGGGACAACCTTGTCGAAGCCCTCTGGCCGCAGGGAAAATTTACAATAGTTTAGTTGAGTGACTTAGTTGAATTTATAAAATTTAACTAAAATTTATGATTAAACTAAAATATTTATTATATTTATGTTATTATATTATTTATAAATTTACAATAGTTTAGTTGAGTGGATTAGTTGGCATTTGAATCTTCTAAATTATATTAAAGATAGTTTAGTTGAGTGACTTAGTTGATATTTGAATATTTTAAATTATAAGTAGAATGTTGTTGGCCAAGTTTTAAATTAGTTGTATATGTGTGGATATTATTAACTTCAAAGATATTGATGGTTGTTATAGATATTATTAGATTTTTATAGATATTATTGTTAGTTTGTAAAAACTAATTTTTCAATTTACCTAAATTACAATTATAGAAATGAAAAAAATATAAATTTATAAGTGAAATAAATAATTTTATAAATTTTATACTTTATAATATCAAAATTTATCAAAATAAATTTGATCTAATTTCTTTAAAAAAATAAAATTTTAGTTTTTATTATTTTGAATTTTTTTTAAGATTATCTAAGGATAATAGCTCTTAAATAAGTTTTATTATTTTGAAAAAATATTGAAATTATCAAAAGATATTAAATAGAGTGAACACGTTTAAAATTATGAAGAGTAATTTGTATAAGTTTGAAGAGGCACGTGTCCACATTTGGTTCTCACAAGTCTTGCGGTCCAATTCTGAGTAAGACTTTGTATGCCTGAGAGATGCTCCCACTCAATTTCTTCAATTAGGAAAAATTTAAAAAACCTAGATTTCTTTCATTGGAAAAAAAAAAAAAAAACAAATTTCTTTTATTAGAAAAAAATAATTTTGTATTTTTTTTAAATATCTTAATATTAAGATAGATTAAATAGTAACAACCATTGTAATTTAATTTGATTTTAGCTGTGGCCCATACTAATGAATAATTCTCAGAAATTTTCAATTCACCCATTACCGCAAGTTTTCAATTCTTCAATTACCAATACTTATATAGAATCAAAACATTGAAGAGTTATCACACTGTATCAACTTTTAACAGTGTAGAAACAAAGCCGCAGCCTTCTAATACCGGGATGGCATATAGTCGTATTTTGCTTCTATTTTTATATATAGTGGCAACCGTCCATAAAATTCTGAGGTCTCAGGGAAGGAAATTTGATGATTTCGAAGCACTATCGCTACAACATGGTCGGAAAGTTTTGCTTTCCAACAATTACTATTTAAATCTCTCGTGTCAGATCCGTATGGCTTGTTTGTTCTCTCATAAAAAAAGGAGAATTTGTGGTATATACAGGAAACACTGCATAATAACAATGTGAGCTTTAACAGTATGGATCTGGCCCTGGTTATAATAATATATCATTTCCTCTTTCCTTTTCCCGTGAACTCACATGTCCCGGAAACTGTTTATAACCAATAACAAACAACAGGTCGTGTGATCAAATCACACCAACTATCCATTCTTCATTCCCCTGCCGATTGCTGTGTGGTGATCATCCTGCTGAGCCTTACCCATCAATCCCATTATGTGAATTGTATTGAATCAACACATGATCACTCACAACTAACACACGCCACCTCTTATCAATGACAAGAGCACGGGCGCCGGAACTCTTAGTGGGTTTGGAAATTGAAACATTAAATAATTACGACGGTTAGGGTCCCGGTGCAGCCACAGGAATAATCTAGATAGAACTCCTAAAGCTTTTAAATAGACCCATCTGTTGAACTCACATACCATTCAAGTCAGTCAGGCAATTAGTTATTGTTGCCCTCTGCTTAATATTGAAAAAAAGGATAAGACAAGCTCTAGAAATGGAAGCTCTAGTTTGCTCAAGACATTCTCGTGGATTTATCTTGCTGGCTGTTAGTTTTATTTATTTGATTTCAGCTGCATTTAAAGGTGTTCATGCTAGATTCCACTTTCATAAGAATTCTAGTAAGCATGAAGATGAGGGGAATGCCTTTCCTCCACAAGGATCCCAAAATTATTCTTCAAACAATTATGATTCTACATTTAACGTGCAATCTTATGGTGCCAAAGGAGATGGAGTGACAGATGATACTGAGGTATAAGGAGCTATTAATTTTTAATGTCCAGAGAATTTCTGAGGTTCTGTAGCCTAAGTTTCTTGTTGTAGGATTTAATTGCATGAAATTTATTCATGCAACGTTAACAAATCTCTGAACATTGTGAAAAAGATTAGAATTGTAAAAGTAATTTCAAAATGTCAACATATATGGTAGCTTGGTTCTGGTACAAATTTCTGCATTGGCATTTCAATTGGCATGCCTGCCATGCCATGCCATGTCTCTGAGGATTTAATTACATTAGAATTCATTTTGTATAAGCAGTGCAAATTAAATCTCATGTTCTTATCTATATGTCTGTGCAGGCATTTTTACTGGCATGGAAGGCTGCCTGCCAAGTGGAATCAGCAGTTGTCCTTGCCCCTGCAGATTACTCTTTCATGATTCAGTCTATTCAGTTCAATGGGCCTTGCAAAGATGGCATGACATTTCAGGTGAAAACCAATGTAACATCATATGCTGCGCTGATTTTCTTCATTACTTTGAATGAACTGGTAAAAGCTAATTGGTACATTCATTGAATTCAAGGTGGATGGCGTCCTGCTTGCTCCTGATGGTCCTGAATGCTGGGCTAAAAATTCCAGTAAACTTCAGTGGATTATATTTGATCGGACAGATGGGTTGAGGGTTCAGGGGAACGGCCTCATTGATGGGAGAGGAGAAAACTGGTGGAATCTTCCCTGCAAGCCACATAGAGTAATTCATCTTTCTTCGTTACCATATTCATATATTTTTTCTTTTGGAAAAACTTTGGAATGTGAATGAAACGACCAACATTTTGAGTGGATACAACACTCATCTTCAAAGAATTCGAACTTTTTGAATGGATTCTCCACTCATCTTCAAGAATTCTTAACTGTGAAAACCTATGCTCTCACAATACCATATTCATGACATAAAATCATACCATTTTACTGTTTAGTATAATTGTCATGGAATTGTAGCAATTAGTTGCAATTCGAATAGAATTGATTTGATGTTATATCTTTTACTAACAGAATGTAGATTGATTGTTCAGTAAGTATGCTTCCTTGTATGTTCCCTCAGGCTTTCTTTCCTCTGTGAAACATATCATATAGGTGTATGTCTAAAAACAGTTAAATATATGAATATAAAGTCTCCTTTCTTCTCCTCCTTTACTCTTTCTTTGTCATACAAAGCTTTAAAGTCATGTTTGATTATCTCATGCTTATTGTTTTCTGCTTCTGCTGAACACAATGCAGGGACCAAATGGCACAACACTTCCTGGCCCTTGTGAAAGCCCCACTGTGAGTATCTTAGCTTTAAGCAGTCTACATGACATAAAGTTTGGAGCAAAAAATCACCAGAAAAGTTAATTTTTCCGATGCTTTTTCAACAATACAAAAGCTTAAACGAGATAAAACATGCTGTCCCAGTATCCTTATCTGACATTTTGTGAGTTTTTCTCAGGCTATAAGATTCTTCGACAGCTCCAGAGTGAGTCTAAGAAACTTGAGGATAAGAAACAGCCCAGAGTTTCACGTCAGGTTTGATGGCTGTGAGTCGGTCCTCGTCGATGGCATAATCATCCAGTCTCCGGCATTGAGCCCCAACACAGACGGTGTACATGCTTCTGGCTCCAAGTCTGTGCGAATAGTCAACTCACTCATCAGCAATGGTGAGCCCTCTTTTCCAGGAAACTTGGAATCCATTAGAATGGCAAAAAGAAAATTTGCAGTTGGACTGCAAATTGAATGGTCACTTCAATTGCTTCATTCAATTGCTTAAAGTTACACGATCAAATAGACTCAAAACCACTAAAAATAGATATCATAGATATAGTAATAGATGGATAGAAAATAAAATTATAAAATAAGAGCAACTGCTTTGTGAATTGGGAGATGCAATTGCTTAAGCTATAAGATTAAATAGACTCAAAACCCTTATGAATAAATATGTTAATCTTCATTTACACATACATAATTCCATAAATTCAGTTAATATGAGAGATTGTTCTCTAACAGAGGTTAAAACAGAGTTTTTAAGGATAGTGGGTGTATAATAAAGATTTCACATAAATTCAGTTAATATGAGAGATTGTTCTCTAACAGAGGTTAAAACAGAGTTTTTAAGGATAGTGGGTGTATAATAAAGATTTCACAGAGGGTCTTTACGGAGGTTGATAGGTAAATAGAAAAAAAAAAATTACACATAAGAGTTGTTACTTTTATTGTTTAGTAAATTGATTGATTCAATTGCTTAAAGCAATATGATTAAATAGACTTAAAAAATTATTTAAGAATAAATATGTTAATCTTAGTTCGCACATGCATAATTTCATAATTTCAATTTCAATTAAAATGAGAAATTATTCTCCAACACATGCTATAGTAGAGTTTTGATGAATAAAGGTATATAATAAAGATTTCGGTGAAGAGTTTCTCTCCTGATATAATCTTAATCTTAGCTGGCAGATGCATAACTCCATAATTTCAATTAAAATGAGAGATTACTCTCCCACACATGGTATAGTAGAGTTTTTTAATAATAGTATGTGTATGATAAAGATTTCATTAAGGGTTTCTCTCATGATATCGCAGGAGATGATTGCATATCGATCGTTTCTGGTTGCTCAGACGTTGAAATCCAAAATGTGACATGTGGACCTAGTCACGGGATCAGGCATCTTTCTTTCTCCCTCGATCACATGTTGTCTTTTATGTTGTCTGCTATCAAATATTAATTACAATCAAACAGTACTCATCGTATAATTACTATTGATAATTCTCACCAGCATTGGAGGTCTCGGGAATCACAACTCACAAGCCTGTGTTTCCAATGTAACCGTGAGCAACGCGTTCATTAAGAACTCAGACAATGGCCTGCGAATCAAGACATGGCAGGTAAAATATATAAAACGCCACACCATATTTCTCTAATCAGTCCAAAGGCATTTATTGCGAAACAGGCCATGGCCATTTTAACCCATGTTTTGCTGGACTATTGGTGCAGGGTGGTATCGGATCAGTGACTGGCGTGACCTTTCAGAATATTTACGTGCAGAACGTCAGAAACCCCATCATAATCGATCAGTTCTACTGTTTTACCAAGGGTTGCAAAAATGAGAGTGCCGCAGTGTACGTTTCTGATATTGCCTACAGAAAAGTCCGTGGAACTTACGACGTGAGGAGCCCCCCAATGCAGTTTGCATGCAGCGATGCTGTTCCTTGTACCAACATAACTCTGGCCAATATTGAGCTCCTTCCAGCACAGGGGCAGATGATAGATGATCCTTTCTGCTGGAACGCTTATGGAACTATAGAGACTCTTACTATTCCACCGGTCACATGCTTGCAGGATGGAAATCCACAATCCTCAGTTGAAAACCTACATTCTTGCCAATATTGAAAACAATATTCTATAATCTTGTGTAACTTCTTAAACTTTTCGCCAACATTTCACCCATCATCAAAAACAAATTTATAATTTCTCCAAATTACTATTAAGTTCTACCCATACCTCCAGTTCTACTCATACCTCAGTCAAACCTCCATTAGTTTTATACTGTACATGCAAATTTAAAGCATTGAGAAAGTATTTCTAGTGTTCCACTACTATAGATCCCTTTATTTTACTAGGATCATGAGTGTAACAGTTCTTCTATGTAACATGTCATATGGATTCCAGTGCCATTGAGGTAACTTGTGAATCTTGACAGCATCAGAGATTAGTACTGTACTTTGAAGTTCCAAATCCAAAAAAAAAAAGCAAAAAAGCTCTTATGACCATCTGAACTGTTTTCAGTTTCACATGAGTCATTCTAGGCTGTATGCCATTCCACATGGATTCTAGTGCATTGAGGTAATTAGTGAACTCTCACAGCATCACAGAGTACGGTACTAAAGTTTCAAATCCAACACAGGCTTTTATGATCATCTGAAACAGTTTTCAGTTTGACATAATTCATCCCTGTTATGAGTGTAACAGTTGTTGTATGTAAAATGACAGTATCCATGGATTCCAGTGCCATTGAGGTAGCTAGAGAATCTTTATAGCAATAAAGAGTAATGTACTTGAAGTTACAAATAAAAAGACTCTCCTTTTGATCATCTGAAGTTATTTTCATTTTCACATAATTCAGTCAGGACTCTCATGAAGTTGATTTGCCTTTAACTTTTGTCTTTTGTTAAAAAAATTGTGTAGCCTACAGAATATTGGTTTGTAAGGCCTGCCCGTGCTCATGTCGGCTTTACAAATCCGAAAGTCTCGCAAATCATGGAGTCCATGGGAAATTTAAGAAACCAGCTGGTTTCGCCCTCTGTTTTTTGGCGGTAAAGGGGATTTTGACAACTGAGAATGAGAAATGTGTAAAAAGAAAAGTAACAAAACTCGTTGTTGCATATGTAAAGTGTAAAGTAAATGATTATATAGTGTTGATTAATAGTAAAGTGGAAAGTAAATGATGATATGGTGTTGATTAATTGTAAAGTGTAAAGTAAATCATTATATAGTGTTGATTAATTGGTTTGAACAGTGTTTATTTTTCGATTTTACAAGGAGAGTTTGAGGATGGAAGATATTTTCAGAGAATTGAATTATGTTAAAGATTTAGTTACTACTATATCTAAAAAGCCTCAAATTTACTAGAATCGTGATAAACATTTATATAATTAAATAATTAAAGAAATTGTACTTTTTAAAATATGCAAAGGAATTTGTTATATAAATTATAAATCCTATAAAATACATCTTTTTCATTATTTAAAAAACATCCAGTGAATTTATATAGGTTATTTTAATTATTCTAAAATTTATTTTATATATTTATATTTGATTATCATAATTTATGGTTTTAATAATTTTGGAAATAGCATATGTAATAAAGTCAGTGAAAATGTTATATTAGTTATTTTGAAAAAAATAACTTTTATTTTATTCTAAAAATAATTTTTTAATATTAAAAGTGATATTTTTTAATATTTTTTAATACACTTTATTTTATTTTAAAAAAGCTTTCCAAAATTGTTTCCAATTCTATCTTTAAAAGTGAGTTTTTCATTTAATGATGATGATGATGATTAACGTCCACTAAGATTAATGTGGTTTATAGACTTTAAGAAGAAGAAGAATCTAATTGTAATTTTTTAGAATTTTTTTTCTCAGCTTAGAAAGAAGTGAAGGAAGCGCACCAAGATCTCTATAGTTGGGCTGAGTTAACAAATCTAGAATATTGGAAATGTGGCAGATGTTAGAGAAATGAGAGCGGATATGAATAAATGCTAGACAATTTTTAAAAAAATGTTTTTTGTCCTCCACCTTCTTAATATTGCAAAAGTGACAAATCCTATCGACAAATATTTTATATAAAAAATCAATAAATAATATAGAGGGCAAAAACCTTACTTCTAATTCCAATAATAACTAAATCATAGAAAACAAAAATATAAAAATTAAATAAATCAATATTACTATTTTTTTTTTAATTTTAATTTTAATTTTAAAATGAAAGTGGTTAGACCTAGGCTCAAATCTCCAATTTCATTCATTCTAATGATGTGTTTCAGGCATTGTTGCCCACTCGGATCCAAAAACCGACAAACCGTTTATAGCTTAACCGTTACCCTACGTAATTTTTCGACCAACACTGCACGCAAAATTTTCGCCACACAAATCGAAACCCATGAACATGTCACTTCAGGGTAAACCCATGAACATGTCACTTCAGGGTATTCTCATGTAGAGCCCATATAGGAGCATCGCTCATAATTATGAATGTCGGAAGCGGTTTTAGTCGATTGGAAGAAGTCCAAACATGTACTTTGTTGAACCAGGATACGTCGACATTATGGTCAAATTATGCCTCAGGGTTATGATAGATATTTTATGTATATATTTTTTTTGTTTGTTTGTTTTGTAATTTTTTAAATTTGTTGTGAAATTTTTTATTTTTAAGTTTTAGGTAAAGATCATATATGTTGTTAGAATGATATTAAGTTATAATAATATATTTAATAGTTTAGGTTATTGTTAGATCTAAGATTTTTGTGATCTATAATGTAGATCAATGTTTGGGATTAATTACATTGTTAGTATTAGGTTGACGTTTCGAACCAACTAATGTGGTTTATTATTAGGACAAAGTGAGAAATCTCTAGATCTGAGAGAATAAATAGTAAGGATGCATCATTGTTCGGGTTAGCAGTTAAAAATTAGCCATGGGTGAAATTATTTCTTCGGAAGTGTTTATTAAATTATTTAATATTTTAGTTGGAAACTAGCTGTTATGTAATAATTAAATATTTTATATCAATATTATAAATTATTTATTAGTTTATATAATAATATTATCTACTAATAATTACTTTATGTACTATTATTTGTTAGGGTTGACCTATTATTTGTTAATTTAGATTATTATTTATAATAATTAATTTTGTGGAAAAAGTAACAATTATTTCTCTCAATTATATTAAATAAATTTAAATCATATTTTGTTTTTATTATAGTTATTAAGTTAAAATTAAATTTGATATAGTACACTAAGAAATTTTAATTCAAAAAAACTTTGAACCTACACCTTTTAAAAACTTGGATATATATACTTCTCTACAAGGATGCTTTTGACTTATTTTTTTCCTTAATTCATTTTAAATTTTGAATAACTTCAAACATCCACGCCTTTATAGATACAATTCACCAAAAAAGGAAAAACCATACTTCTTCTTCTCTCCAAAACCTCTCCTATTTTCAAAATTTATATATAAAATTGTTTTTTACTTTGAAAAACTATTTGTCTATAATCCTTCCCTCATATATAAATGCATACTTAAAAAATAGTGTTTAAGACTTATTTATCTAGAACTTTTAGAAGAAAAGCATATTTAGAAAGTCACTCACTCATGGAATTAGCTCATCTTCGCAAATTCTCTCCTTTTTGGATTTCTCAACTTTCCAACCTTTCAAAACATGAGTGAAATTGAAAAATGGAAATTTCATGATTATTTCTTTTCTTTTTATTCCATTTTCTTCTTTCAGTGATTTTCTCATTGCCTGCTTTCTCCACTTTCCAACCTTTCAAAAAACAAAACTCAATTGAACAATAAAAATTTCACAATTATTTCCATTTCCTTTCTTTCCTTTTTTTTCCATTTCTTTCCTTTCCTGCATTCTCGACTTTCCACCCCTTCAAAGCAATAGTGAAATTTAAAAATGGTAATCAAGCGTAAGCATCCTAGTAAATTAGAACAAATTTGTGTGAGTGGACCACATGATACAACAAAGATTCGAACCTCAAATTTGCACAGTAACTTCATAACAAAGAGATTGTCAATTAAACATAAAGTGAATCCGTAAAATTAAATTATAATATTAAATAAAAAATAATTTATTTAATAATAAAATATGGCTACATATTTTTTAAAAAAACCATGAAAAAAAGTTCGCCACCCAAGGAAAAAATGATGGCCACCCTTAACCTCCCTTTCTTTGTACAGAGTATTCATTTTTAACCTCCTTCTTTGAATAGAGTATTCATTTGTACAGAGTATTCATATTTAACCTCCTCCTTTGAATAGAGTATTCATTTTTAAACATGCTGAGGAAATTTCCTTTTTCGAAACTTACGACGAAAGCAGTGAACGAAGAGATTTGAAGTACAGGGAACCATTTCTTGAACCTGGTTCGACATGAAAAAGGAAAAGATAAAAGTTGGGCGAATGACATCGTTCAAACTGATTCCGACAATTAGAGAAAACGGTAAAAAATAATAAAGTTGGATCAACACCAAAATTCCATATACTTATGTATGGTTGGCAGAGGCGGCTGTTAGTGGTGGGGTGAGACCGAGACTGAGACTGAGACTGAGAGTTCGTTTGCTTTCGCTTTTTGACTGAGGCCAATATTTTGCATATTCTTTACGCGCGTGCAATGAATTTATTATCCACAGTGCTGGGCTGAAACTATCATTTCATCCACTAGCCATAAATCCTTGAATTCTGTCCAGAAATTAGCCTGGGCATGCAGCAGCGTGGTGCAGAGCAAAGCGTTTGGTATGAAGCTTTAATCGAACGACAAAGGTGAGACAGAAACTTTGTGTTTGCTTCGTGATGATACCACAAATCAGATTATTCTTTGGACCCACAACTAACCTGTCCTTAATTGATAAACGTACTGTCCTTCCGGTGCTTGCAGGTGGGCAGATACCTAACTAATGTTACCGTGTTGATAATAAATGAAGTGTTCAACTTATCCGATTGTAGATTTTGGGAATATGGTTAATATAATGAACAACGGTGAAGTACGAGGTTGAAATTAATCTAGTTATTTTCCTGTTAAATTCCAAAATATATCTTAAATTTAATAATTAGTAACTGAACCATGCAATGTGCAAACCCTAGACAAGTGTAAAAGAAGCCAAAAAAACCAGTATCCATAAATAAAATGTGTGTGAGGACTCTCCACCTACACTCTATAAAGTTAAAGTTAAAAATATTTTGAAATTCAAAGTTTGTTTCTTGATGTTCCATTATAATAGATTAAATTGAGGCATCTTTGGCAGCCTTAAACACGTTGAGGGAAAAGATAGAACAATTTTATTAAAAGGAATCGCACGAGAAACCTTGCATAGATTTTTCAGTTAATTTTAATAGATTGTGCCATTGCTTTTGCCTACATTACAGGTCTAATTATTAGTTGATGTTAAGAGATCTATATTTTAAAGTCATACCAATTTCCAATCATCATATGATTTCTAACTTTGATTCCAACAGTGTCATGATCCTTGTCATGAAGTTTAAACTTTCACACTTTACATTAAGAGAGAGCAATTTGCAGTCCAGTTATAGCTGATAAAAATTGGAAGCCGACGTAGCGACATTGCGAAGATAACTATATGTTAGGACAAAGTGCTAAGAGGTCAGGGAATGATACTAATTAAAAAGGAAAAAATTATTAGTCTTTGGGCATCGTGTATTCTGCTAGAATGAAGAAGTTAAATAAGATTATAATTTTTAAAGATTTGAAGGCAATTGTAAAATAGGTTAATAAAAGATTTCAGTTACATGTTTTGAATTTAGAATTATGACAATATAAAATATTAGTTTTACCAAAGGAATTTAATGATATCGAAGTTTTTCATCTTTTCAAACCAATCAAATATTTTAACTCTTTTTTTAATCAAATATTTTAACTCTTTTTTAATTAAAAGAGACAAGTCTATTAGAGAATGGTTTTGGAGAAATTGCTAAATTTAAGGATCATCAAATAAAATCTAAATATTCTCTTTTTATGTTTTAATCTTTTTTTATCCCTGTTTTTTATTCTTAAGCATTTTTTTGTAATGGTCAAAATCTGTTTTTATTTTTAAGAATCTTTTTTGTAACTGTCAATATTAGAATGCATTTTTTCTGATAAAAGAAGACTATATTGAAAGAGTCTAGACATTGTATATTTTAATTTTCTAAATTGGAAAGATACATTTTTTTTGGGAAAAAAATTATATGTTAGGGTTATTGTTAGCACGGAAACCTTAGATATTTAGATTGCAGATTTAGAGTATTTTACAGATTTTGAATATTGACTTAATAATGAACTATTTAATAGCTAAGCCTATAGTTACAGATTCTGGAATATTACTAATATTTATTGACATGAATGAAGTCAAAAAGTAAATTTTGTTTATGTCTATCAAATTTATAGAATATTTTGAAATTTATAATTAACATAAAAATCACTGTGTCTGGAATATTACCAAAATTTAAATCATGAATTATGAATGAAGTCAAAAAGTTGATTTTGCTTATATTTATCAAATTTCTGAAATATTTTGAAATCTCTAGTTGAGATAAGAATATGTCTGGAATACTTCCATAAAGATGTTTAGAATATTATCAAAATTTACTATCATGAATAATATCAAAAAAATGATTTTGCTTATATCTATCAAATTTATAAAATATTCTAAAATCTATAATTAATATTATCAAATTTCTAGAATATTCTGAAATTTATAATTTAAAGTAAGACCTCTTATAAATCATCTAACAAAATCAAATGATTTTCATTTGATGTTAAAGTCTGCAATATACATAAACTTACATAAATTTTCACTACAACTATACCTAATAGAAATTGACAACCCAAACCACATAAATTTCACTACAACTACAACTAAACCTAATATAGAAATTGACAACCTAAACCTAATAGAAATTGACAACCTATGTAGCGATACCTAATAGAAATTGACAACCCACATAAATTTCACTACAACTAAACCTAATGGAAGTTGACAACCTAAACCTAATAGAAATTGACAACCTATGTAGCGACATTGGACGATAAACAAGCAAGTGTCACTGCAGCCATAGCCGATAAAAATTGGCAGCCTACGTAGCAACATTTTGACGATATTACTATGTCATCGTCTGTGTCATGATGAAAACTTTCAAACTTCACATCTCCAGTGGCATTTTTCATAGCGGCCACAACTGATAAAAATTGATTCTACGTCGCAACATTTCGAGGATAATAATATGTCATTGTCTCTCATGATGAAAACTTTCAGACTTCACATCGAGAGAAGCATTTTTTACTACAGCGACACTGATAAAAATTGATAGCCCACCTAGCAACATTTCTGAGATAATAATATCATACCCTCTGTGATGGTGAGGGTTGATAACAGTCTGGAATGTTATGGCGAAGGTAGGTCTAATATTAATGAAGCCGGGAAAAGTAAAGCCATGTCACACGATATAAAATTGGATTATGTATGACCAGAGGCAAGATGACAGATATATGGCTATCGACACTAACGTGAAAGATTGTCAGATGGAGGCTTTTAAAAAAATCCATTTTCAGGATAGCAGAGATACAATTATTTAAGGAAACAGCTTTTCTTCTCTTTCATGAGCCAGAAAAAGACTACAAAAATTATGAAAAACAACTATCCTTTTGGGTATAACTACAAAAATTATGAAAACAACCATCATTTTGGGTATAATAACATGTAAGAGATTAACACCCCATTACACATGATTTAGAACTTTTAGTTGCTTTTTAATAGAGTAATTCAGGGAGGTTAATAATATTGGTGGGACTACTGCAAATCTATTCCAAATACCAAAATACTAATTATAATTTTGGATATAATAACATATAAGAGTATGGAAAAGAGAGTAGCACTTAGTTGCTTCTTAATCAAGGTTAATAGATGATGTGATATAAAAGAATGATAGGAATACTTGGATAATGGATAAGTTGATATAAAATGGATGGTGAGCTTAGTAAACAAAATATGAGATTAAGATAAAATAAATTATTTTGTAAATTTTTGGTTTAATAGAAAGAGTTTAAAATTAAAATACAATTAGATACCTAATATGAATAATTTATATATATATAAAAATTGAAATTTATATATTTTTATAAGTAAATAAATATTTTTTTTAAAATTAAAATTATATTATATAATATAAATATATAATTTCAGATGTACAATTAAATAATATATATTTATTAAATTTACAATTATTTTATCAGAAAAATAATATTAATTTTTAAAATAATTTTGAAATAAATAATATTTTAAGTTTATTTTTTATAATAATTAAAAAATATATATTTTGCAAAAAGTTTAGAATGTCTAAATTATTAATCCTCTTTTACAAAATAAGACTTTCATATTTTCTTAGGAGTATTTCTTTACAACTTAATTTGTTAGGAAATAAACAATTACGACTTTTTTCAATTGTTGTGATTAAGGAATATGTATGAATATTTGAATTGCTTTCTCTTTTGGAGGTAAGGCTATACTTATATAGAGACCAAGACCATATTATTCATAGTAATCTTTAGACATGGTAGTTATTGTGCATGAGAACTATGTGGTTCTCCCCAACTTATTATTCTAGGTTTTGTATGGGACATTGCAGGATCTTCATTGTGTCATAACCATAAGGTTACTTGTAGCCTTTGATTTTCTTTGTTATTAGAGCTTCTTCTTGATTCATTTGTATCTCTCATCTCTTGGCTAAATATTGAGTTGTTTATTGCTGCTAGCCAAACTAAAAGACGGATTGAAAAATTGTAGCATAGGGAAACATAAACAATTTGGTTATGGCAACAACATTGTGTCATTCGTCTTCAAGGGGGTGGTGCTCTTATTACCATAGACTATGGTGCTACACACAAGGTGGTTGAAGCCTCATATGAATAGGAGGACCTACCTAATGGCAAGGTTAGGGGGCTCAAACTTTGGCCCATGATGAATTATTTTGATTGGTTTGATGAGTAGTTTATAGTTATAAATAATTATGCATGTGTTGGATTTGATTTCCATTGAGACCCTTATTTAGTTATACCTCTTGGTGATTAATGGGGTAATCTAGGTGAGTATAATTGTTTTCTTTTATGTTTTATGATTTTTATGTATTCTTTTCACTTTTTAGTTTCTTTTGGTGGTATAATGTCCTAGTCGTTAATCGTTTTATGACATATATGTCGCACCCAAGAGACCTGAGGGTGGTTTTCCTTTTGTTCGTTAAGGAGTAGCAAGAGAGGCTAAGCCTGCGATTGAACCTGACACTGGGGGTTTGGGTGAGGATGACAATTGCAATGAGTTGAGACAAGTGTAGCGAATGTTGGCATTATGAGACAAGTGTTGTCTTTGATGGCAAATCACACAGATGACAAATCATAGTGCAGAAGGTTAGCAGCAAGGAATTGATGATCAGACTACAAGTATGAAGAGAAAATACATATCAGCAGGTTCATTGTGACCAAGCCGCGTATACACGCGGGTTAGACGTTTCCAAGGCGCGTATGCGTATACACGCACTTTCATGCAAGGAAAAGTGCGTATATGTTGGAGAACTTACTTTTGGTCCATGGTAGTTAGTCCTCGGTATCTGAACCTATGGTTTTGGACCATGGTATCTCGTCAGAAGTGTTGATCCCAAGTACTGGGTCCATGGTATTGTTTTATTATGGTTTTGGACCGTGGTATTGAGCAAGACCTAAGACTATAAAAGTAGAAGAAGATCATTAGGCAACGGTATTGAGAAAGTCTTGAATATCTGAGGAAGGATGAGATCCAGTATGCAGGTTATGGGTTGATGATGCATTGCTTGATCTGAGCTAAGGAGGGATCTCACCGGTTGATGGAGAACAAGATCTAAGGAGAGATCGGGATCAAATGGTTTGAAATGAACTATCTTTATATGGTTGATTATGCTTATTCTAGATCTGCATACTGACGCAAGTAATGTTCTATAAATGTTATGAGTGTGACTGATGTCTGGTACAGCTGCAAAGTTATAAAAAAATATTTTTAGATCTGTGCGTGGGTTGGCCTTTGAAAAAGCGCGTATGTACATGGGTTTGATTCATCGTAGTAGCGTATACATTGTAAAGTATGATATTTGAAGTTGCAGTTGGGTCTGATTGTTATTGCAGAGTTCTGTGTCTGCTCTGTGTTCTGGTGACTGTGTTGTTAACAGGGTTTTAGTGTTTCAGTGATTCAGAAATTGACGATGCTAGTAGTGATTATTTTGAGCTTCAATGATAGTTAAGGGTCCAGTATGAAAATTGGATGAAACTTGGCCTTTCAGATTATGTGTTGTGCTTCAGGAGTATCCAGTCTGAAAATGTATGAAACGTGGTACCCGGAGGAGAGAAGATTGTAGGCCGGCGCCTACGTACTAGTATCTTAGCTAGTACAAAAGCAAAAGGGGTTGGAGCTCCCTTCCAGGAGAGTTTGGAGAACGAGAGAAGGTTGTAGCCTTCTGCAGGTTGTAGCCTGCGTGCTGGTAAAGGATTGCACCAGTACATTGTAAAAGAAGTTTCTTAATAAAGGAAGATAGAAACGAATTGCAGCAGGTGGTTTTCACCCACATTGGGTTTCCACCTTATATCATGGTGTTCATGTGTGTTGCTTATGTGTGTTGATCTATCTGTTTTACTGCTACTATTGATTGTTAATATGGCTAATAATGTTCTGATGCATCCATTGAAGAGCACATAGCTGAATCATGAGTTTAATGGTTATACGCTAGTTGATTTAGACACAGTTGCGTATACACGCAGGTTCCTTTGAATGAAGTAGCGTATACATATCTAAGTATGGAAATGAAAAAGTTTTATTGATCTGATAATACTGATTCACACCCCCCCCGCTCTCAGTATTATTTCCAATAGCGAAACCTTGAGGGACTGATTATATCTACCATTCACTTGCTTGAGGAGGTTCCATGACACATGTAGTGTCACACTATGGGTGTGTCCAACCATATGGGTTGTCTTCTTCACTAAGTGGCCAATATGGCTATGTGATATTGGATTCACTACGACTTGGATGAGAATTAGGAATTAACCATCCTGCCATAATTCACTCCGTTAAGGGGATTATCTACATTATCATTTTTAGTTACGGGCCTTAGAGTTTGGATCTTCATGTTCGAATTTGACATTATACTTGATTTATATGTTTATGATGATGTATGCAAACTTATATTTCCTATATATACATATGCATTTTAGTTGTTACTTATGGTTTTTTACAATGATTATGCAGAGATTCCCATGTTTACGTACATGCCATGCTTATCTACTTATGTTTATAAATGTGACAGATGCCATTTTAACACATAGTTAGCCAACGAATGAACCCACACATTAAAGCTTCTAAGGTCATATTGATAAATAATGTAGTTGAATTATCACTCAAGAATACATACCCCTATATAGCAATAAAATAACACAAGGTTCTTGAAATGGTAAATGCCATTTAGCTAAGACACCGTGAGTGAAGAGTCTAGATTGACCACCAAATGATGGATGCCTAAAGCTATGGCCTAACTCAAGAGTTCAATGACTACATTGTACTCCATAATGTTCTAGTAAGACCTAGAAAGAGGCCCCTTAAACTCATGATTTCATCAATGGGTGAGAAGCTCACCCAGGTAATGAAAGCAATGTTTGGGGAAATATGATTATTTCCATCAAAATATCTTATGTATATTAAAGATGCTTTGGACATTTTCAAGCCAAGCACCAAACATGATAAACAAAAAACTAAAATGTACCAGACATGCATAAAATAAAGTTGCATCATAAACTAAATACATATGCACAAAGCATGATGCCCATTTTTCTAGGAATAATACTTCTTTAGTCAAATCCTACTACGAGGCTTAGAAAAAGGATTTCCATCGTAGACGACTAACTCATATGCCCCTTGTTTAATACATGTTTAAAAATGGAGGGACCATTCCAAATGGGTTTAAGCTTACCTGAACCTAATTTAGCAAGATCGTGGTCATAGACGAAGACCAAGTCACCTTTTGAAAACATGCGAGGTCAATCAAATTTTTCATATCAAAGATTGACTCTTTAACAGGCCTCATTAGCCAACACAGTGTTACAAAGGTGTTCATCCAGCTAGTCCAAATAGAGGACGAGTTCTTCCTTGGTACAGGTATTAGGGAGGAGTTTTGCATGTAACTTTGATGACGACATATTGCATTCAACTTTAAACATAACTTCCACATGATAGAAAATTTGGAAAGGAGTAAATCCTGTGGAGGTTTTGGCCAAGGCCTGATAAGCCCATAACATTGAAAATAGACTTAAATTCAAATTAAATTTATGGTTCCCCACTATTTTTTAGATAAGGATTGATGGCCTCGACTTTACCATTAACCTAGGGGTAGTAGAGAATGGATTTTTTATGGTGAAACCCCAACTTGGATACTAATTCAATCATCATCTTGTTTCGAAAGTGAGACCCACGGTATTTCATGATTTGTTTGGGTACTTCAAACCTAGATATGATGTGGATGAAGATGAAGAGTGTGATAGTGGTTCCACTGCTTGAGAAGGTAGGCATGGCCTCAACCCATCTTGTAAGCTAAGAAATATACAAAATGAGGTAGTTATAGTGTTTTGCTAATGTAGACAAGTACACTGCATAAAATCAATACCTTCTTCGACAAAGGAACCAACAAAAACCACAAATTTTAGGGAAGCAAGGTGCATTAGGGGACTTTTAAGTTCTAAAATGGGTCTCCTAAGGAAAATAATAAAATAATAGTTAGAATAATAAAATATGATTTATGATTTTTCAAAGGAAAACAAGGAAGAATACATGTTTTTATTGCATTTTAAGTTATCTCATTATGGGTTTACTCAAATGTCAAGTGTAGACACCTATTGGATGGATAATTAACATCTACATGCAATGAGTACCAACTCTATGTTGGCGCAGAATTAGACTTGAAGGACCCAAGATTCAACCTTTAGTTGCCAACAAAGGGATCTGTTGTATTCTAGCACAATGCATACCTTTTCATTCCTCTACGAGGGAGAAACATCTCAGTCAAGGCATGTCGAAACATTTTTAAGATAGAAGGGATTAAAAAGTAGTGTCAAGAATCAACTTATCGCACATAAAATTCATTACATGGACACTTATACATCAATGAAGAAATTCTTCAGGAATCATTATGCAGTTAAAATAGATGCATCCACAACAATTAATATTGAAGGAATCAATAACACATCATATAAAGAAATTTTAAATGGGCACATCTAATTAATCATTCCATACATTCATACATAGAGTTACCCCACAACACTTCATTTTATTAAGATGAAAATACCATTACCTTACAAATTTACATCTGTGCGTATGATATTTTATGGCTATGCCAAAGCAAGACTCAATAATACTAATTCATAATCTAAGAATAATCACGAGAGTTAGATCCTCATTATGACATCATCTTGATATAACTTTCAGCAAAAATATATCTAACTCATTCTCTGTAGGTGTTTTATAGGTTTTCTTTCCTTGAGCCCACTTGCTTGATCTGGTCCACTTTTTCCACTTTGATCTTGTCCTTTTGATCTCATCCAATTTGAAAAAATATAGGTTCTTTAGTCCTTATAATCTTGATTCTTTCAAAATATAGCACATATGACCATCCTTTTCAGATTCTCCAAGTCTCGAGATAACTGTTTTCAACTCTAACTTGCCATAACCCTTTTTCTATTCTTGGCTTCCAACTAGTTTGATCATTTATTTTTATACTTGCATTGACCATTATTGCAACCTTTTTCTAAAAAAAAATTAATAAAAACTCATCCAAAAATGAAGGGCCCAATAGATCTCGACCATAATCCATTGACTTTCCCTCAAGTCAATTTTCTGTTTATGCGCTCGACTCTACTTATGGTTGCAATACCTCTACGGACACTTCTCCTATATGTTTTATTACTTCATCTTCTCCCTGCTCTGCTTCATTGCCTTCAAATGAAGGACCCAACTTTGGTAATTTTTGCAGGACTTGGGATTTAATAAACTAATATCTTTGGTGATTAAGATCGATCAAATAACTCAATTTACCAATTGCATCCTTAAATCACCGCATGCACTCCCATGCCTTCATGTTGTTTAATATCCTATATTTCAAATAACCCTTGTTAGTTTGTCCACGAAAGTTTAAATTCCTAAATAAACTCTTTCTTAACTTCATCAAGAGTTGGATTATAATGCAATGCATACCATTTAATAAACTATCTAAGCACTCTATCTCTCAAAGTGGTTTGGAATTCCATAATCTTAGTATCATTCGACTTCTATCTAGCTCTCCATATGGCTTCACATAGATATCAGTGCTATTCTACATCCTCATTCCCTCGAATCGAAAATTTAGGGTACTGAGTGAATGAACCCACTATGTTTCCAACCATAGTAGACTAATTAGGCGAGACCAATATAAATCCTTGTGAACCAGGTTATGAATATCTTGATGAACTTGTCTATGTTACACATCATTTTGTTGCATTAGAAAAATGACCATTGGTTTGGATCTTTTACTATCCATAAATGTGTCCCAAGGTATTCCCCTGAAAAGTTAAAATCTAAAATATCCCAAAGAAGGTGAAATTACTTGATCCCATGGTTCAAAACCCTAATTTTGGCTTCCTACATAGTTCCCTAGTCAATCTCTGTGCATATGCAGAGACGTTGATTAGAAACTACACATAAGTGCACTTTGTCTTACACTGTGGCCTGCACACATAACTTAACAAATGTAAAAATAAAAAGTAAATTCTAGAAGCATTGTTGATCGTATCTATCCCAACCAAAAATATTTGAATGGGTTCCTATTCATCCCTGATCCCTCCCATCATGGAGAAACTCTCTTTCTTTATGGAACACCTATCCCAATATTAGTGGATCTCATCCCTTAGAGAATGGATCCAAAACTTCCCATTCTTGGCCTATAAAGCTACTACGGGTCTGAGGATTGGGAGAGGATTGTTGGAAGTAGGATTATGCTGTTGGAATAAGGTTGGAAGGCTATTCATTCAAGGATAGGGTTGGCGATTATGGAAGGGGACTTGTGACATCAATGCTTCAAGGCTATAAGTCTATTCTCCATTTTTATTAATATAAAGGAAATTGTTCTTTCTCAATTATGTTTCTATTGTTATAATTTACAGGATTCCTTGATCACCTACATTGAATTTGATTGTATATTGATTCATTTTTGTATATGATTAGGTTAATTAGTCCATTTATCTCCTATTCTATATGTTGGATTCTTTGAACTCGTGTATGTTTTTGTCTATGCATATCTCCTTCAGGACATCTCAAAGAAGATGTGGGAAGCGATGTGAAGATATCTAAAGCATCGAGGAGAAGCATATGGGTAAAATCTATGAACATGACTCCATCAGGCATTTCGATTTAAATGGTAAGGGGCTCCTATCATACTATTGGTTTCAGTCAATCATAGTCTAGGGAAAGGTAGAAGTTCCTCGTTGTTTGTTACTAGATTTATCTAAGGTCTATGGATATCGCTCTTGTCTATAAGAGGGATAAGTCCACATAAAAGTATGAAACCCACCACTAAAACTACTAGAAGTACTAGTTGCATATGCAATGGGGATTTTGTGGAATTTTAAAGTCTTAACCAACTTTGAAACAAAACTGATAGAGTACTAATGGGAGGTTAGGAGGAGGACTTCCCATATTATTAATCGGTGGACTACTTCTTGAATGATATTCATCATTTTCAAAGAACAATCTTCACATCAAAAAATGCATTTCATCATTAGGAGGAGTGCTTCGGTCTATGACTTTAGCTAACTATTTAAGTACATTTGGATTCTTAACTCCAACTAACTCTTGGTGGGCTCCATTGCTTCCATTCATATTTCTTATGACACTACTTCCAACACCTCCTATTTGGCTATAATTTACTCCACTACCAACTTTTATACTTCGCAACTCCAAGCTGCCTACCCCTCTTGTATGCAACTTTAGGCTACTCAACACCTCTCCTACTTGGTGTAACTCTCTCTATTGTCTTCGAATTTACCACAACATCACTTCCCACCACTCGTTAGTTATCTGAGCTCTTTTGTTTGCTCTTAAATCTCGAGCTACCCACAACTCATTTTCATCCAATGCAACATACCTTCATCTTCCACAACTGAGTAGAATTTCTCCCCTAAACCATACCCCCAATACCTAGGGTTTAAGATGCCATATTATTTTCTTGAAACAATCGTATGTTTTCTTCTACCATCAAGATTTTCATCCCATGGGGTTATTTCTTTCAACAATATTTCTTGCAACCTAGAATTTAATATTTCTAATCTTTGGAAAAGGATTCGTGATATTCTGCAAAAAAAATCAATGATATAGATTTCTATGGTTACTTGCACCTAGAAGTCGACAACTCTAGTTAACTCAGTATCCAACCAATCTAACTCAGCTAAATCAACGATAATCTAGGTTCGACGAAGTTCGAGATGGTTCTTGATTCCCAATTTTATATGTAATATATGCAACTAGTTGTGGAGTTCTTTAGGAAAATTGAACAAAAAAATTTCTTATTGATTGCATGTGGGTTTTGCATATAAAATTTCCTCCTTTACCCACTCTAAATAATTCTATCTTAATTGAGCTTGTTGAAGAACAAATGAATCAATATTCTCATGCCACCATTATTAAATATTGCCTATGAGAATCCTCGACACCATGATCTAGATTCCCTCATAATATACAGGTCCCAAAAAAAAAAACCATCTGTTGGAGAAAAATTAGACTCGAAGGACCGAGGTTTCGACCTCCAGAAGCCAACAAAGGGCTCCTCTAAGTCTAGCACAACACTGGACTTTTCATTCCTCTGCAAGGGAGAAACATCTCACTCGAGGTGTGGAAAACATTTTAAAGATTGTCGGGATCGGAAAATAGTATCAAGAATCAACTTATCACATAGAAAAATTCATTACATGAACATTTATACATCAATGGAGGAATTATTATTTAATCATTATGTAATTAAAATAGACACATTGAGAGCAATGAATAATTAAAGAAACAATAACACATCATAAAAGAAAATTTTAAATGGGCACGTCTAATTAATCATTCCATGCATTCATACGTAGGGTTGCCCCACAACACTTCATTCTATTAACATGACAAGACCATTACATTACAAATCTTCATTTGTGTGCATGACCTTTCAGGGTGTTGATGGTTTTGGAACCCACCAACATGAAAGGGGGTATCCCCGATGAAAAATTCCAATTAGACTTCGCACCATTTAGTACAGGAGCCCTTCCAGAAATAAGGCCTGATTGCCATTTTTCTTAGGTTAGCATGAGAGAGTAATGTACATGTACTTTTGAATGAACAAGTGAGTATGCCTTATGGAATGTTCAGTTACAGAATGTATCAAGGTTATTTCACTGGAAGGAAAAGAAAGTGAGCCTTTAATAGAAGAATAATAGTACTAATCTAATAAAGACACATGAGTATATTTGAAATAATCATTAATCAACTAGCGAAATAGTTCACATAGAAGTAACGATCGTTAAGACAAGTACAACACACCTTCAACAAGATAAGCACCAAAGCCACCAAAATAGTTCAATTTCTTTAGTAAAAATGAAAACAACATATATCGCAAACATTCAAGTAGTCTTACCATATTTATGATATACACATGAAATTGCTTTGGCTCAATGAGCTTCAAGTATTAAGCAAAAGTTACAAGATACATCGATACAATGAACACCACTACCTGCATTAGTGGAGTGTTAGAGCTAGCACTTACTCCTAAAAAGAACTATCTTCATCTTTAATGCCTAGTCAGAGGAGCCAAGGTGAAAAGTCCTTTTCTTGAGCTATTAGGGTGTGCATATATAAAAAATGAGGTGAATTTCCACCTCCCTTGTGACTCTTTGACTCCCATCATGATTCTTGAACTTCCATTCAACCCTTTGACTTCTACATCACTTTTCACATTCTATAGGTGACTCTTGGACTTCCACTTTACATTACATTTCTCATATTATTGGAAATTACATGATTACATCCACAAATTATGTGGCAAATGATGACTCATGTGACACCTTGACAAGATATGACATTGATGACATGGACTTAATGATGATGTGGCAAAGTCAAGCCACTCTTTATGCTGCTATCTTGTGTCTTCTTAAAATATGGTACATGCTCTTCCTCTTCCTCCTCCATAAGTCTTGAAGGTAGGGAGTCTTCACCACAATCTCAATCTTCAATTGTTGTCACAATCTAGTGTCCCTTCATCTGGTCATTCAATGATCAACGTGTCCTATCGTATAGTCTCCTTCTCCTTCTCTTTGATCACCATCCTATCATTTGGAAATGTAATACCCGCATCTAGAAATTACTCATGAAAAGAAAACATCATCTCGAAAAAATCCTAGTCTAGCATGCTTCATGAAAATCATTGATGGAGCTGGAACCAGGTACTGGACTGGGAGGAAGGCTGAGGGATTGCGCAGTGCATAATTCTAGAGGCTAGGAGTGGAGGATTGGTGCTTGTGACAACATAGTGCATAGTTCTGGAGGCCTAGGCAGGAAAACTGCATAGTTGAGGGCTTAATGAGGCAGGCTTTCCCACTAAGACAATATAATGTGCAATTCAGGAGAAAAAGAGGGCAAAGGATTGGCTAGTTGTGCAACTCAGGAAGGCAGGGACATAACTTGTTTCTTTCTACTATGAAATACATAGAAGGAGACTAATAGGGAGGCTTGATTACATAGTTGTGGAGATCAGGAACTTGGGATTGAGCACTGTGACTACACAATACGCAGTTCTATGAGACAGTGACTACCATTTCATAGTTCTAGGAGGCAGGGATATAGTGTTGATGATTTCCACTATGCAATGCACAATTCCTAAGGGGAAAAATGAGGCCAAGGTGGTCAGGCATGAATTTTTCCAGAATTTGGCTAAGTGTGGGACCGATGAGGCAAAGATGACACCAAAGTAAGACTTGGACACGATCACACACTTAGAATAATAAAAAACACAACATGGAACATTCAACACTTAGAAACAACATGATCCCTTTATTGTGACAACAAAACAACACACTCCTCCAAGTGCAACACTTAAGATACAATTTGCTACGATGGTGACGACACTAATGTGACAATGCATGAAATTTTGGGAATGAGTCTAAGACATGTCTATCTAATGAAGAAGACTCATCAAAACCAAATTTTCCCTTTTAAATAAACCATAATTATGCGTTTGTGATGTGTAACACTTCCCATGCAAAAATAGGACACTTGAGTTTTCTTCAAAAAGGGACTAGAAAACTTAGAGAATATACATGGGATGACTCTTACTACTAGAAATGACAGCTTGCGAGGTCAAGGTAGGCTCTAAAATTTGAATGTAGGCCAAAATTTTGGATGGTGTTATAACGATGACAATGCAGGGCTATGCCATAGCGAGACTCAATAAGTCTAATTCACAATCTAATAACAATCACGAGAGTTAGATCCTTAGTATGAAAAAATCTCTGCATAACTCTGAGCAAAAATCTCTCTAACTAATTCTCTGTAGGCATTTTATGTATTTTCTTTCCTTGATCCTGCTTGCTTGTTTTGGTCCACTTTTGCTACTTTGATCTTATCCATTTGATTTGGTCCAATTTGACAAAATCTGGGTTCTTTGGTCCTTGTCATCTTGATTCTTTCAAAATCCAGCATGTATAACCATCCTTTGCGGATTCTCTAGGTTTCGAGATAATTGTTTTCAGCACTTACCTGTTGTTGACATTTTTCTATTATCAACTTCTTGATAGTTTGATATTTTACTTTTCTACTTGTGTTGGCCATTCCTGCAACCCTTTTTTGAACAAAATTTAATAAAAAATCATCCAACGAAGGACCCAACACTCTATATAATTTTGAGTAGATCGTCACTAAAAAGAAATTGAAAATATATAATAAAACAATTGTGTTTCTTTCCAGAAATATGTTTCTCATGTATTTTCATTTTTTCATATGGGTCTACTCAAAAGTATGTAGAGTGGGTACTCATTGTATGTGAAGTTAGTCATGCATCCAAAAAGTGTCTATGATTGACATTTAAGTCAACCAATAATGAGACAAGTCAAAAAAAATAATTAAAAAAAGTAGTTTTCCTCTTTTCCCTCTAAAAATATTTATCCCTGGGGATTGCATCATCATCTTGAATCTTATTGGTTCTTTTAATATTTATTTGGTTAGTACATTTTTGGTTTTGAGGCCCATTTCTAACCTCAAAATTACCATAATTGTCATGCATTTTGTATGTTAATAAATGACATGGATAACACTTCTAGACTGCGGTCATATAATAAGTGAAGACCAATGACCAAAAGTACCTTGTATGCAAGATTTTCTAGGAAATGCCTAACCCAAAGAAATGTTTGTTATAGATTTATCATGGAAACAATTAATTGTATGTTTCACTTCCTTCTGATTTAAACAATCAATATGACACCAAATAAAATCCATGGTGATAAAGAGTATTTCAAGGATCACATATTGTTTGGAGTGGTGGCATATGTGCTAGTGGTCATTGTGAGACAACTATGGGAAAAATAATTGTGTCTAGAGATAGATGAGGATATATAATCCAGGTTGTACAAGGAATGAAATGAAAGGAAGGAAAGGAAATGAAAAGAATATAGAGAAATATTATAGAAAGCACATTGATATGGTGAAAACAAAACTTCTATTAATAAATTAAATAACATAATACTATAGAACACAATCTAGCTAGAATGGTTGTAACTATCTCTAAACAAAGAGAGGCAGTGGCTATGAACATTTGAAAAATCTATTACAAGAGGTTGAAAGAATGGAATTTTAACATAGAGAAGGAACCCTGGAGGATCTAAAACCATAAACCTAGAAGATGAAATGTTAAAAGGTTGGTAAGCCTTGAGGTAGTTAGATGGTATATCAACTTCTTGGGGGCATAAATTTTGCATACAATATCAATTTGGGGTGTATAATAGCTCATTAGAAACATATACTCAAGGACAACAACTATGGAATCCCTTAGACCCCCTAATTTCCAAAAAACATCATTTAGGGCCTCAAAATGGTTCTAGAAATTTGGGGCCCAAAAATCATAGAAAAAGTACCAAGAAGATAGAAACCCATTGAGGTAATGGAAGAATTTGGTGGCTACTAATATCCACCTATATTAATATCCACATACGATGGATTATTTGAGATAATGAGAAATAATGAATCGCTGGGACACAAATTGGTAAACATTGTCCCATCACTCACTCAAGGAAGATCAAACATGGTCTCTGTAAAGATGAAATATTTTTTTTATTTAGAGGTTGTGAACTCCAAATAAAATTCTTACAAGATCACAATCCACTTTAAATACTTATCTGGAATTATTTTTTGACTTAAGAAACGTTTGATGAGGTTGGAATTTATGATCAAAATGGTATTCTATAGGATAATGTAATGCCATAACCACTAAGTAGCAAAGAAAATGGCTAAATACAACTATTCAATGTAAGGATAATGAAGCTCAACCCCCACCAAGGTTTTGCTAAGATAGTGGATGACGTGCTCATCTTTCCCTTCATCTTCCTAGAAAAGCACAACATCCATAGAACCAAAGGCTACAAGGTATAGAATAAACACTCAATTGTAGTTAGGGTGGATCAATAGTGGGGCTAATAGTAAGGACTATATCAAGGCATAAAAATATATTGTTCTTGTTCATCCAGAACAAATGGTGTATCTTCCTTCAAAAGATGTATGAAACCTTTAACGAGATTAGCATAGTTAGAATTAACCAAAGTGATAATTTTTCCTTCCCTTACAAACTCTAAAGTTAGCTAATAGTGCACGAAGGAGGAAGATTTGTGATCACCTCAACCTTTAAAGGATAAAACATGTTGGACACCTAATCCTCTAAGGGTTGGTGTGGAAGCTGAACATCCAAAGGGATTCCAAGGGACCATTTGGAATATGAAACGATGGGTCACTCCTATGTATTATAGATGTATATCATGTCAATAATAGATGTACTCTCATGCTTATCTTTCATATTCTATTGCTTCCATGCATGTGTCTAACATGGTATTAGAGCGGGATTATTCTGGCCTACTCTAATTTTAGCCCCTTGGGTTGTGGCCTTTATTTTCCTACTATGTCTCCTTATTTCATTCTTGTGCCTCTGACAAAGAAACACTCCTCCCTAAGAGCTATCTAGGCTATTCTTCATGATGTCATATTTGTATTACCTGACTATACCAACATTGCATTCATTTGCCTTGTCAGAATTCTTCATCCAACCCCTTGTAGATGCTGATGTCATTGAGCTCAATATCAACATAACAGATTTTCCTATTTGTAACAGCTTGCAGAAGATCCATATACTTCGTAGCTATATTCTCTGCTACAAAATTCTTCAAGAAGTCTTTGCAAAACTCTTTGTCAGCTTTAGAGTCTGGACCAGGCATTTTCAGACCAGCTTCAACAATGAAGAAAACCTAAATCGATACAAATCTCTTGGAGTGAACTATTTTTAATGCAGAGAAGCGTATTGTATCTCTGCAAATTGATTGCAGACGGATTTAGCTCTGTGTGATTCGGCAGATGGGAGACAAGATTCGCTATTCGGACTAGGAAGTAGTAGTCGCAGATGCACAATTTTACCTCTCATGCAAAATTTCTCCTTTTAGATTTCTGTAAAGATGCACTTCTGCTCTTCGACAGCTTGGCACTAACTCATTCCTGGAACTAGAATCGAGTTGTTACGGGTTTATGGCATAGTGGAACAAGCAAAACATGTAATATGGCTTCAGTTGCAAGAAGTCCCTCTCAGGCATGTGAGGCAAGTATCTCATTCATCATGTTCCAGTAGTCTTTCTCTGAATATCCTTGATACTCCAGTTGTATTTATGGATGCGCTTTTATCGGTCTACCCCTCTACAAACAAATTTGAGCTGCCCCTCTGCCACTCAGATCTGCGATTTTGCACCCTCTGTTAGCCAGATTTGAGTTAGGCATTAAAGTCTAAAAAAATAGCAAAAATGGACGTTTTGAAGAAATAATTAACCTGGCCTATTTGCCTTCTTTACTAGGGCAAGCGTTACAATATTAGCATGATAGGAATAATCTTGGCTTACCAAATATCCTGAAATTCGCCAGGAACAAAAAGCATTCTCCAAATCCTGAAACATAACGTTGGCTCCTGTCCTTGTACATTAGTCTCTTCCAACTTGTTTTCCTGTTCACTCTTGTCTGCGCCCAAAAATCCTTGGGAAACTCTCACACTCATCAAATTAGTCTCTGGTCTTCAAGCACGCATTGTCTCTTGGGCATCCAAGAAAAGGTAGTACAAGTTACCCTCACCCCACGCTTGTCTGTGGCTGTCTAGTGTGCCTTTGTACCTATTTGAGCATGCATTCCGAAACCCACTAACTGCAAACCCTTTATTCATTAGCTTATACATCAGGAGCGCTTTTGTTTCAATCCCATTATCATTAGTCTGGCATGCCAAAACCAGGGCCTACCACCCAAAGATCTGAACAGGGTGCTTCACCATGAAGCTCGATGTGTCAATCGTGGAAAACTGAATTGACACAGCCTATATGATATATTTCTTAATATGCCTAATTATTCTCTTGGTTGAATGTTGGGCGTACATTTGTCTAGGATCATTTAGGAAGACTGTGTGTTGATTAAACACTTGTTAGAATGTTGGTTAGGGCGTTATCTCTGTAGTTAGAACATTGTTCTGTGAGTTACAATTCTATTTCCATGCATAATTTATGGTATGAGCATTGAACGGTGATGCTTCTATGTACATTGAACATTGAATTGCATTAAATCTAGTTGAAGGCCATGAGCGGTGGTTGGAGCCTTGAAGTCAGTGCATGTTATAAAGGAGATAAAGGAATGCAACTGAAATTGGTCCGACCTGCCATAAATAAGTTTTGAGTAAGGTGAAGTGCTGGTATTGTTTGTGCGTAACTATACTGTATTATCTATGCACAAATTTTGTAAATCGTTGAATTAATTGTGGAAGCCACTGAATCAATTTTGGAAACTGTGTGTTTGGCTTATGTGCTGCATTGAACCTCTATGTTGAATGAACTTGGTCATTATTGTGAGGCAGTATAGCAAGCTCAAGCATCCAAGTTTTTTGAATCTCCTTTTTTGTTGAGTTTGAGTTGTTGATAAAATGGCTAAAATTACCACTTTATTAGAGTTATTGAGAACTCTAATCATGTCTATTTTTACAAGTACACTTAAGGTCAATAAAGGCACTATCACAGATATTCAAACCTCTCTGCAAAATGCATAAGCACAGATTAATTTTTTGCAGCTTGAATCTCAACTGTAGCAAGAAGAATTATAGAAGCGGAGTCATCATTTTGAACCCATTTCTATTCAGAACATTGAAGCAGACTCCCATAAGTAGCAATTTGATTAGATCATTGAGCCCCTCTCAGGAGAAGTTGTACATGTAGATGTAGAAATTCAGTCTGCACTTCCCAAGTCGGTCATTAGACCTTGGGAAGAGCTTGTCCACAACAAGCATAGAACTGGTCTTCGATATGACCAGGATGTGTCCTTTCATATTCCAGATTACTCAAAGCCCCTTTAGTTTCAGAGTTCTTGATTCCTTCATGACAACTTATCTTCATCTGTTCTAGATTCTGCCCCTCTTCCACAACAACAACAACAGATTGTGAAATGCCAACATTGTGATCAAGTTGGCCATATGAAAGATCACTGTTTTGATCTTCATCCATGTAAGCACTGTCATAAAATCAGTCATTATTAAAACATATGCTTCAAAAACAAGGCACTTTCAAGAACAAAGATTCATCTTGGATAGATCGCTTCTTGGCAATGGGCATCAATAGCCAAGAAGATATTTTAGTCATATGTCCGAACTTGTTCTAGAGTATTGAACAATCTTGCAGTTGATTTTTCTCCATCATATCACCTTGTATATGACAAGGGACGAAGTGATGGTCATCTACAAGCTTCAAAGCCACATCAAGCGAGCCTAAGCAACAACCTTCCATACTAGATTCAGAGTTGTAGCTAGAGACAAAGATGCCCCTAAGCATGCCTTCAGTCGATGATACCTCTTCAAAGAATTGGGGACACTTCCTCTAGCAGAAGACTTTAGCTTCTTACTAGTTTTGGAAGAGTTCCAGGAATTTCATTAAGAATTCTAGAGTTGGTGGTAATCCTTAAACCATCACAGGTTGAGACACCCCTTTTCAGGTTGAGGTTCTCCCTTTTATGCGGGGTGAGACCTCCCTTTCATGGTTTAAGCTTTCCCTCTTCAAAACATCAAGAGCACTTCCTCTAGCAGAAGACCTCAACTTCATGCCAGATTTGGAAGAGTTCTAGGAACTACACTAAGCATTCAAGTGTTGGTGGTCATCCTTAAACCACCTCCCTTGTACCAACATTTCAGAGAGCACATTCAGGCTAGTGCTACCATGCATTTTTGCATGTTTTGTATTACAACTCTCTTCTTGGACTCATACATAACCCTTCGGATTAAGGGGGGGAATGTTGGACACCTAATCCTCTAAGGGTTGGTGTGGAAGCTGAACATCCAAAGGGAGTCCAAGGGACCACTTGGAATATGAAACCAAGGGTCACTCCTATGTATTATAAATGTATATCATGTCAATAATAGATGTATTCTCATGTTTATCTTTCATATTCTATTCCTGCCATGTATGTGCCTAACAAAACATGATCCAATAATTGGATACAATGAATCATAATAATCACTTGGAGACAACAAAAAAATGCATTTTTTAGGATTCAAACAAATATTATAGTAGTGACAACACATAAATATTGTTCATAAATACACTGGATTATTAACCCTTAGTTGGGAATGGGGAGTGGGATCATCAGAGTATGCTTCCATGATTCAATTGATGTCATGAAAATAATATGACATAGCACACTAAAAAGTGGCAACAACATTTTTAAGAACAAGAGGTAGTTTCATCTATGCAAAAGTGCCCCAAGGATAGTTGAAGGATTGTTTTTGCTAATCTTATGGTTTGATTTGAATCTGATTATAGATAGAAAATGCATCCATGAAGGAAAAAATATGACTTCCAATGCATTCATCAACAATTTTATCAATGAATGGTGTGGGGTAGTTGTATTTTGGAAATGCTTTGTTCAAGTCCCTATAATCAACATACAAATTAATAGCCCATTTTTTCTTTGTGACTAAAATGATGTTAAAAACTTGTTTTTTCAATAGAACTAGATAGATAAACTAATATAAATGTAGTCATTCAAGTCCTTCCTTGATGACAAAAAAATTATATGGATTGACTAGCCAAAGCCATTATGTAACTGCCTTTGTCACTTCTTACATGATGATTTCATGTTCAACAATATGAGGATCGATTCTAGGCATTTCTTCATATGACCAAGCAAAAATATCATAAAATTATATGAATAGGGAAGTGTAAGTTTGAATCTCCTTAAGAGTGAAATATATGCTTGTCAACCCTAGTTTAACTAAAATATTGATAGGTTTAGGTTTATAAATGTTATATATGTTCCATTCTAAAAACACATTATGCTTCATGATGAGATCTTCTGACCATTTGACATTATAAGAAGAAATTAGGTGTTTCAAATTTTCATTCAATTGTTGTGAACAAGGGATTAAATATGAATGATGATCTGATTCATGCCAAGGTTGGTCAACTATTTTCATGGCCTCTAATATGGCTTCACCTAATTTCATTGTAGTATCAAGGAGGTCATGGAAACTTGAGTTATGAATATCCCATGTAAGAGAGGTGTATAGATCGAGTTCCACATCCTTTTGAAGGCTTAATTTATGGTTAGAAGTTGCTTCATGGATAGATTGATAAGAAATATCTACTAGTATTAATGGCATCTAATCATGACACTTGTATATCTTAGAGGGAGTAGGCACTACCTAAGGATAGTAAGGTCCTCGATATCCACTAGTGATGGAAAATATCATGTTTATGGCCAAGGAATATCGTTATGGATTAGGTGGAGGAAAGAGGAATATCCCCATTAATGAGGATCTTTGAACATCCTGAGTCCAACACTTTCAAAAAGATAAGGGGAATCTCCTAAAAAAGGAACCAATTAGCTATTGTGGAATCAAAAGCTGGGATTGCAGTATTGTATTTGGTCAATACTGATAATATTCTCTTGATGAGGGAACACAATGATCCTAGAGACCAAAGAAACAACAATCACCATGACATGTAATTATATTTGTTTGAGTAATAACAATTGAAAATTCTTGGTTATTTGGCCAGGTAATGAAAAAATCCCCATGAGTGTGTGTGTTCATGGCAGCTAGGGTTTAGGTCTAACCTGCAACGACAGGCCTACAGAGTCTGAAATAAATTCTGACAACTCTTACAGCAATAAGACAAACTATAACGGACAAAGGAGGGGAGCGAATCATGAGAAAACCTCATGGGGGGCACAAAGCCTTCCCCAAATGACAATGAATAGGCTCCAATGAAGGAGGAAGCCTACAAACAAATAGTCCATGAGGAAACAGAAGAAGGACAAGACTCTCAAGGAGATAAGGAAACAGTTAAGGAGGTGCCCAAAGTGACTTCCACCACATGCAAGCCAGTTGCAGCCTCGAGACCAAAGATCGAGCTACCCAGCTGTAGGATTAACACACAAATCCAATATATGAAGGATCATGCTCTGATAGGGAATTTTATTGGCTTCTGGCCCACAGAAAAAGCACTGCAGGGATGGATTGTAGCCAAATGGAAGCCGAAAGGTCATATAACCCTGCAGCTAGGTCCTAAGGGATTCTTCACAACGGTTTTCAACTGTCTGGAGGATAGAAATAGAATCATTGATGGAGGGCCGTATTTCTTCAATGCTGCTAGCATGTATCTCAGAGATTGGGTTGAGAGATTCAACCCAGATAAAGAAGATCTTAGTTGGGCACTGGTCTGGATCCGCCTCTACTCCCTCCCTTTGGAGTATTGGGATGAGGCTTCGTTACAAGATATTGGCAACGGTCTTGGTGAGTTTGTCAAGGTTGCAGAGGAGACCAAGCTCAGAAGATACACCTCATATGCGCGTATATGTGTCTATATGCACCTCAACAATGCCCTGCCGGATGCGGTAAGTCTTTTTCATGACGATTTTGAATGGATCCAATCTATCGACTATGAACATGTTCCATTCCGCTGTAGGAAATGTCATGCTCTTGGACACCTATTTCACGATTTCCCATCTAACTTGAAAACCTCAGCCCCTCCTCCTTCTGGAAAATCAAACGTTGATGGCTTTACTAAGGTCTCCCATCACCGAAAGAATCTCAAAATATCGGGATCTCATCCCAAGACCTTTGTTGATAATCCTCCCAGACCGAGTAACAGGAACAGCTTCGAGTCCCTCACTCATCCAGATCTAGACAATCTTGATTCCCTTGCTCTCTCTAAGGAGCAGCCCAAGTCAAAAGCTCACTCAGCCTCTACTAGCACAGAGATCCCTCAGAAATCAAAGCAAACCATCGACCCTAGCTCTCCCTCTCCCAATGATATTCCCACCTGGCTCACTCAAAGTATGGAGGTGGATAATGAGTAGACCACTTTGAAGGACGCAAAGGGAAATACTGAAGAAAAAAATAAAACCCAGGATAGGAAGAGGAACCAGAAAGCATAGATATAGAAGACCTGGATATTCTAGGCCTGGAGCAAGCCTGTAAAACAAAAAGTTATGATAAGATTCCAGAAAGACAGTTGGACAACCTCGAAATAATTTTGTCAAGAGCTCAGAGACAGCGAACCCTTGGCATACAACCCGAAAGTCAATGGGATGGAAAGATCCTCAACAAAGATAATAAGAAGAGAGGAAGAAAAACATATCTCCAACGAACCATTCGCATTGGGGAAATGGTAGTGGAATCGGGAAGATACTCCAAGCTCACAAAGTACTATACCACCCTCTCTAATATCTCCTCATGAAGCTCATTTCATGGAACATTAGAGGGCTTAACAGCCCTGGGAAGTACAGATCGATAAAAAGCATGATACAGCAAGAAAAACCAAGCATTTTCTTCATACAAGAAACCAAATGTAACTCAGCAACTTTGGAAAAAACCATGGCCAAAGCATGGCCAGGTTGTACTGCAATAGCAGTGGATGCATTAGGTGCATCAGGAGGCCTTGCAATCATCTGGAATGCACAGACAATCACGCTCTCCAACATGCACGCAAACAAGCACTTCATTCAGGCTTCGTTCCATATAACAGGAACAAATATCCATGGGCATTTGACAAATGTTTACTTTCCTCAGGAAGCTACTCAGAAGATAGACATCCTGAATACTCTATCAATAATCAACACTGAAAGGACCCACCCACTCTGGATCACGGGGGGAGACTTCAACATGATCACCAAATTGGAGGAAAAAAGGGGAGGAAGAAGTAGATTAGATAAGGAAAGCTGTCATCTAAAGGACTTCATCCAGAACAATTGGCTTATTGATCTACCCTTCAATAATGGAGTTTTTACATGGAACAATAAAAGAGCGGACCCTCATCAAATCGCCTCACGATTAGATCGATTCCTTCTCTCTGATAATGCAATCCATTTAGGCGGAGACCTCTCAGCTTCAATTTTTCCCCTCACAGGTTCTGATCATTGGCCAATCGCACTCCAATGGACTAGACCAGGCAACACTGCACATCGGCCCTTTCGCTTTGAAGCCTTTTGGCTGTCACATCCAGATTTCAACAACTTCGTCAACACGATATGGAAAAGCTTCAAACCCTTGGAGGGATAAAAAATGTTCCAATTTCAGCAGAAGCTAAAAAATCTCAAATTCCACATCAAACAATGGAACCAGTTTACTTTTGGGAATATTCACTAGGCACAAGCCGCTCTAAATAAAGCAATGACAGAACTGCAATAGAAGATTATCATCGAAGGGCGAACAGAGCAGCTCTCGGAGCAGGAAACACACCTGCAATCTCAAATCTTGGAAAGAGACAAGCAAGAAGAAGTTCTTTGGAAGCAAAAATCATGGGTCAGGTGGCTGAAGGAAGGTGAAAAGAATACAAAGTTTTTTCATCGCTCTACGATTCAAAGGAGAATGATCAACACCATTACCCATATATAGAACAGCCAAGGAGAAAAAGTAGAGGACCACGCAGCTATAGAACAGGAGCTTCTGACATATTTCAAGCAGGTTCATCATGAGACTCAACCAGATCGGACGGAGGCCATTGCTAAAATAATCCAATCCATTCCTAAGATCATTACTGAGGAACATAATCAGATGCTCCTTAAGTCGATTACCTTACAGGAGGTGGAAAAGGCAGTCCAGCAGTTAAAAGAAGGAAAGGCGCCAGGTCCAGACGGGTTTACCTCTAACTTTTTTCACAATTTCTGGGATATGATCAAGGTGGAGGTCTGGCAAGTAGTGGAAGAATCCAGAGCCAATAGATGGATGCTTCCATCCATGAATGCCACTTTCATAACCCTTATTCCTAAAGAAGAGCAGTCTAGAACCCCTGATAAATTCAGGCCTATAGCATTGTGCAACGTCATTTACAAAATAGTCTCCAAAGTCATAGCTTCAAGGCTTAAACCATTACTCCCATTACTTATTTCCCCAGAGAAATTAGGGTATGTGGAGGGTAGGCAAATCACAGATGGAATTATCCTAACACGTGAGATCATCCACTCTTTGAAGCAACATAAAAAAGCAGGTATGTTACTTAAGATAGATCTATCTAAAGCCTTTGATAGTCTAAGTTGGAGTTACATTCAAAAAATACTAACTGCCTTTGGTTTTTCCCCACCTTGGGTTAGATGGGTTGCGAGTCTCATTTCTTCCACCTTCCTCTCCATTCTTATCAATGGAATTCCTTCCTCCCCCTTTCATCCTTCAAGAGGTATTCGTCAAGGAGATCCCTTATCTCCCTTTCTGTTTGTCATCATGGTAGAAGGTTTGGGTAGATGTATCAAAGATGCACTTCACGCACATCAACTACGAGGCCTCTCCTTCCCCAACTCCCCTCCCTTCACCCATCAGAAATTTGTGGATGATAACATGCTTTATGGGCATCCTTCAGTCCAAGAGGCTCGTAAGTTAAAATCTCTGTTAAATATTTTTTCAGCCGCCTCTGGAGCTTCCATAAACCTAGCCAAATCCCAAATTTTTTTCTTTCATACCCTTGTAGTTACCCAAGCCTCCATTGCTCAAATCATCGGTTTCCAAATTTCCACTCTTCCTTCCAACTACCTGGGGGCTCCCCTGACTGATGTGGCCCTGAAACACTCTTCTTGGAATCTTCTCCTTGGAAAATTAGAAACACATCTCTCTTCTTGGACCCACAGATCCCTCAACTTGCCTAGTCGTCTTGTCTTAATCAAATCAGTGCTTCAATCTATGCCACTATATCTCTTCTCAACCCTGGTAGCGCCCAAATGGGTTCTCAAAGATATAAAAAAGCTCCAACAATCCTTTCTATGGGGTAACTCAGGACAGAAACACAAATGGGCTCTAGTTAAATGGGAAAAAGTATGTCTTCCAAAGCACTTAGGTGGGACTGGGCTTCGTGACCCTCAACATAGCAATGCTGTTATGGGAGCACGCATCTGGTGGAACTGGCTCACAGCACCGTACACTCCCTGGGCCACTTTATGGACAACCAAATATGCCAATAACAGACCTGTTGAGGAACTTATCTGACTCACTGATATCGGCCTGGGTTCACTAGTCTGGAATGCAGCAAAGCAACATAAAAATCTAATTCAGCAGCATAGCTTTTGGGAGGTCAGGGACGACACTATTGCTAGATTCTGGGAAGATTCCTGGCAGCAACAACAGAGACTAAAAGACTTGATCAATCCCCACCAAATTCCCAATTGGGAAGCTCACAGGTTCGATAAGATCAATCAATATTGGAAGCCTACCTTATCGCATGGCTTCAGGCAATGGGTTAATCTGGATCACATCATTTGGAATGGCCTAGAGCTCGAACAGCAAATCTTGGAAACAAAACTCTCCAATAGAAAAATAAGATATTCAGAAAAGAAGGATGTACTCAGATGGGGATATAAGGACAGGGGAATGTTCACTACGCATGAAGCCTACAATATAATCATAAAAGAACCTGCTTTCAGAGATCCTCTTTGGAAAGATATTTGGGCTCCCAAATTATGGCCGAAGGTTTCCACTTTCCTCTGGATGCTTTGTCAGAACAAAATCCTCACCTGGGATAATTTGCAGAAGAGAAACTTTCATGGACCTTCCATTTGCCCAAATTGCAATCAGGAAGAAGAAATTACCTTGCATCTCTTGAACACATGCCCTCTGGCTTATTAGCTCTAGGAAAAAGTCAGCTTTCAATGCCAAAGGGAAAGTCGAATCAGGGAAGACATCCCCACCACTGTTTGCAACTGGGTAAGCAATCCTTATAAGAGCAAGGTTCTTAACTCCTTATGGAAGCTTATCCCCGGCCTTCTCATGTGGACTATATGGAAGGAGAGGAACAAATGTATCTTCAAGAATCAATCAACACCTATGGAAATCATCTGGAATAATGTATGCCAGAACCTCAAGGAAACTCTTCTACTCCAAACTTGGCATGATGACAACCTTCCCTGACTGCCACAGGAAAGGACTATTTGGGACAACTGGAATCTACAATGGAATCAAGAAGTGAAGATCTCTGCTAAAACTGTAACAAAAAGTACAATAACAGACAAATGGATCCCTCCTCCTCAGAATATGTTCCAACTAAATTTCGACGGAGCCTCAAAAGGCAATCTAGGTAAAGCCGGGTTTGGAGGAATTTTCAGAGATCACAAAGGAGTCACCCTTCTAACATTTCTAGGCTCGAAAGGATGGGATTCTAATAACTCAGCAGAGCTTGAAGGGCTATGGCAAGGGCTCCTTTTGGCTCACTCACATGGCTTCTTCCCTCTCATCATTGAAGGCGACTCTCAAATTTTAATAAATATGATGAACAAAATGATGCAGGGGACTCCTTCAAACAAAATTGGCAATAGTTGGAGACTAGCCAAAAGACTGGAACTTGTTGAAGATTGGCTCAGAGCCCACAGAGCAGTTAATTTCAAACATATTCGTCGGGAAGGCAATAAGGTGGCTGACCTTCTTGCTAACATAGGGGTGGAGAGTAATATTGCTCTGAACGCAAATGCGTTATCTTCTATTGCCACTGATGCACAGATGAAGGAATTCAGTGAAATAATTGAGAAAGAGAAAACTCAGGAAGCAGGAGGCCACCCGGATGCGGGTGACATGTTACGGAATTAATGCATTTACTGAAGGATGGCGGTGAGGGGACGGGCCACTTGTCCGATGGCGCCCCTCCCCATATCTCCCACAAGTGCCTTCAAGACTCTCTGCAGGCTGTATTCAATACAGGACCGGATCAAAAAAAAGGTATTCATTGTTGGGTTATGGAGTTACCTCGTTTCATTCCTGCACCGTCTCCCCTGCTCTGCAGCATCTGTCCGCCTTAGGCCTATGAGCCCAGCCTTCGCACTGCAACTGGCCGTCGATGCTGGATTGTTTGTTGTGCAGATTTTGGCAATGGGTTTCATCACTCTAATTCGGCTCTCTGCATTCTAATCTCTGCCCAGCTCTACCCTGTTTCGCCTCACATTCCCTCTGTTGGTGCTCCCTTTGTCATTGTCCCTCCTATCACTGCTCCTGTTGCGTGCTCAGCCAGCGACATCAGCATGGTTAGGCACCGAATGAGAAGTCGTAGGGGAGGTACCAGGGGAGGAAGTTCTCGTCCTCGGTTGAGCATGCCACCTCCTCTCCCTCCCCTGAACTGCATCACCCTCCAATTCTTGGGGAGGGTAGATATCCTAATACCAGACGTAGGCGAGGTCGGGCTCGTTCTTCCGGGGTTGCTCATGGTGACTTTGCTGTCCACTCAGATGATTTTCCTCCGCCCCTTCTACCTGCTCCCCACTCTGCCCAATTCAGGTTCTGTAGCTCCCTGAACAGGCCTGTCATTACTGCTACTATCTCCATCTTCTTCTCTGAAGAAACCACTCAAACTGTCTCTCAGGTTGACAATTCCAACTTGCCGCAGGAGGTTGCTCCCAGATGCAGTAATTGCAGGGATACTGGTAAGAATGGCATGGATGATAGCCTCTTCACCTCACAGGGTCTGAACTTCGGTGGCATTCAACATGGTGAAGGGGGCAGCTCTGCAACCACGCGCCCCTCTGGTGGTTCGAGTCATGAAGGGTATACCATGCAGGTTGCACCTGGCAACGGGGGTGAGACTCACGACGGCAGTGGCGAAGAGCCACACGGCAGCGTTTCCAGGGACGTGGCGGATGAGTGGGCATGCCCAATCATCGAGGAACCCATCCCGGATGATTTCATCTAATATGACGTGGCTTCCAGGTAGCAGGATGTGGCAGATAGAGGAACAACAGAGGCTGCCTGGAGTTAGCATGTGGCTAGCTATGGCTGCCTAGGTGTTTTTTAATTGGTCATTTTGTTTTTTGATAGTTTTGCTTGGCTTCTGGTATCCTATCATGGTAACATCTTACTGTCTTTTGTGGGGTCTGGACTCAAGATTTGCTTCCATTTTTGGAGTTTATACTCTCGCTGGACTGGTTTCCCCAATGTTGGGGCAGTCCAGATTTCGTTGATATTTCACAATATACTTGGTCGAGGCTTAGTCCTCTTTGTAATTTTCTGTACATATTAATAGACTACTTTTACTTAGATATATATATATATATATATATATATATATATATATATATATATATATATGTTTGAGTAATAATTTAATCTAATGGAGCATGGAAGACTTCAACTTCAATGGAAATGTTTTTATCAATATCTAAATAGGAAAAGAAGAAATACCCCTTAAGGTTGTAAGGTTTTCCCATCAAAGGATTTCAACACAAATGTTGGTGCTTACAAAGTAGGTGATCCAAGATATCTCCAACACTTAAGTGACATGATGCACGTAGAGGCCCCTTTATCCAATACTATTTGATGGATGTTCTTCCCAAAGACCCATTCCATGATTTAAAAGGTGAGTTGATGTGGAACATGAGGTTTCATGATGTTGGGTTGAAAGTGATGGGGTTTGAGTTTGAGGTATCCACCCCAGCAATGGAAGTTAGAAGTGCTTCATGCTATATAAGGTAGCTTTGAAAAACTTTAAGGTAAAACATGGAATTACATTCTTGGGCCATATCCCCAACAACACTATAATTGTGAGTAGTGTCCACATGGAAAATGAAAACATACATTATTTTTCTATAGTGGTTAGTTATGCTGAAGAAAAACATAAACTATTTTTCCAAAATATTTAGGAGTGGGGGAAGATTATTAGTGGCTACCACCCAACTTAGGAATGAGAAAAAATATACGATGTGAATGAACTATGTATATTTTCATGTACATAAGCATGATAGTCATTCATTCTTTGATAGGTTTACATTTTTTTTTATAGAAACCATGCATGTAATTTTTTTATAGTTGGGTGGGTCATCCCCAAAATGAAACAGAGGAAAATTTATCCAACCACGGGTTGAAATGAGGCACTAAAAATGATTAATAGAGATTAAAAATGAACTGAAAAATGAAAGTGAAAGGGGAAGAATTCCTACAAATAATAAAGATAAGAGAAAAAATAAAAGTGGAGACATGGATCTTCTATATGGTTGTTGGAAAATTTTATCCCAAAGTCCAAATTTATGTAGGTTATTGTTCCCTACACGTACAAATAACAACTATTAGAATTTTAGAAAAAAAAAAAAAAAACATACAATGTAACCATATTCAAGCATGACATGAACAAGTTACAAACTATAAACACATGAAAGAAGAAATTGGGAATCAAAGAAATATTTATTAATGGTGAAGAGATGGAAATGTAGTTATCCCATAGATGCAAAAGGAGAAATGTGGGTAGTGGACCCTTGTGGCACTCCTAAAGGATTGTCCTTCTTCTCCCTCTTTGTAGGCATACACTCTCCCAAAAAAACTCCTAAAATTTCTCTACTAGTGGAGCTCTAAGTATAAAAATAAATGCTAGAAATTGGAAGCAAATTTCAACACTGAGCAAGAAAATTACCCGAGGAAGAAATTTTGTAAGTGCCACAACTAGTTTCATCCATGAAGACTATTTAAAATGGCATAGGCCTTGCATCTACCAATCAAGAATCATAGGTGATAAGAGACTTATAAAATAAAAAATACACACAAAGAAAAGAAAATATGAAAAACCACACTAAAATACAATATATGCAAGCACCATGCATCAATGTGACTAATCCATTGTACTTTCTAAGGTAGATCAGATTGCAAGGCTCTAATAAGGGATTATTATGATAGTCAATAAAATCATAGGACCCTAATTTTAGCACGTTTTTAATGATGTAATATCTATGCTAGAGAGGTTCTAACTTACCACAAATATGATCTTAATCATAGACTAGGATCAAGTCACCCTCTGTGAAGACATATGGTCAAACTGATTTTTCATATTGGGATTTAGCACACTTATTATAAGTATCATCAACCAGAAAAGTGTAATGAAATTGTTCATTCAAGTGGGCCAAATGTAAGATACATGGGCTTTCTTAGAAGAGGTGTTGGGAAATATTTGTACAACTAGTTTTCATGATAGTATTTCACATTCAACTAGCAATACTATCTCCACTCTATAAACTAACTGAAAAGGGGTAAAGATAATGGTACTTTTTCCAAGGTTCGTTCAATAGGCCCATAATGTGGAAAACAACATTATATTATAGTTAATTTTACATTTACCTGCCATTCATTAAATCATTTTTCCCAAGACATGATTAGCGGCCTCTACTTTTCCATTGGCTTATGGATAAGAGATTGTCAATTTCTCATAACAAAAACCCAACTTGGATGTTAATTCCATCATCATTTACTTGCAAAAGTGGGACCCATGGTTCATTACATTCATCTTAGGTACTTTACTCCAAACTATGGAATGATATGGTTTAACATGAAAAAAATCATGGTGGTGTCATTATTAGAAAAGGTAGGCATGGGCTTAGTCCACTTAGTTAAGTATTCCACATCCACAATTATGTGGCCATGTCTAGTGGCCAAGGTATGTTTACACTATACAAATTTGATTCTCAATTTTTAAAAGGGTTTGATAAAAATCACAATATGAAGTTGTGCAGGGTGTGCATGTATCCTTTTAGTGAAGATATGACATGGATGGCACTTCTGAGTTACATTTATGAAGTCCTTAAATATTGAGGGCCAAAAAGTAACTAGTTCACAAATTTTTCTAGGTGGTGACAAGCTTAGAGAGATAACTGCAATAAGCTTCAGCATGGAAATAATTCAAGACATGTTCATCCTCCTCATGGGTTAGTCATCGATGTAATACCAACTCAAATTTGTGGCAATAAAGGGTATTATCCATAATAAGATATTATTTAACTTGACGGTGTATACACCAATACTCATCATAATATAACTAAGGATGAAAGCATTGAGTTTGAAGATACATCAAGACATCTCCATGCCATGGGAAAAATTAGATAATGAGTAATAATGACTCACCTAGAAATGAATCATTAACCATATCTTCATTAGAAGCTTAGGGAAGATCAAACATTCACTATGCAAAATAAAATGAATTCTTGAATTTCAAAGTATCAAACTCCAAATTGAACTCTTGTAAGATAAATATCCATTTCGAGTGCTTGGCCTCAATGATATGACAACTAAGTATGTGTTGATTGGGTTGTATTTTGTAATGTCATTTGTCTTTCAGAAGAGTATATAATTCCTTAGTCAAATGATAAGATAAAATGCTACTAAAACCAACTTTTTGATGTGAGTAGAAAAGCTTGACTCCAACAAGACATTTGCTAATATAGAATGTGACATTTTCATTATGCATCCCATCCTAATGGACAAATACCTTACCAATGGTTGATTCAAATAATGTGAGACAGAGCAAGAAGTCTCCAATATAGTTAGGAGGGATCTTTAGTGGGGTTAAAACAAGGATTTGTTAAAATCATTAAAATATATTTTTTCTTGGTAATCCCATATGAAAGGCACATCCATTCTTAATAAGCACATAAAACAATTCATAATCTCAGCATAATTGGAAATGAAGTTGCACAAAAAAAATTTCCTTCCCTTGTAAACTTTGTAGTTATCGAATAATATGAGAAGGAGGAAAGCTCATGCTCAACCTTCAAGGATAATTAATGATCCAATACTTGGACACGATGAAGCCAAGTAACATCCTAGAAACCACAAAGAAGATGTACATATGTGTTTCAAAATAAATGCTACAATATCAACATTAAATGAAGATCCACTTTAGATGGGAAGGATTATCCTCACATGACTAATATCGAGTAGTAAGGTCATCATGGAAATATTCCTCTAATATTTGTTTTATGTCATGAAATGTGTATGAAATGGCCCATTAGAATGTGGTCCCAACATTTTTAAGATCGAATGGAAACTTCTCATAAGTGAATATACCCCAAAGATAGATAAAATTAGTTTTGAATTTATATTCTAACTTGATTTGTATTTGGTTATAGCTAGAGAAAAGATATGTAAATGAAAATATTTTATTAATATAAATCTCATTAATATTTCATCAAGTGATGGGGTTGGATAATTATCCTTTGAAAAATATTTGTTCAAATCCATATAATGAACAAAAAGGTGAATAATACCCTATTTTTTGATCATTAAAAAAAAGGTTGGAAACCAATTCCATGAAGGGAACAAGATAGATAGAACCATATTTCAAAATTTTCTTAACTTTTACTTTAGTGGTAGATGCCTTATGATGGTTCATTGGCTGGAGCTTCTACCAAACTAGCTTGGTTCCATCATATGTCTTAATTTAATGTTCAATTTTATGTGGGTCAATCCATGACATTTCTTCATATGGGTAAGAAACAATAACAAAATTATTTGAATAAAGTAGTAACAATTTCAATTTCTTGGGTGGAAGAATCGATACCTATGGAGATGGTTTCCATGATGCTTAGCTTCATAGAGACTTTGATTCATACTTTATTTCATATATTTTCCAAATTCCCCTTCAAGAAAACATCATGTAACATGATGGGAAATTGGGACCATTCAACAGGGCTAGAGAAAAGAAAGACAATTGTCATCATCCAATTGTTTCAAACAAGGAAGAAAACATAAATGATAATGAATTTCTTCACAAGGATGATTGTGGAATGCCATATTTTCCATAATACCTTCATTATTTGGAAGTTCAATGTTAACGAAATCACAGGAATGTGGAAAATAACTATCTCGTGAGGAAATGTAATACTTATCAATACCTTCATCTTGTGAGAGGATCAAATCATTGTTAGTAGAAGCCAACTAGATTGCTTGATAGCTAATATCAATTGTAGTGAGTTGTAATTTATTTCCATAAAATTCAAATTCCAAAATAAAGGGAATCACCGAAGGGTCAATGGATTAAAGGGATCAACTATTGATGGAATATATAATGTTCATGGGAGAAATATTATTAGAACCATTAGGTAGAGGAAGTTGGAATACACCAATGAGTGATGAGTTTTTGAACATCCCCACACCAACATTCAAGTAGTAAGAAGGTGTATCACCAAGAAATGGTGAAGGAGTTGTAGTAATGTTCATCTTATCCATCATGTAGGAAGGAAGTTGATTTACCATAACTATCTCTCCTTCATGTAGAAAGTAAAGAATGTGAAATATAGATAAAACAATATCCTACATGGCATAAAACCAACTGCACTCAAGGGGAAAGTTATAATAATGTAGGGAATCAACTACTTCAACTTTGATATAGATGATTTCACCCCAAGTTCAATAGTCAATGCCAGGAGATATCCCTTTGGTTGAAAGGTGTTGCCGTCAAATGTATGGAGAATTGTCCTTCAACTACACAAGTGATAGGGAACCTAAAGCTCACGATCATGATGTAGATACAATTGAAGTGAAGGATCCTTTATCCATAAGTGTTTGGAACGTGTTCTTTCCAATTATTGAAACCTATATCTCTAGAAAGCAATCTATGGGAGATTCTATATTGAATCACATATATATCAAGGTAATAATATTTGATTATAATGGATATACCCATTTTATGTTGATCAAGAAGGCTCTATGATGCATGGGGAAGCTTTGCAAAACCTCTAAGGAAGACATGGCACATGGTGAATGGGACAAATCCTCTACAATATAATAATTATGGGCAACCTATGCATTTGAATTATGAGTTGTGATAGGGCCCATAGTTTCCATACTTTTATATCACATTTTCCTTGTTCTTAATTCATTTTTACTTTCTTATGACCATGTATATTCCATTCTAATGCTCATATACATGATTTAGAAAAAAAAAGTGTTTTCCATTGAATTTCCTTAGTATTTTACATGAATTTATGATTAAACTTAGAAAAAGATCATATTTTTATTTATCTTTGAGTTAATGTGGAAAGAAGAAGTTCCAAAAAGGTTATTGTGTAGGTTGTAATGTCACCACATGGTGTATTTTGGTTGTTGCAACTTTGGTGGTGCAAATCACTATTACACCTCTATTGTTGCAACTCACTACTAAAACTCTGGTGCTACAACTCTAGTGTTGCAACTTGTTGTTGTAGCTTACTGCTACAATTATAGTGCCACAACTCTATCACTACAACTCAACATTGCAACTTTGGTGTTGCAACTCAATATTGTAACTCTGTTGTTTCAACTCATTGCTATAACACTAGAACTATGAGCCAACAACGGAACCATGAACCATGTTGTCACATATTTTTCACTAATCTATGTAACAATTATGGATTTATACAACAATAATGTTAGTCTAAAAAAATGAAATTTATGGAAATGAGTTTGCAAATACAAGACAATAGTTTGGAGTCATTTATTAATTGATAATTGTTGGAAAAATATATTGGACTTATACATTAATTGTTAATTATTAGCAAGTATTATGGAAACCATTCGTTATTTAGGAAATTGTTGTAAAGGTTATATATTTATTAAGTCCATAAGTAGGTTTATTTAGATATTTGTTAGTTTTAGTTTCCATTAAACTTATGTATAAAAGAGAGAACTCTCTCCATTGTTTAGTGACGAATCTTAGATCAATACCCAAATGACAATGGAATAATTTATTATTATTGAACTTTTATTTTAATTGTAATTTATAATGTTTGTAATGTGTGATTGAATTAATTATTATTATTATTTTTATATTTGTTTCCTTTACATATTTATTGACTATTAATTTATTTTAATTAGCTTACTTAATTTAATTAATTTATATTATCAATGTAACAAGTATTGATACATATCAACACTTTGTTCTATGGAGGCAAGGTCCATTCCAATAGAACATAATGTTATGTAATTTAGGTAGTTTTATTTTATTGTTGTGTAATTTAACTCAATTATTTATTCATGTAGAATTTATTTTATGTACTTTTAAAATTAATTTACAGTTATGAGATTTTATCCATTTATGCAATTAATTATTCATGCATGTTTGTATTTATTTACTCATCAATTTATTTACGTAATTGATTATTCATGTGTATTTATAATTTGGCATGCATGCATTTCAAATTTGGTTGCATTCATCTATCTCATTGAATAAATGTGCTTAATACAATTATTGCATTTGTCAGTTTAAGTAGAAGTATGGATCACCTTGGCAAGGATTAGTGTTTTCATTCTTTTATGCTTGTTTTATTTAATTCCTGCATATGTGGTGTGTCTACCAATGTTGGGGGTTATAGCTTCAACCTTCCTAAGCCCCCTAGGTAAAGGAGTGGCATTTATTTTCCTACAAAAGTAGATTAGTATTTCTACATGTGTTAGGGGTTACAACCTTAAGCTTCCTAAGTCCATTAGGTAGAAGTGTGTTATTTCTTTATGCAAGTGTGACCTTTAAATTCCTACCCATGTGATGTTTCTACCTAAGTTGGGGGTTACAATGTTAGTCTTCCTATGCGAATAGGTAGAAGAGTGACAATTACTTTCTTGCAACATATATTAGTAATGCTACCTATGTTGGGGGTTACAACATTAGTCTTCCTAATCTCACTAGGTAGAATTGTGCTCTTCACTTTTCTGCAAGTGTGATTTCATTTCTTAAGTTTGTAGGGCATTGCAAAACATGTGAACTATCGATACCCTCCCTCCAAAAGTAGTTATTGACAATACAACTACAATTAAACCAATCAAAGTAAAAGGTATGATTTGCATATATAGTGCATGGTAACTCACGAGTTCCATATGAGCCTTGGGTTGATAATTAAATACATAATATTTTGGTTCTGTTTATGAAGCAATTAGGATGGTAATTAAAAGGATTTTCAAGTTGTACATTATAGAACGTTGGATGGTACATATCATAACATCCTTAGAAGATGAATTATTATTAAGATTTTCATAGTTCTTAGCTCACATAGTCAAGCACTACCACATCAAACATAAAAACATTCACATGTGATGGACCTCATTGATTTTTAATTTTCATTCCCCTACAGGTAGGAGTAAGGTTGCTAAGCAGGGAATGGATTCATCAAAATAATAGGCTATTGACCATTTAATTATTGTGAAAAATAATAATGAATCTCATAATATCTTTGGAACACTTAAATAATATGGTATCCATGAAAAATATTGTAAGGAAACTTGTTCTTCCTCTTTTTATCATTGGTGCTCCCACCCATGGATGTTAGGGTTTGTGTACTCCCTTGTGCAATTTTCAAATTTTTTTTTCATTTGTTTTTATTCTTCTCTCCTCTAAGTTTCTAAGTATTCTTTGATAATATAGAATCAGAATGCACCAAATGCACTTGAAATGCATGATTAGGGATTGTAGTAGTTTGAGTGGTGGGAGCAATAACTAGGGGTTGTGATGAAAAAATCATTTCACCTAACTATGAAGCTAAATGGCTCATGAATCGAGTGGATATAGACCTAACCATGCCATCAACCATGTGGTCCTAGGTTTATACACATAGTATTAGTTGATGGTTGAGGAGCATTAGGAAAAATATCCTACAGCGTGCCTGATAGAGATTAAAATCAAGTGAGGTGTTGGGAATGAAGGATAGATTTCTCCTAAGTATATGCCCCTACCATTGTAACATCCTTCGATATTTAAGGTATGATCAAGAAAACCATTACTGCAATCATTTATGGACCTCAAAAATAGGTAAATCATAAGTCCTATCAATCCACTCCTATGCACAGAAAATAATTTTTTGACCCCATATTTTGCACTTAATGGTATATTTTCCTACCTTAATGAGTTTTTAGAGGATTAAATGTGGTTTTCATGCTTTATATGCCTTAATTATTTATTGTGCAGGATTTATAAATGTTTTGAGAATATTTTAAAGAATCTAGCAATGGAGAGATTCTAGGGACTTGCTCCCTACTACAAAAAGACTCAATCTCAATTAACTCAAGGTATTTAATGCCTCTTGTTGTTCCAAGATAGATTTGGGTTAAGATCTATTAATTTTAGGATTTTTTGGGCAAATACAACCCTCTTATAAAGAAGGATACTCCCCCACCTAACGTATAAATAGGATATTTGAGTTGGACCTTAAGGCAAGGGAAAAATGATAAATTAGGAAGGAGCTTAGGATTTGAATATTTCTGAGAAAGTTTTGCAACATTGTATTTCCTGATGTAAGATAGATTCTAAGTTAATGGAAGCAGTTCCCAATTTCAATTTCTAGCTTGGTTCCTCCTTAATGACTCTAAGCATCATTGGGATGGGCCCACCCTAGGAGCTTCAAAGCCCTCTTATATTTTTGTTACTATCATTTTCATGCTTTTCATTTGCTTTTTTTAGCTCTTGAATCAACATTTCTCGAATAACAATTTGATAGATTCATTATTGGTTAAGTATGTATTTTTATGAGCTAACTTCCTTTGAAGGTAATTTATACAAGTTGTTAGCATATTGGATCACTCATATTTCTTATCATTTTATTTTCAAGTCTCTCTCCATTTCATTTCATCTATTGTTACAATTTTTGCAATTTTCCACTTTACTGTGCAACCAAGGTTGTAATTATAGAGGGTGAATAGAAATTTTGTTTCATAGTGTTGAATATTAGACTTAGTTTTTCTATGCTTTCACTATCTAAATAATATAATTTTACATCATTCCTACCAACATCTCTCATCTTAGATTTGCATTAGCAGTTTTTTGGGCTTGCTGGTTTCTCTTTAGCAAAATAAGGAACCATGTACCAACCAACAAACAAACCATTTTCTTCATCCAATTTAGCAATGAAATCTTGATTTAGCTTCCTTATCATATTGGAACATTTTTTGGACGTTGAGGATGGAGTTTGGAAGAGTATAGATCTCTTGAAGTTGCCTGTAGATGCTTTTATTGTATGCTTTTTGAGTGTTGTTTTTAGCTTCTACAACATAGATTTCAGGTTTACTTTCCAAGTCTTTTATTTTCAAGAAAAGTGTTTTTTTCCATTTCTTACAATCAACATAGGTGTGTGCCATTTCATTTCCGCAAGTTATTTCTACAATTTCACTTTCCTGTAGCATAGTTAGCTTGGAAAATTAACTAGATTTCTATTCATCTACTTTACATTACAGAATCTCTCACTTGCATGAGGATTAGAAAAGGGAAGAGATAGTTCCTACTACAAATATAGTGTTGGCCCTTCTTAAATTTGTATGAACCTCTGGTTGATAATTAAAGTTGATACTCTTGGGAGGTGTAGAATTATTGCTCCAATACTGAGGGTCACCACTTTTTGGCACCATTTCCAGGGAGGTGTCAAGGTATGTGGTTGGATTTTTCTTTGGATGATTCACTCTTTTTCTTTATTTTTTCTTCTACAAAATGAAAAACATAAAAAAACATTAGAATTATTTTAGAAAATACAATTTTTTTTTCTTTAGATTTTTTCTTCTTTTATGCCTTGTAGACTTAGAGATGGGTTAGAATTTATTTTTTTCTTTCTAAAACCCCCCACTTTTACTAGCATCCAACCCTTTTGAATTGATTGTGAGTCTCTTTCCCTATCCACAAATATCTTGGAGGCATTTTTGAGTGAGAAAGTAAGGATATTTTTGGAGCTTGCAAAAGGAGAAAATCCTTCAACCTCTACTACTATTATGGTTGAAAAAGACAACCTGGAGTGTTTGTATTATCCAACCCATCTTTACTTCCACACTTCTATGGCTTAGTCACAGAGTATATTCACACCTTTATTTTCGAGTTTTTTTTTTTTTTGTGTGCAAAACTTATGAGTACACCATATAATATGATCAAAAGCTTGAGCTTTTTCCTTCCACCTTGAAGGATGCAGCTCTTTTGTGGTTCATGATCCTTAAATGTAATAGCATCACCACTTAGGACCAAATGAAACAAGATTTTAACAATAAGTACCAATATTATTGTAGAGCAAGGGACACCAGAGATGACATTTTTAGAATGAATAAAGGGGAAAATGAGTCCTTAGAGGTCTATGAGGCAAGGTTCCAACTATGTTATAGAAGGCAACACAATTGTACTTTGGTACCAAAATCCTTAAAGTTTGTACTATTGAGAGGAGTCAGAGATGATCTCATGGAAACTCTCAACTTATTGGCTAGTGGAGATATCTACCAAATCACATATGATGATATTAATCAAGTTTTTAAAAATCATTCTAGAACCACTAGGAGAAAAGGTAGAATGGGTAAGAGCTTGGAAAGTCTTTCTTCTCCTCTATGCTTAAAAAAAATGGAATAGAAGTAATGTTAGACGAAAGGAAAAATTTGGGGGCTAATATTCGTAGATGGTCTAATTTTCCATGGTTTTTCCAAAAAAAAAAGATTCGATAAGTTCCTATTTCTCTAAAAATTGTTTGCCCAAATTTTATACTATTAAATTATTTTATCTTAAAAATTGCCAAAATTTTATAGAGACTATATAAAATAATTAGAAATTTGAATATTTTTACAAAAATATTGCCAAATATTTTATAGTTTGCATATTAGGGACTAGTAAGATTCACCATGGTTTCTAAACTTTAAGAAAAATTCCCATCCTCAAAATTTTCCTAGGTTAGAAGATATGAAAACATAAATATTTCACACACATGAAATGTAGATGGATACTTTGAAAATTAAGAAAAAGGAAATAATAAGTAGAAAAAGCATTGGCTATGTTTTTCTCCTAGTGAAAAAATAGACACCTTAGGCACGAATATCCTTTGAATATTATAACAATTTGTTCTTAATGTGGATAAAACCATTCCACTAACATGTGTCTATCTCTACCAGGTTTGGAGGTTATTTACCAAGGAACAAAAGGGAGCATGGAGCAATTATGCTTCATCAATCAGAAGAGACCACAAGCCCCAAGACAATTTCAATAAGGTATAAATTTCCCTTCTCATTTCAATCATAATTACAATTCTCAATATCAGACTTAGTACCCTTCTAATCCTTCACCTTGGCCCATGTCCACTCCTTGGCCATATTCTCCTCAACCTATTATTCCTCCCTTCCAGCCATATTCCAACCAACCTTCTCAATGGGGTAATCTATCACAAGGATGGAGGCCTTTGTTGGCCCAACCGCTAGCTCTAATGCCTCCTCCTTCATAACAAGAAGTGCCCCAAAGTGTTCCTTGAAAGAAATCCTAGATGGTTTCTCAACAAAATACTAATCGTAATAATAAGCGGGCTCAACCTATTTATAGTGGAGTGACTGCTTATCAGACCTATTTTGTAGACATCCAAGAGACTAATCTTAGGTCAGGGAAGTTTATTCCAAATTTCCATTCATCTTATGCTAATGAAGATCTCGAGAAAGAGAAGGATAATCCTATGCATTAGACCATTCATCAAAAACGTCCATATCTTAAAAGGTTGGCAACTCAAAATATACACACCCTAAAAGTAGATGAACTTCTCTGAGAATTGAAAAATATGTGTGTAAAAATACCTCTCCTCCAAGCCATCAAGTATGTTCCCATTTATAATAAATTCATTAGAGAATAATTTCTTAGAGGCTTGGAAGGAAGAGAAGGGATGCCTTTACCCTCAATGTTATTTGGTAGCTAGCTAATCTTATGCTTGGAAGAGTAATTGTCCCTAAGTATTTAGATCATGGAATACTAGTGGTAGATGCGCATATAAACAATATTGAAGTTCCAAACACTCTCATTGATCTAGGAGCTACAATTAATGTCATGGCTAGGGAAACTATGTTTAAGCATAACCTCCAAGATTCATTAACAAAGACCACTACTATGTTGCAGCTTTCCAACTAATCCACAGTAGAGCCAAGAGGAATAATTGAAGATGTAATGATCTCGATAGACTCTTGGGAATAACCCACATATTTACTTGTCCTACAACCTAAGACCAAGTTTAATGGTTATCTGCTCATTATAGGGAGAACTTTGTTAGCTACTACTAATGGATATATCATCTAGAGGGCTCGAAACATGAAAATTACTAATGGAAAATTCTGAAAATAGATTGTACTATATCCCCTAGCTCAACCTCTCATCGGAGTTGATTTTCCTACATTGGTAGTAGATATGAAGAGGAAGCTGACCTCTCATCACCCAATCCTTTGTGTACCATAAAGATAATCCTAAGTAGCATGTAGGTTGATGAAGATGACTTAATTGGCATTTTTTTGGAAAATGAGTATCCTATTGCTATGAAAATTGATGGGATAAAAGAGAAGTTATATCTACAACAACCTAACTATTCTAAGGATATTTTATGGGAACAATTATTGAATGCTAATTATGATCAAAATAACATAAAAATGGTGGAAATAAGCCTCTCAAAACTACTAAAAGGCAATTCTTCACTTTCAATTGCTTAAGAGGATCAATTCTCACTATCTTGAGGTAGCACATTAATCCATTTGCATGGGATTACAAGGGTATGAAAGGTATACATCCATATATATGTACCCATCACATATACATAAAATAATATCATAATCTCATTCACCAAACTCATATGAAAATGAATCCTAATTTAAAGGAAATTGTAAAGAAGAATTGCAAAAATTATGTGATGCATGATTCATCCATCCAATTCAATATAGTGAATGGGTATCTCCTTTAGTTATTGTTCCCAAAAGAGAATGGAAAATGGAGAATTTGTGTTGATTATAGGGAACTTAATAAATCCACTAGGAAAGATCATTTTCCCTTGTCCTTTACTTACCAAGTCCTTGATGTGCTTCCCAAGAAAAAAGTTATTTTCCATCTTGGATGGGTTTAGTGGGTATAATCAAAGCCAAATCAGTCTTGAATATCAAGGTAAGATCACTTTCACTTGTCGTTGGGGGACTTTTTCTTACAAGGTCCTTCCATTTGGATTAGGTAATGCCCATAACACTTTCCAAAAGGTTGTACTTATCATCTTTTCTGATCTAGTACATGATTTTATATGGATGAATTCACACCCTATGGGAAAGAATTTCAAGAAGCTCTCTATAATATTAGAAAGGCCTTGCAAATATGAGGGGAGATGAACCTCTCCTTAAGCCATAAAAATTTTTGTTCCTATTGAATGAGGGAGTTGTTATAGGACATTTCCTCTCCTCAAAAGGGATTCAAGTGAATATTATTGAGGTGGAAATCATCAACCACCTTGGTTTACCCTAATAAGAAATAGATGTTAGAAGTTTATTAGGCCTTGCAAGATACTATAAGAGGTTTTAAAAGGATTTTACCAAAATTTTTCTCTCCTTTTTTTTCCTTGCTCACCAAATATGTTGAGTTTTGTTGGAAAAATCCATTCCAAAAATCATTTGAGAGCATAAAGGAAAAGTCAATGACAACACCTGTTCTTAGAGGTCCTAGCTGGACCTTTTCCTTTCATAGTTACATAGATGCATCGAACAAGGAAACTAGAGCATATTTAGGTCAAATTCAGGGTAAACTTATGCAATCTACTTATTAGTAAGAATCTATCAAAGGTTGAATTAAATTACACTATAACTGAATGAGAATTCCTTATTGTTGTACATTCTTTGAATAATTTTTGAAGCTATATTACTACTTACCAAATCTTTGTACATACTAACCATGTAGAAATTAAATATTTGATTAATAAACCATATGTAAATGCTCAAATAATAAGGTGGCTATTGATTTTACAAAAAAATGATTTAACCATTGTTGACAAACCAAGAAAAGAAAATTGTATTGGATATTTCTTGTCAAGATTAACTTTTATTGTAGATGAAGGGCTAGTTGATGACCAACTTATAGATGAGCATTTTTTTCCATCTCACTTCTTTCTCCATGGTTTTGCTGAAAATTCTAACTAGCTAGACACTAGCCAACTCCCTCCTCACTTGTCTTCAATGGAGAAATGCAAGATCATTAGACAAATTTTATCCTATACTTGGATTGGTGGATGCCTCTTCAAGTTAGGACTTAATCAAGTTTTAAGAAGATATGTGAGGGAGGATGATTTCTATTATATCCTCTCAACTTGTCATGATGGACCTTGTGGAGGTCATTTTTCTACAAGGGGGAAAACCTACAAGATCCTACAAGTAGGAGATTTTTGGCCAACTCTTCATAAGGATGCTAATAGATACATTGCACAATGTGTTGAGTGTCAGAGAATGGGGAAGCCTGCAATTAAGAATTAAATTCCCCTTCAACCTCAAGTGTCTTCTTAACCATTTGAGTAAAGGGGCATGGACTTCATTGGTGCTATTGATCCCCCATCCAAATAGGAAAGGTAAATTATTGTATACAATGATTACTTAACTAAAGGTGTTGAAGTAAAAGGAGTAAAGGAAAAAATGGAGAAAAAGGTAGTTGAGTTTTTAAGGGAGAACATTTTTTTTAAGTTTGAATCTCCAAGAGATTTAGTGATATATTAATTCACCCAGTTTACTTCCAACCTGATTGAAGGGATAATGAAGTAACAAGACATTTGTCATTGAAATTACACTCCCTACTACCCCCGAGAAAATGGGAAGGTAGGAGTCACCAACAAAGACTTAGAGAACACTCATACTAAGGTAATTAGTGGCAGAAAGAAAGAATAGTTAGAAAGACTTGTTAAGGCCACTAGGGCCCACAATACCACTTAGAAAATCACCACTGGTTTCACTCCATGTGAGCTAGTTTATGGAAAGAATGCTCTACTACTAGTTGAATTTGAATACAACACCACGAGGATGGAATCTTAGCTAGATATGGATTTGACCAAGCCACAAACAAAGAGGATACAAAAAATAGATGTATTAGATGAGTACAAGATGCAGGTCATGTTGCATACTGAGGTAGTCCTCTACAAAGGAAAACATGGCATGATAGACACATGAGAAGGAGATCCTTCCAAGAGGATTATTGGGCTCTATTGTATGACTCTAGGTTCAAGGACTTTAAAGGCAAGCTCATCAATATATTATTGGGACCTCACCTAGTGGAAAAATATTATGATAATGGCTCTATCAGGATCATAACCATAGATGAGGAGCATATCCCACTATTAGTGAATGGTTATAGTCTAAAGTTTATAAGAAGCCCCTTTCTAGGGCTGAATTTACAGTTTCAATTAGTAAGGAACTGAATGTGATTGGGAGTGTTAGTGCTCTCAAGCCATCTAGTTTCTGACCAACAAAGAGAAAAAAAAAAGTAAAGTGAAAACCTCCTTTGAGGTGCTTGAGAGAGAATCATTGGCTGAAAACCTCCTTAAGGAAGTGATTGATTTTGGAAAAAAAGAGAAAATAAAGGAAAATAAAACAAAAATAGAACAAAGCTCTAGGTGAAAACCTATTTCGAGGTGCTTAAAGCAGGTACTTTGGCCGAAAAACCTCCATGAGGCAGCCATTGAGCCCAATAAAAAAAGAAGAAAGAAAAAACATATTGAATTTTCATCATATCTCACGTTGATTTTTGTGCAACAATCTCCCCAATAGCAAAAAAAACAACAATTAGTCCAACCAAAATAAACATACTACAAAAATCTGAAAGAAAGGGGACAATCTCACACTTGTTTTATTTCATCATCATATATTTCCTCATGGTTGTCCCAATTGGTATCCTTGTATCATTTTCCATTCCCTTACGTCATTTCTAACACCATCCATTTCATATACCTCACTTTCTATAGGTTTTCTGCAACATTCCTGACATGCTATAGTAAAGTCTAGAATTGCTACAGGAGAAACCTGTCTCTGAAAAAATGTATAGATCCAAGTTTTTTTTTAATTATTTTGTCCAAAGGAAAGAACCAACATGAACCTAATAATTTCGTTTTCCATGTCCAAGATCCACAAATATTCTCCTCTCACTCTATTAGTCTCATTTCACCATGTAGCAGCCTATTTTCTTCACACTTTCATCACTTACAACTTAAAACCCTCTCCAATTCACATTTCATTCATCCTTCTGAATTATCATGTCACTAGCACCAATTGAGAATATTTTTCACTAAGCTTGAAAGGCCTCTATGACTATTATAGGAAACTACATATTCCTATAGCAAGTTGCAAAGGCCTTGTAGACCTAGATTTTTCCAGCATATAAGGATCTCTTTGAGGGAACCATATTTTTCAACAACTCCATAGCTCCAAAAGCCACATCTAGGATTTATGAAGAATTCCTAAGAAGCTACATGATCCCTTGTAGATTACTACAATATGAATTATACACAACAAAAAACATCAATCCAGTCTCTGAAGTACCTACAATCTCAGAATTCATCAACACTAGGCTTCTAAAAAGTAAACACAAGGTATGGAGCCTTGAAATATCCATAAATTCATCTTAATCATAGTGAAAATTTCCTTTTTGTGCACAAATTGGGGTTCAAATAAGATAGTATCTAAAAACTGAATAATAGTTCCAACACTCACTTTTCCTAAATTTGTCCTGCCATGTGTGATGGTAGAGTAAGACAAACATGTTATCTCTTTGTCGCATTCTAAAAAGAGTGGTCATTATTTGATAGTGTAACAATCAAAGGAGGATGAGGTGGTGAGTACATCCTATAATCATTTTGAAGAGTGGAGTTATAGATGGGACAACTAGCACTATGCACTGAGTCCCATCCTTACCACCCCATAACCACGTTTCACCCTATTAATCACCTCCATTTAAAAAAAACATTGGTTTAATTTTTATTTTGATGAGGTGCATGCCACGATGAAGATATGTAGGTGAATTGCAAACAACTATAGGATCACTATAGGTTTCTACCAGGACTGTTACAAAAAGTTATAAGATTACAACATGGTTTGCTATAAGCCCACCTAAAATGATACAAGATTTCCATTGAAAATAAATCAAACCTTTTGCATGTGTTGAAATGTTGGTGCCAAAAATATCTTGAATTTCCTATCAATCATCTTCCTAAAAGAATTACATAGTTTTCATAAAGTTATGCTCTGTGTCAAACTGGCTATTTTCTCTGAGTTATACTAGCTAAATAGTGAGTGGTAGGAAGATGATATTTATCATTTCTTTTATGTCTAGTACAAAATTTGTTGAACATATTTGGTTGAAAAACCATTTGATCAAAATTATGATGTTCTATCAATTAAATTAACATAGAGGTGTTGTAATAAGAAACCTTGTTTTCTGTAGCAGAATAATAACACCATTCTCTCTCATAATTTTTACAACCACCAAGAAATATACCATTTGATAAATTTCATCTAAGCTTCTAGGAGTTATAAAGAAGAGTGATCTTTCAGTGCAATTTGAAAATTAACCTCCAAAACTTGATTGTGGGAACCCTATAAGAGGAGAGTTCTATTTCTTCTCTTCCTACATAATGGAGGGTATTTTTAACAGGAGGGAACCCACTAACATCAATAGGATTCACCAACAACTTAGAGTTTTTGTGATATTTGACAATTTCTCTTGGTTGGGGTTCTTTGAAAATCTCAAGGGCTTTGATGATGAAGTGGTAATGAAATTTTCAATGAATTTGAAGAAGCCTGAGGGGCATGAGTTCATCACTACAGTTAGGGCGCTAGATATTTACTTCAATAAATAATATATAAGTATAATTATAGCCCTTCCCAAAGGACTTCATTGGAATAAGGAGGAGAGGCATGAGGCCATCACTACTAAGAAGGGGTTTTTCCTGCAAGGTGAGAAGCTCGATGAGGACAAAAATGGAGTAAGGAGGGAAAAATTTCTTGACCCATGGGGTGAGGTAGCCTACCATATCCTCAAATACATCTCTTTTGAGGGTAGTTTGAGCATAGTATATGCTTAGAAATTCATGCTACTATATCATCTGAGATTCCAAGCCCACCTCCCAACCTTTAATTTAATGAGAATCTCAGTCTTTCTCTTACTATCCCTAAATGATATGAACATTAACATGAGGGGTGGAAATAAAAAGTATTTGTACCATCATGGGTTGATTAAAATAACTGTAACTAATGCATTGGGAGGCTTATAACATCCCATTTCTTGGGGAAATTTTGTGTACATGGATAAACAAGTGTTTCTGGAAGCACAAGAAGAACTAAGAAGGACTAAAATGATAAAAATTAAAAAGAAGCACCATGCAAATAGTTTCAAGAGACTAAGTACTTTAGAAACTCCTTCCAAGCATGTAACATGGAGGGAAAAGAAAAACGGGTTGAATTTTATATTCATAACCTTTTCCTCTCTAATATTCCTATTTGGGAGCACAATTCTTACTTAGGGGATGCATAGTTCTTGGAATTGGCCTCTTGGTTGATGGATGAGGATATTAGAGTAGAATAAATGAAAAAGGCCATGGAGGAAGAGTTAAAGGAGCCATTGTGGATCAGACTAGAACACCCATATCCTTTAGTGCTTACTTAGATCCATGACATTCTTGTATAGAACCTTGAGATAGAGTCCATTTGGAAACAAAGGAAATTAGAAACCATCCAACACTTCGAGGACACCTTCAGGATTTTGGGAGAAGAAAGTTCAAATATTTCTAGAGGAGATGGTAAAGGTTATCTTACATCATGAAAATAAGGAAGTATTACTCTCTTGATTGACTCGAAGCATCATTAACAAGAGCTCCCCTTTATAAGAGGATCATCTAGAGGCTTAGGCTTCAATGGACTGATATTATATTTAACTCACCTCTACTACGAGGACTAAAGGAGCATCAAATTCAAGAAGAGGAAGCTCAAGTATGGAAAGACATGGAGGAGAATGCAAGGTTCTATCCAATACAATCACATGTAGTTCAACTTGGGATATTAAATAGACAATCAAAGAACTACATGAACAAGAGCAGAGAAGAGAAGGAGATTGAGTTTCTCAAGGATGAGCAACAATTCCAATAGGGGGGTATGATGGGCCTACAAAATACGTAAATCATAAGGCTCATCAGTCCACTTTTAGGCACATAAAACAATGTTTTGACCCCACATTTTGCACTTAATTGTTTATTTTCCTAGCTTAATGGGTTCCTAGAGGATTCGATGTGGTTTTCATGGTTTATGTGCCTTAATTTTGTTATTGTGCGGGATTTAGAAATATTTCATGTAGATTCAAAAACAAATTGGCATTGGAGAGATTTTAGGGACTTTCTACCTACTTCAAAAAGACAAACTTTGCTAGCTCGGGGAATATAATGCTTCCTCATGTTTCTTCAAGTTAGATTTGGGGAAATATCCATTATTTTTAAGATTTTTGAGGGGAAATGCAGCTCTCCTCTCTAGGAGGACTCTCCCCCAACTGATGTATAAGAGATTTGAGTTGTCCCTTAGGGCAAGAGAAGATATACAAATAAAAAGAGAGCATAGAATTTGAATATTTTAAAGCAAGTTTTGAATCATTGAATTTCCTAATGTATGACAAAATGTAAGTTAATGGAAGAAGAAGTTCATCATTTCAATTTCTATCTTGGTTTCCACTCAATGACTCTAACCATACCTGGGTTGTGCCCAAACCAAGAGCTTCAAAACCCTCTTGTATTTCTCTCACTATCATTTTCATGCTTTGCGTTTGGTTTGTTTAGCTCTTGAATAAACATTTCTAGAAATTACAATTTGATAGCTTCATGCTTGGTTAAGTAGGTATTTTTATGAGTTATCATCCTCCAGAAGTCATCTATACATGTAAATATCTTGGACCACTCATATTTCTTATCATTTTATTTTCAAGTCTCTTTCCATTTCATTTCATCTATTGCTACAATTTATGCAATTCCCTGTTTTATTGTGCAACCAAGGTTATGATTATAGAGGGTGAACAAAACTTGGTTTCGTAGTGCTAAATATTATACTTAGTTGTTCTATGATTTTACTAGCTAAATAATATCATTTCCAATCATTCCTACCCTATTCTTTCATCTTATATTTTCATTTTAGTAGTTTTTCCTGTAGCAAAACAGGGAATCCTGTAACAGTGAAAAAAACATCCCATTTTCTTCATCGAGATCAACAATAAACTCTTGATTTATTTTCCTTATCATATTCAAACATGTTTGGGGTGTTGAGGATGGAGATTGGAAGAGTAAAGATCTCTTGAAGTTTCCTTTAGATGTTTTTACTATATGATTTGTAAGTGTTTTTTTAGCTCCTACAACATAGATTTTAGGTTTAATTTACTGGTCTTTTATTTTCAAGCAAAGTTTGTTTTCCTTTTCATATAATTATCACATGTGTGTGCCATTTCATTTCTGCAAATTATTTATGCAATTTCACTTTCTTGTAGCATATTTAGTTTGGGAAAATGACTGGATTCTTTTATCTGATGTACGTTACAACATCTCTCACATACATGAGGATTTGAAAAGGGAAGAGATAGTGCATGCTACACATATAATGTTGACCCCTCTTAAGCTTGTAAAAACCATGGGTTGATAATTAAAGTTGAGACTCTTTGGGAGTTGCAACATTATTGCTGCAATATTGAGGGCCATTAATAATTAATCAAGAGTCTTGTTCGTAATCAATAATTTATATTTCCTCCACTCATGAACATGCTCAAAGATGTGAGTAGAGGTTTCTGGCTTAAAGTTATATATAATATTAGTCTTACCACCAGGGTAGCTAGAAATGGTTCAATAATTATTTTCCAAAGTGATGTAGTCATGATATGATTCCCAATTGTGTTTAATATAACATTTAGTTACATCATTGGTAAAGGCACACTAGAAGAGATGTATATAGATATTATCATCCACCAAAGAGTTATATGAACACCAAAAATGGTAGTGGTGATATATGTCATGGGATTATCTCCTAGATTTCAATCAAATTTTGGAATTTCAAAAGGTAATTTTATAAGCAAGTCTACCCATCTTAGGTCATGTCATATGGGATCGTTCATAAGCTCTTCAAAATCTAACAAGTCAAGATATTTTAGAAATGCTATGTGATTATGATTTAATAGATATGGGGGAATGGATGAAACCATATATTCACATTGTAATACTCACATATATTGGTTTCTAGAGGTTGAAGGGTTACCAAAGGGATTATTAATCATAGGTTTTTTTGGCCTTGGACAAAAGGTACTAGCAAAGGATTCCCCCCCACCCCCAGGGAGGTTTCCTGCATGGAGAAAAGAATGGCTAAATGCATGGCCACCAATGGGACCAAATCTAGATTTAGGAGTATAACTTCTAGGATTGAAGCATCCTCGAATGTATGGAAACTAATGGGATAAAATATATTGATGGGGACATTACCTCCAAATTACTGGGAACTCTTAAAAACATTAGGGCTTATAGGGAAAGGAATTCCTCCCAATGACTAATTTCCACATGGATTATTAATTCCTAAGAAAACATTACTGCCCCCAACATTGCTAGGAATGGATATAGACCCCCTTGTAGACCCCTTAAAGATGATTATCCACTACCACAAAAATGGTACATTGACTATTGGTACAATAAAGGTTGATGGAAACCACTCAAATATGGGTTTCAATATTTGGTTCTCCCCCACAGTAAATACAAATATAGTATGTGATAGGGTCACTAAGAGACTAGGGATACTAATATAGGTTATCAAAAAAACCAATGGCATGCCCCAAAGAGATGATTTAGATGAGGTATATGAAGAGAGAGTTGGTGATGCCAGGCTAACCGAAGGTAACAAGGACATCATTGAGTAAATCCCTAAAGAACTCAATGGAGAGGCTCCCATCTCCCCCATTTTAGAGGCTTTTCTCTCACCAACCATATGATGAGAATGATTGAATAGTAAAAAAGGTTCATGAAAGATATCACCGCCTAGTAGTATAGGGTGAAAATGGTTAGTCAAAGGGATTGGAATTAACTAGTGGACATTCATCTACCATTTCAAGAATTAATTTCTACTCCCCCTTTTAACCAAAAAAAATCCTTTTGGGATCTTCTTGATTTATATCATCCAATGAATCATCTATTCTATGTCTAATGGTGGACCCTCCCCTTCTAAAGGAAGGTTCCAAATTATTTTAGACTGATATATATTTTATTTAGACACAATGAATAAACATGTTTAATCAATGAAATAAGACACCCATATGGAATACTAGACTTAGACCAAAGAGCACACCCCTAGTAAAGCTAAAATTATAAAAAAGGAAAGCCAATAGATACATGGTTCTTCCATAGATTAGTTGAAGGTATTATGGCCTAGGTCCAACCAATGCCAATAACAAAAATAATTATGCTAACCTCCTATTATCACTACGATCAACACCCTCTAAAATTTTTCTTACACTTGAATTTTGGAGCCTATTTAGGATCTTACAATCTATCATCCACGGAAAATTCATCGTTGATTGATGTTTTCTAAGTGTTTCAGTCCTCTTCTCAATTTTTAAGTGTCAAAGTAACTTTCTCTCACATGATTGGTCCTTGATAAATGCATGAGCATATCTTTCTTATTCAAGCTTATCTAGGTATTACACATCCCTTGAAAAAAAGGTTTAATTACAGTGCATTGCATAATATTTGTCGATAGTTAATGCACACTTGCATTGATAGTCTCCCTCACTTCATTTTCAATTGTACTTCAATTTCGGTGAATTTTCCCAATCATAACATTTGTACACCTTTTATTTCACAAGTTCCTCTTTCACATTCACGACTGTCATTTTTTGTTGATTTCAATTTAACAAATGGTGTTTCACTTTATCTTCACATTGCCATGCATCGCTTTCAATTTCTTTGGCATTTGCAAGTGTCTCTTTCACATTTTCTTATGGTCACAAGTGTCTCTTCTAGTTATTTTCACCCTTGTATGTTGTGCACCTTTGCAAATCACTAGAGGAAGTTATAGCACACTCTTCTACATTATTTTTCTTTATATATCATTAGGATATGAGTTAGACACATTCTTGCAAATTAGCACACTTCTTGATCAAATTCAACCCTTTTGTTGCAACTTGTATTCTAAGTGTCATAATGTGTCATCTCAACTATATTAATTAGAAATATGTGTCACTTTTTTGTCGTTACAAGGTGTGATTGATGTTCATGAGTCCTATGCATTCCTATAGCTTGTATTGATGGATTTCATGTGTGTGGTCCATGGTTGAGCCTTGTTCGGATCCTTTTCCAATTCTTATTCTACTGGTACCACACTTAGCCATTTGGATCTTTTCTTGGTCCTACTACCCAGTGCAAGTTGTGAATACATGAACTCTCTTACTAAGTGATGATCACTCCCTATCCATGAGCCTCATTGATGAATTCCTTTCTCCCAGAATTTATCACCGAGTCCTCTTTAAGGTCAACCCCTATGATTGCAAGTTGATAACCTTCAAAGAAAAGTCACCTATCCCTTTTTGCATGCACTAACTCACTACACTAAGTTCTGATAACCTCTTGATGGTATAGTGCATGGAGCATTTCTAGTGACCCTCTCCAAAATGCTCCATGTGGTATACAAGGAAGAGGTGATCAAAACTCAGAGTAGTGAGCCAGTGAATGCAACAAGGGTTAGGTGATTTTTTCTAGAGATAGAATAGATGATTTTAATACTTATTTTTTCTTGTCATGAGTGAAATTCATTGGTAGGTGTACCTCCTCAGGAAGGCCAGGTGACGCTCAAGGAATATGTCAAGAAGGAGGAATAAAGAAGCACTTGTAGAGAAGAAGTACAAAGAATAATCATCATGAAGACATGGAGAGAACCTAAAGAAATATATATTGAAGACATTTCATGATTACTCAGAAGGTCTCGATGTTGATCCATGACCCTTTGGAGGGTGAACATGAAGAACAAATCAGATCTACCATGAAGATTGAAAATAAAGCAACAAGAATAGTGTCTTGGCATTGCCACATCATCATGAAGTTCCATGTCATCATTGCCAAGTCATGGCTTGTACAAGTTCCATCATAATGTCATATGTGTCCATGTGTCTTGACACATCATCATGTAGAATGTACTGATGTATTTTCAAGAAAATGACAAAATGTAAATGTGTGGTAGTCCAAGAGTCACATGTGGAATATGAAAAATCACATTTTGAAAAAAGAGTCTTATAGAAGTTCAAAGGTAATTTAGGAGTCCAAAAGTATTATGGAAGCCAACAGGCCACATTGGAAGTCCAAGAGTCATGAGGGTAGTTCAAGAGTCATAGGGGATATGAAAGGTCATTCTCTTGTTATAAAAGAAACCTCATAACTCAAGAAAAGGGATTTTTGGAGGATTAGACTTTGGAGAAATAGCCTTGGCTTATTCAACTTGGCATATGAGAGAATATTTTTTTTTGGAGAAGTAAGAATTGACTTAATGCTCCAATACTGGAGCTAGTGTATCACCATTGTAACTATGCACCTGGATCTTTCACATAATATTTGAATCTCACTGAGCCAACACATTTTCATGCATGTATCATGAATGTTTTAAGACTATTCTTTGGATGTTTGAGGTATACATTGTGCTAATATGTACTAAATAAATTGAACTATTTTAGTGGCTTTGGTTCTTATATTGTTGAATGTGTGCTGTATTTTCTTCCATGAATTGTTGTTATCTTGTGAACTAATTTGCAAGCTATTCAAAAAATATTTCCTCACTCTTGTGTGCCTGTCTTAGGATAGTACTATTACTTTCCTTTTAGAGATCCACTTTTGACCCCCCTCATGAAAGCCTCATTTTACACATTGCAATTGGTCTTTCAAGGTGTCAACTTTCTTGTTGATTTCAAAGGTTATGCGTTAATCTCTTATTTTACCCATTACAACCAAGGTAAACCTTAAGTTATGGTGGTTGGGTCGATGCTACGGATGGGGATCCTACTCCAAATGGTGTGAGGTCTAATTGGGACTTCACATTGTTGGAATAAACTTTTGCAGTGATAGTGACCCAGGTTCAGCCTGAGTTACCAACAGAAGAGGCCATCATAGTCTAGATTTTCACCATCATTTTCGCTCCGCTTTTACAAAGGAGTATCTCACCTGAGGTGAGATAGAACTATTAAAATGATTAAGGGATCCAGATTAGTATCAAAATATTATTTGTGCCACTAGCCTTTTATTATCCATGCAAATATGTTATGACTAAGACATGCATTCATTGAAAACTAACCAGATACATCATTCATATAAAAGAAACAAGAAATTTTAAAAGGGGGCTACACATTCATCATATCAACAACACAGGAATTCAACAAACTTTGTTTGCATTAAGATCACCAGCCATTACATCATAGATCAACTACACCTGTGGAACTTTCTGAAAGCAAGCATTACATCATATTTTATAGCACATAGATTAGAAATTTTGTGCACATATAAAGTTATGCGACAACTAATAACAAGAAACACATAAGGCAAAGACTTAGTATATGAAAAATATTCTTGATTTGTCCCTCTATATCTTCTTATATAGTATCTCTTGCTTGATCTAGTCCTCGCAAAGGTTTCTTGATCATGCCTTTGATTTGGTCTTCTTTGACAAAATCCTAGAGTAATTTCCCTATTTCATGTTGATCCTTTTAAAATTAACACATTTTTTCCTGTTTCCGCAAGCACACTTCACTGTTTTCCCACTATGCAAGTCCCAATGTTTTAGTTCTTTGCTGCATTTAACTTCCAGTGACCTACTTCAAATAGGTTTATCCATTTATCTTCCAGAACTATTGTTCATCATATTTTTCCAAAAATAAAGGACCCAACAAGCCCCGACCACAATTTATTGAATTTCCCTTGAGTCAATGCAGTGCTAGTGCATCTGCCTCTTGATTTTCTTGTACATCTATGTTTGCATCTGTTTCTCCTCCAAATGAAGGACCCAAATCTAGAATTGTCTACAACACACTATCCTTCAAGCTAGTATATGCGAAAATAGTAGCATTCCATGTGTCCACTACTACATAAACTTGTCTCGCAATATGTGTAGTTTCGCCAGTAGTAAAATAAATGGGTTGGGACTGAAGGAGATTCTGAAATTGTTCTTCAGTACTAGTAGTGAGAGCACTCAAAGTGATGAAGTGTAACTATGCATCTAGATGAATGTCATCGAGCACTCGTTTGGTGGCATGCGAGGCATCCTCTATCTCATTAATATGAGCATCAATAATATCTTCCTGGGCCAAGAGTTATTTCTTATGCTCTAAGTCTAAAGTGCTCATAGCCTATGCAAATAACTATTTGACATTCTCCTGGAGTGGATAGATAGGATGATTTTTCTTGGCAAGAATGTCGCTCCAGTCAGAGACCTGACTGGAAATAACCTGGGAGTCATGCATAAGCTGGGGAAGAGTCTATTTTACTACCAATGGGGTAGATATTTTCTACAAAACTTGTTCATGATACTGGGAAGATAGATCTAGAACTAATTGAAAAATTCTACACATAATAGCTTGCAATTTCTAATTTTGCACAACTAATTTTAAACAAACCACTTCAACAAACTCACAACATTCAATAGGGGAACAAGCGGCAAGGTCATTAGGCTATTCATCAATAAAGGAAGCAACAACTGACCACATAGACTGGAATTTGGTACTTAAGTATGCTAATTGTTGCTTTAGCTAGACTTTATCCATGTGGAGTTGATCACGCTCACTTGTAACCAAGGTAAGCTACTGTTGATGTTGATCACATGTCATTGGAAGATCTGTAGATTGAGATTCCATATGGACCAGGAGGTCTTCAATTTTCTTGGGAGAGGCATGAATAAACTGAAAGAGCTATTGGCTACGCCATGCACTAAGTGCATCTTCCAAGAGTGTATCTGATAATGGAAATATATCTTTCATTAGTTGGCCATTGGCGACTGACTTCTCCGACTGATCCTAGGAGAAGATTCTCACTCCTAGTCATGCTCCTTGGTGATGTCCTAATAGAGATTTAATAAAACTAGAGCTGAAAGAAAAAGGATGATATCATTATGTTGTACAGTGAGAGAAAATACTTTTTGACAATGATTTGGATCACTTATAAATGTGGCGAATTTTTCCCTAGAGAGAGATGAACTAGGCAGTGAAGAAGGGAAGTTGAGATGGGAAAAGTCAGCTCAGAGACTAGAGGAAATGGAGAAAAAGGAGTGAAAATGGATAGAAGAAAAATGACAGAAGTAACAAGGACCTGATCAGTATCCATGTCAATAGGTTCATCAAACCCTACAGTAGAATCAAGTCAGTCAGAGATGGTTTCCTTAAAAGTCCTCGGTGAAGCATTAGAGGTGGAGTGTGGGGAAGAGGGATGCTCTTTAGAAATAGGCACAATAGGCATGGTAATAACAACATGTTCATCAGTAAGATCAATGATGCAATATGAGGTTGATGTAGGATTGTGACAAGTATGGAAAGGGGAAAATGAGGTGGTGGCGGTAGCTAGCAGGAGAGTGGAAGTAAGAATTGGTGGCACAATAGACATAGGTGGAATAGAATGAATAGTTGTAGCTTGATGAACCAAATAACCTACCTCTATCCAAGTCGTATATGTCGAATTAATTTGTTCCTGTGATTTCTTCAATAGTGGATGGAGGCCTTCATTTGTATTAGTTGGACAGTTGCAAGAGGAAGATGGAGAATATGTAGCTGAGTCCTTGGGGCACATAGCATCAAAACAATAAAGGTCTTGAACATATTTCTTCACAGAGATTATTTGAGGCCATGAAATAATGTCGTTGTGGAACACATTCTGATTAAGGTTGAATGGCAGCTTATGCATGCAAAAGGCTACCTCGCTAACATTAAAAGGCCAAATATAGGTATTGATATGACTAATCCCAGACCAAATTTTTTGAGCATAGCGATCTAATAATGGAAGAGGTATCTGAGAGACATTATGGGTATCATCAACCATATTTTTATACCAATTTCCAAAAACGAGGTCATTATAGTCGTGATTGGTTGTATCCTTAGTAATGCGCCACGAAGCATATGTATAAGCAAGTGGCTCATCGTGAGAGACATGTGCTAGGTCTCTTCCTTTAGGTAGGCACCATTTGTACATGGGAAGAGGAATAAGTGAATACCCAAAAATGAAATATGTGGCCTTGACATAGACATCTCATACAACTTTGAATAACTCATTGAGCAAGTAGATGCACCAATTGAGTTGTTCCCCTCAGACACAGGCCTCTGCAATAGAAATTGTATCGAGAGAAAATTCCCCTCTGGTGAAATGTTGCATGAGCTTGTTGGAAATAATGGTACATGAAAAATCTATAGGATAATTTTTTATCAAATCAATTACTGCACCTCAACCCTTTCTTTCAGTGCCATACTTTTTATAAAGGTTATTCGCATCATTCCTCTTACCCCGCTTTGCAACCTTTTCAAATGTTGTAGAAACATCGGATCCATAGGCAAAGAGTCCTCTGAGCCTATGAATCTCTTGAACATGGATCAAATATTCTTGATCTAGACAAAATGAACCACCATCTAGTCGTCTAATTAAAAACTTAGTACACCTCATGACCTCCCCTGTGTTACCAAAGACAAGTAAATCTTACAGGATCAACAAAGAATATTATTTTATCGGGCATAAGTCAACTTTGATCTTGATATTAGAGCGAGGATCAGGTCTCACATTCGTCTCCATCAAAACTAAAGTGCAGAGGGAAGGGAAGAGAACCAGTTTTGGGAGGTCATTATCGACCGAGGTCACTTTGTCATATTTTCCAAGGAGGACATCATTAGAATGAATATAGGAGTCGATGGGGAAGAGCGACATGGAAATTTTAGATGGGAGACCCATGGTAACAGGGAAAAAACTATAAACAAGGTGAACAGGTGGAAGACAGTAAAGAGGAGACTTAGTGGAGGTCGATGCAAGAGTAAGGGTGAAAAGCTTGAGAAAACCTTAGGTAGAATGACATGCAAAAGACAACCAACTAGGGTTATATAGAAATGCATGATAATATTTTGAAGTGACTTGACCATTACACTATGGATATGCATCAGACCTAAAAACCTATTATAATGATGAAAAACCCCTTAACTTTCCCTTATAATTAATTTAACTAAGAACAAAAATCAAGGAGTAATGGAAAATCTTATCGAAATGCGAGCAAATTGGATCATTAAATAACTAAGACAAGACTAGACTTAATAACTAAAAATATGGGTATTAATGGTGAATGACAAGACAGGACACAACAAAAACCTCCCCGACCACAATTTCTTACAGTGGGTCGCAACTAGAAAAGTATTATTGACACTACAATCAAAAGAGACCGATGCTAACTAAGACTGGCAGAACTATCAGAAGAAACAAACTCTAACTAAAAATGTTGCAACTACCCTAAAACCTAACTAATACTCCATTTTTAGAGAGCTCTTTAACCATAAATTAATGAGCTAAAATAAGGCTTCAGGTGACAACCATTCATCTAGCTAGGCAAAAGGACGCCATCTAACTAAGAAAATTTGATAGTTGTAGAGTCTCTAATTTTTGCAACATAAAATGGACCAAGCCAATGCATTTGGAGCTTACTAGGATGCTTCAGATATTTTCTATCATAAAGTAACATGTGATATCCAACATAAAATGACTTCTTCTTAATATGTCGGTCATGCCAAGCCTTTTGTCTCTCTTTCTCAACGGTCTGATGGAAATATGAAAGGAAGTATTTCTCATCCAATTTCCATAATTCTTGCAACCTTTCTGGAATAGATTTATCCTCTGACATATTAGTAGCATGAGCAATAAAGAAGTTAGGGACTATAAATTATGCTAGAACCACTACCTCCCTTCCATATACCAACTGAAAAGGTCTATACTTATGCAACCGTTTGGTTGCAATGTGATAAGCTCATAATGTTGCTAGAATCCTTTCATCCCATTCATCCCTATCTATAGACCCTTCCCCAAGATCTTGTTAAAAGCTTCAACAATACCATTTTCTTGTAGATGATGAGGGATACTTTTGTGATGCTGGATCATGAAGTTCTGCCACAATGTCTGAAGTTTCTCATTGATGAAGTGAGAACCTTGATCACTGGTAAGGCTTCTAGGACAACTAAATATGGTGACTATGTTTTCAAAAATGAATTGTGCAACTGTATCAACCATGCAATCTTTAACAGGAGTTGCTTCTTCCCAATGAGTCAGAAAATATGTTATGGTAATGATATATCTAGCATGGGAATGATGATCAGACGGGTTAATAGGTCCAATAAAATCAACTGCCCATTTTTCAAATGCCTCAAGTGTCCAAAATAGATGAAAAGGTAGCTCATCTCGTCGAGATGGTTGACCAACTTGTTGAAAAAAGTCACACTGCTTCACATATTCCTTGTAGTCCTTGAATAAGGTTGACCACCATAGAACAACTTGTAGGACCTTTTGAGCAGTAGATTTTCCTCCAACATGGCCTCCTGTAACACCTGCATGACATTCCCGTAAAACATTGTCCCTCTCATGATCTAATAAACATCTCCTTAGAATATGATTGAGTCCCATTTTATATAACTTGCCCGCGACCAATTGATAATCAATGGCACAAACAACCATATGTTGTTTTTGAGTGGGTATATACTCCTCTGGGTATTGACCTATTTCTAGGAACAATGCAATATCCCCCAAGTATTCAGGAAGAAATTCAATGCAGAATAAGTGGGTATCAGGAAACTGGTCATTAATTGAACCCCATGATTCTCCTTATTAAAGGCGAGATAAATGATTTGGACCCACATTTTATCTTCCCATCTTGACAATGAATTCAAAAGTAAACTCTTGAAATAGCAACATCCAATGGTAGATACTCTAAGTACCAGTTTAATAACCATGTATTTCAAAGTTGAATGGTCTGTAAAAAAATTAAATGTTCCTCCCAGCAGATAGTGTCGAACTTTTGGAGTGAGTACACCATATCAAGAGCTTCTCTTTCAGTAGTGGTATAATTCGTCTCCACAGTAGAGAGTTTTCTACTTACAAAAGATATGGGATGATCTGGGTTACCTTCTCTTGGTTGCATCAAGATATCTCCTAACGCAATTCAAGCTGCGTCTATATGAACATGGAATTCCTTATTCGAATCGAGATAAACCAAAATGGTTGCACTAGTGAGTTTCTCTTTAAGAGTGTCAAATGAAGAATCACATTCAATAGGACAACCAAACCTATCTGACTTCTTTAAACACTTCTTTAGTGCTGAAGTGATTAAAGAATAATTTTGAATGAACCTGTGATAATACCCAGTATGTCCCAAAGTCGATCGCAACTACTTCACAGTAGTTGGTGGTGGCATATTCAATATCACCGCAAATTTTGCTAGGTCCACACATACTCCTTCCTTGCACATTATGTGACCCAATAATGTTCCAAAGGGGACGGAAAAAATGCATTTCTTCAAGTTTAGAGAGATTTGAAGCTACCTGCATATGTCAAACATAACTCTTAACAAGCTAGAATGGTTATTTAGCAAAATATAAATTGTCCATTCATCCATGTAGATTTCAAGAAACTTGTGAATGTATTCTCGGAAGGAAGCTATCACAATTCACGAGAAGACAACACAAGCATTATTTAATCCATATGTCATGACATTATATGCATAAGAAACCCATTCAGTGGTGAATGTGGTTTTCTTCTTATATTCTTCCGCAATCTTGACCTGGTGATAACCAAAAAAACCATCAGTAAAAGAATAAGATTCATTTCCCGCAACATTGTCCAACACTTCATCACTTAAAGGAGTTGGGAATGGGTCATGTACAAAATAATTGTTGATATTTATATAATCAACACACACCCTAATCTCCTGGGAGTCTTTCTTATCTTGGATGACAATAGGGCTTATCCACTTAGCCTCATGAACTGGAAATATAAGTCTGACAACCAACATATTGTCAATATCCTTCTTCACTTTCTATTTTACCCTTGGATGTAACCTGTAAGGTTTATGCTTGACTCGTCTTGAATCTAGCTTCAAAGTTATCTTCATCTCCCCGACATCTCCTTTAATGCCTTTTAGTTTAGAGATTGAAGCAGGAAATAAATTCTCATACTCTTTGAGTAGATCAAAAACCTCCTTAGTAGTTTGCTCATCCCAATAGTCACCAATGAAGGCGAGAATGGGTTTCAAATTGGTCCCAATATTTAACTTCTTCAACTTGAGTGGTTGCAAATGCGGTGCATTTATAACAGGGTCATCTTTTATCCCCCTCTCCCCTTCAAATTCCTTAAATGACAAATGCCTCAATTATTTGAAGTCATCATCAAGTTCTCTATTAATTTTCCCGCAAGCTACAACTTCATGGAACCCTGACTCATACTGATGTGAAAAATCTCCATATTTTCTACATTATGTCAAATCACTCCCAGATGGAAATAAAACCCTTTTGTTAGCCTTGAGAGCTTTAGCTATCTTCTCATCAGTGTCATGAAATGAAAAATCCCTACAGAACTGAGTTGTCATTGCATCCCAATCTGTTGTTTGTCTTTTCAAATCCACTTTCAAATATCAATCTTGTGGAATAGTACCCAATGTATGAATGAACTGATGCATCCACATCACAACTAGTACACCCGCATCTATCCAAAGGGAACAACAATTTTGGATATGCTTTTGCGGGCTAGTAAATCCATCATAGATAGGAATCTTACTAGAGGTTTTTTCTGAAGGAGAGAATCTATGTATCATGTTAGTTTTAATAGTATCCCAATCATGAAGCTAGTCACTATGGGTTTCCCACCATCTTGTAGGGATTTCTTGTAAAGAAACATTCATCAAAGTAATATTTTAACCTTCTTCTATTTGGGAATCAACTTCTTAGATGAAATTTACAACAAATTCAATGCCATTGAAAATAGGATAATTGCATACCTCAGTACTGATCCATTTGAGACATCTGATAGTTGCACAATGTCGTGAATGAAGTTTGTGATTCCCCCTACTTCCAATCCTCCATCACAACATTAGACCCCACTTCTATACTTTGGACACTTCTCCAACTGATGGATCCGGTCGCCGTGGGGTTAATATAATCCTCGCTCTTCCCAACAATTAGTTGATACATCTAATCAAACAAATTTGGTTCTTCAACATAATCTATAGGCTCAGTAAATATTGGGTCTTGGTATGGCTCCAATGGTTGCATGACCCGAACTCCATCCACCTCAAATGTCATAGTTTCCCATTTAAATCAATCACTGCATATTTTTCAAATCCCCATTCAATACCCAATAAGGATGGATATAGATCCTTGTCACTCATAATATCGATTACTTCAAAATATGCATAAGTATTTGTTACACAAAATATTGTCACCATGACTATTTGTAGTCAGTATGGGTCTATCATCATTCATATTGTCCTCCTAAGCAAGTCTCAAACCTCAGCTCTTCATGTTAGCTTTGAAAATGAGAGAAATACCTTAAAAATCAACAAAGCTCTGGTTCTGCACTTTCTCTCACTGTTGCCTGCAGTCCCGCACCCCCTGTTCATGTTACCTGCGGACCTGCCCGCTCTATCTCTAAAGTAGTGGGTGTGGACCCCTGTGAAAGTCAAAAAGGTGCAAGTTTATTCTTAAAAAACTCACTTTGGGTTAATTCTAGATGATTCTAGAAGGAATCTTGACGTGGATGGTTCGCACCTAGGTGGTTCATGCATCCCAAAAGTGAAGGAGCTAATCCCTTGATGAGAGGAGCTTATCCCTTTGAAGGAGGGATTTATCCCTTTGAAGGAGGACCAAGTAACTTCCCTCCATTGCACTATAAATTAAGGCATTAGGCTGGTTGCTAGGGAGGTTAGAAGCTGAACATTTTTTAGGGTAAATGCTGTTGGAAGTGAGACTTCCTAGTTAAGCTTGAGAGGAGAGATCACATACATTTTGGCTTCATTGGGAAGAGAGTGAAACTTGTCAAAGTAGAGGAGACTTCTTGCTAGACCCTGGGAGGAGCTTGTACAACATCAAGGCATAAGGTTGTAAAGTTCTTCTTTGATTTATGTTAATACAATCAGATTCATTTTTTCTCAACAAATTGTCTTATGTGATTTGTTTCATGAATTCCTTGATCATCATGATAAGTATGCTTTATTATATTGGCTTTTCAGGTGCTATTTAATTTGTGTGCTTGTTTGTGTTTGCAGATTCTCTACAAGGGAGCTCATTTGAATCAACGGAGCAAGGCTTCCACAAACTTGCATTGGACCCAAGGTAGGCCTAAAACACTTGTTTGCCTTTATTTATAAATTGCATATTGAGAGAAAGATAGAATTTGTTTGGTTTGCTTGTCGCTAGATATCATTAGATACTAGGGAGGTCGATCTTGTCTGCAAGAACGACTTATCTGGCCTACAGTCTTAATGCCTAAAATATCAAACTCAACATCTTCTAGCCTCCCGATGGGGATAATACAATATTGGTTGGCCATACATAATTGAATGGGTGAAAATACCAATTTGGGTTTTTGTATTTCCTCCCAAGGTTTTCTCTGTAAAATATTAACATATGAATCAAGATCTAACATGGAATCCTTGATATGCTATCTATCAATCTGAGAATCTACCCAAAATTTTCTTCATGTTATCTTCTTATTTCACCAAACCTACCTAGAATGTCTTTCAAGAAGATTAGCAAAAATAGATTATTCTGAAAATGGATCATCCCTCACAGAAACTTTTAACTTTTTTCACAACTTACCAATGAGTTTCTCATCATTCATAATTTGTAAAAACAAATTAAACCACTCTAAGATTGGTCAAGATATCTCCTATGATGGTTTGGGACTTTTATTCTGTACTTTTCCTTGTTTTTCAATTTGAGGAAATTTAGAGGAAATTAATTGTCGAAATTATTCAACCGCATCTCTATAGTATTCTTTCTGTTGGATGAAATCATAATATTTCTTCGGTGTTGTTGGCCTTATGAAAATTGGTTGCTCAGAGGTTCCAACATCATCTCTAGTTCTTTTCCATCCTTTGGTCACGCTATTAATATTTAGCTACATCGTTGGTTTTGGTTCAAGTGGTTCAAAATTAATCAAATTAGCTCCCTTCATCGTGTTACACTCTTCGTAAAATAGGACATAAGTGAGGTGAATAGCCAAAGGACCTACACATTTCAAAAAACTCATTCATAGGCATACCTTGATGTCGGGGGATTATTGATAGTGAGTTCGACCATGGAAGGGAATTTCTAAAGAAATGTGTGCAACTCTGCGATTATGTGGTGGTTCCAGTGCAGGTCCCATAGGCAAACTAGATGATCCTAGACCCCTGAGCCTCATACATTCTGTGACATGATGTCCTTCAACTTAGCAGTGTGAGCACCAAAATTGAGGTTGCATAGGTTGTGTAGGAGCAAGATCCTTGATCCTCTTAGTAATAGTGGAAATCTAATTCTGGAGTCCCATAATAGCAAGATCAATAGAAGGAGAACCCAACTTGTAATCTTGAGGATACCATTGCCTCAATCTGCATTACCTGTTCTAATGCATCTTGCAGTTTTTCAATCTTTTGTTCTGACAATGGAATCCTATTCATTGGTAACAAATTGTTAATAAAACAATCTCTGATGATGAGGATCGATAGGGTATGACAAATTTCTAATAGAATATTTGAATCTTTTCATGCATTTCCAAGCAAATTCCCCTTCCTTTTGAAAAATATTCAATAATTCTGCCAAACCTTGTTAATTAGATTGAGGTAGCTTAAATTCTTGAAGAAATTCTCATTTTACCACATCCATAGTGGCATTGAGATTTGCATCAATCCACTTAATAAACCATCAGATGCCCTATCCCTTAGAGTAGTTTGGAACTCAATACGTTTAGTGCCATCAAGAATTCGTCGAGCCATCCAAACAACTTCACAGAGGTACCAATGTTGATCAACATATTCACCACCTCATCCCAAAAATTATGGATATCAGGTAAGAGATCCGAACATATTTCCAGCCTGATTATGTGCCCTGCTTGAGAAATTACAAATCCCTTGGGACCTAGTTGAAAGTGATTTGCTGGAATGGATTGAACACCATTGTTGGAACTACTTCCTCTACTAGAGCTACCAATACTATACGTAGAATGTATCTACTGATATTTTATAGTCGTAGTTAACTTAGAAAAGAACTGATCAAGATTTTGATACAATACTAGGGGAAGGTTAGGAAGAGGACGAGTTGTATTAGTATGTTGCGGGTTGTTGCAAGTGGGAATTGACTCATCTTCCAAGAACAATAGCCTAATCACAAAGTGAATGTCATCGTATACTAGAGTTTCTCCCTAGACATCATAATCGGCTACACAGGTGGATCAGGCATGTGAAATCCTTTTGACTTCGAGTGGGGCCAACCAGTGCTAGCTAAACTTCTCGTAAAATTGTTGTCAATGCCTCCTACGACACTAGATGAAGGTCCCTCATACCCTCCACTTCTTTGCAACTTAGGATTATCCATGTTATACTTTTGAAAAGTTGAGCCTATCATTGCTTCTCCTATCCTTTTCAACTCTCTCCTTCTACACCTAATCTCTCGTAACGTCCTTTCTCTCCCCTCGTCAGCTATTCTCACCCTTAACAATGCTCTAAACTCTTGTGCCTTGCGTAACTCTTCTGTATCCATCAAAACAACCCTTAATTTTTTTTGATTGAACAACATTCCTCCCCCTAGGTCCAACCCCCGACAATTAGGGTATTAATAGGCCATTCGATCTTCTTGGAATGGTAACTAATTTTCATCAACCATCAATACCTTGACCCGCAAGGGAATTTCTTTCAACAATATTCCATGCAACCAAAACTTGAGCACCAATTCCCCTTGAGAAAAGGACTAATGATATTCAACCATAAATTCAATAATGTAATATTATATTGTCACATTTACCCAAAAATAAACAACCCTTGTTAGATCTGTATCCAATCGGCGGAGTTCAACTAGATCAGTTGTCAACCAATCTCTACGAATCCTAGGCACACTTCCAACCCTTTCCTTGACTTGCAATTGTTTTAACCAATCTTGTAGCCTCTCAGGAAAATCACACCAAAATATTGTTTATTTCTTACAAGTAGATTCAACATATAGAACTTCAATTTTAACCCATTCTAGGTTCTTCTGCCTCCGTTGAACTTGCTGCAAAATCAAATGATCAACTTTCTCATGCCACCAATTCTGAATACCTTTGTGAAAAACTCTAGATACCATGATCTATATCCCTTTTAAATATTAGGGTTCCGACAACGAAACCATTTGTTGGCAGAAAATTTTGTAGTGATAGTGACCCCAGTTTGGCTTGAGTTTCCAACAAAATAGTTTGTCGTAGTCTAGATTTTCGCTAGAATTTTCACTCCTATTTTACAAAGGAGCATCTCACCCAAGGCAAGTCAAAACCATTAAAATGATTAAGGGATCTATATTAGTATCAAAACATTATTTGCACCATTAACCTTTTATTATCCACACAACTATGTTATGACTGAGACATGCATTTATCGCAAACTAACCAGATAGATCATTCATACAAAATAAAAAAGAAGTTTTAAGAGCGGGCTACACATTCATCAAATCAAAAACATAGAAATTCCCAAAACTTCCTTTTCATTAAGCTCACTAGCCATTACATCATAGATCAACTAGACCCACTAGACTTTCTCAAAGAAATCATTACATCAGATTGCATAGCACATAAATCAAAACTTTTTCACACATATAGAGTTCTATGGAAACTAATGACAAGAAACACATAAGGTAGAGAGTCAATATATGAAAAACTTGCTCGATTTATCCCTCTATATATTATTATATACACTCGCTCACTTGATGTGATCCTCACAGGGGTTTCTTGATCCCACCATTGATTTGGTATTCTTTGATAAAATCCTTGAGCCTTTTCCCTATTTCCTATTGATCCTTTTAAAATTAATGCCTCTTTTCCTATTTTTGCAGGCGCACTTCCCTGTTTTCCAGCTGTACAAGCCCCAATTTTTTCGTTCTCTATCGCATTTAACTTCCGATGACCTACTTCTAATAGGTTTATTCATTTATCTTCTACAACTTTTGTTCATCATATTTTTCTAAAAACGAAGGACCCAACACACACTAGGGAGACCCCTTGTATGTTGGTGATATCCAGCACCATCAACATTATGTTGCTAGAAGTAGGGTGAGATGACAGGTTGTGCCCATTGAGTTTGTTTTAAATCTCTTATATTAAATGGCTCATCCAAAAATTATACTCATAGGGTGTTTTCCAATAGATCCAATGGTCAACTTTTAATCCCTGATGAACCTATTTATAACTTGCCTCAATTAAGGTTTGATGGTGAGGGTGAAATATCCATAGCCAAGCATATATCTATTTCTCTCGAGTTTTGTGAGTTCTATGAAATTGATTTTGAAGATGTTTCTCTTATAATTTTATTCGTCACCCTTGAATGTCAAGTTAACTGATGGTGTCATACCTTACCATCTTCTTCCATTCATTCATTTGAAAAATTCCTCAAGGAACTTCATCAAGCCTTTGATGGGTATGATTATTGAGATGTCCTTAGACATATTAATAAACGTGGAATGAATCTTAATGAGTCAATAGAGGATTTTACTAATAGTTTCCTTCACCTATGTTATGAGTTTCCTGAAGAAGATAAAGATTGGTATTTATTTAAAGAAAAGTTTTAGCTTTTGGTTTAAATGTCCTTAAAGCAATCTGAATATGAATCCTTGGTTTTTTTTCTAGGTTCCCTTGGTGAGACATGTCCAGGGGGATTGAAATTACGATCACTTGGATTCACAAGGTATTGCCAACATGTTTTCTTCCAATTGTGCCACCACCCATGGACCTGGATCATTGGTTAATTGTGCTCCCCAAACTTTCATTAATCATGAAATATCTCTAATTTCAAAGGAGGAATATACAATTCTTTTTATTCTTTCTCCTCCTCCTTTCGATGTTGGCATTGGGAAATCTATAAATCAGATTTTTGATCCATTTATCCAACTTCTCAACCAAGGAAACTTTGAATGTAGGGTGAAGACCAATCCCTTGAATTTTCAAGATAGTATTAACACTCATTACTTTAATCTTGAATCTAATTTAATTGACATCATGACCTCTTCAACTAATGTTTTTCATCCTCTATTATCCATTTTCATAACCCCTTGTCACTTGATCTTCTTGATCGGTCTCGCCCAAATCCAAGTAGGGATTAGGTGAAAGGTATTCACTTTTCACACATATAAGAACAAAAAAAATTTCTTTTGTTTAAGTTACTCATGAGACTAATCCAATCTATTCATCCTTAGATTTTTAATTAGAAGAACCTTATGAATTGGGTAATTGTTTTGTTAAGGATGTCAAATATGATCAAACTAATGATGTAGATGATTGTCATCCAAATAGTAGAGATTCAGTTAATTTAACTGATAGTAGTTGTCCACATGAAATTTAGAATATGAATCTATTCTCAAATTGTATTTATCCAATTTCTAAAACTTTCAGAACTTTTCAAGAAGTCAAGGCACTTCAACTTCTGTTGATGGTTATGTCAGGTTATCGTTATCTTGACAAGATCCCTAAATTAAGTTAGATCTAAATTTTCTTGCAAAATTATTTTATTTGCATGGTTTCCCTGAATGTAACCTCTTTCTTGAGAGACTTTCAATACTTTGGATATAGTTTTTCTATTTATTTATATTCAATTTCTAATCAGTTTGAAGATTATGTTTCATTTAGTTAATCTCTATGAAAATCTCTTGTGTCAAATTTAGGTTTGGAATGTATATATCTTATGAATGCATAGAGTTGTGAAGCTAATCATTTTAAATATTATGGTCGGTTGATAGATTCTTCCCTATCAAATACTCTTGAAAATAATAAGCTCCTAGTCCTTCTTGTGAATCTTATAATGATAATCATTTATATTATGGCACCATATGTCCACTTTAGTGTTAGTGAATGCTTGAGTTATTTGGTGAATTGAATTCTTCTTTTTCACCCATTAAATATCTGATGATAGTTGTTTTGCATCAACTGATATGTATGTTTATGATATCCCTATTCATATACTTGCCAAGGAGTTGATGCACTTCATCCTTCGCTGATGGTTATGTTAGGTCCTCACTATCTTGACAATCCTTATAAATATGATCAGATTCATTTTCTCTTACAAGATTCTCATCCTGATTCCATTCCATTAAATGCAAGTTTATTTTCTCAAGGATTTCAGGGTTTTCAAGAGGATGGTTTTGAATTTTATGATCCAATCTATGATTGGTTGGAAGCATCTTTTTTTTTTCTCGGTAAAAACTAATTCTATTAAGAGGAAATATGGTACAATATGAATTTACAGCCAAGAGAAGCAAGAGAACGGGCAGCCAGAAAGGAATGACTATCCACCTCGGCCCCTGAGAGAAACAAGGAAGAGAACATTGCTAAACAAGATGTAACAAGAGGAACAGAGAAACAGATGTAGCAACAGAGGATTCTACCCAACGTGGGTAGGATCAACTATTCGGCATTTTTTCCCTTTCTTTTTACCAACTTTGGCCGAGTCAAGATGACTCTGCTGAACTGGTATGATTTGCAAACTAAGCTGGGCTGACGGAGAGGACTCCTTGTCTGAATCCGAGGGAGAGGACTCATGAGTTCTTTTCTGTGAGTTTGGAGGGACAGAAGAATCCTCATGACCAGTCGAAGGCGGATCCTATGCCTGCTTTGTTTCCATTCCTTCTGCATCCCCTGCCTCTTCATTTGAGCTGAAATCAAAATCATCCATAGGAGGAGGATCATGAGGCTTCCAGCTTTTGGATTTTGGCTTTGGATTGGCTTTCTTCTTTTGGGCAGGCTGTGAGGGAAAAGAGTTCTGAAGGTGCCCTATGTGATGGCAATTTCGACAGCGAAAGGCTATGTTCTCGTAGTCTAAGGCCTGGGTCTAATGGAAGTCTCCAATTTTGAGATTAATCTGATCCGGTAGACCTTTGCTCATGTCTATTTCTGCACAAATTCTGGTGAAGGTGTATATGCCTTTTTCCCCCCTAGAGGTGTCTGTTGCTAGAAAGCAGCCTAGAGAGTCGCCGATTCCTTGGAATACAGCAAAGTGCCATAGATGCGCTGGGAGGTTAGGAAGTCTGACCCAGATGGGGAGCTTGGTGATGATCGTTGAAGAAGGATCAAAATCTGGGAACCAAGGGGTGAGGAATAGTCCTGCTGAGCCCCAAAACCATGGGCCTTCAGTTAATGCTTTTTGGTAATCTTTGTTGAAAGAAAAAACTACAATGAAGAAACCCTTTGAGCAAAGAAGAACCTTGCAGTTGTTGGTCCAGTGAGAGTGGATCCATTGGTAGAGATCCGCTGTGCGAGGCCATAGTTCATTGAACCTGCAAATAATGGCATGCTCTGCATACTTTTGGATTTGCTCATCCAGTGAAGGATGCATTATTTCAATGGAGGGGGTTTCCTCCAGCTTGTCCACCAAAAACGGTTTAGGAGCCTGAGCTGGAGGAGCAGCTTTCTTGGGCTTCTGAGCATGGACTGCATCTTTGTAAGAAAAAGCCGCAGCTGAAGATGACTGTCCAACAGCTCCCCCTCTCAAATGGAGGGTAAGAATGATGGAGGCATTTCTCCTGATGCTGTAAAAAGAAAGGGGATAAAGATCCTCAAGTTTTTACCTTCGTAGAGGAGTCGTTGAGAAGCGGAGGGAATCCCCAGCCTAAATTCCAGAGCTTGCTTGAGGTTCTGCACTAGATCTGAAGCGTTTACCCATTGTAGCAGAGTTTTTCCAGAAAGGAGCCTGATCTGGATCTGGAACGAGGCTGAGAGATCCGACTGCTGCTTTCCATCGCTTATCTCCTCTATAGAAAAGCGGGCTGTCTCGATTTCTTGCTCCGGAGCTGCTAAGTTGGCATAGGCCGGGAGCATACTGGGGTATGTCTTCGTGACTGGCTTCACTCCAGCTGCCTGCATTTGGATAAAGATCTTCATTGCCTCCGCAGCTTGCCCAATCTGTGCAGATCCTGAAATCACTGCCTCCTCGGCATGCCCATTCTGCATGAACCCCGAAATCATTGCATTCCACGAAGCCATTTTCTTGACATCTCGTTCAGGCATTTCGTCAAACAGTTCGCGTGCAATCTTAACCCTTCCACATTTTATATACAAATCCAGAAGGGCATTCGCCTCAGCCGCATGGAGCTTACACCCTCTTCTTCTGTTTCGGCTATGGATTTCCATACTAAGATGCAGACATCCATTCGTCAATGTCGTAAGACACTCATCGCATTTGGGCTTTTGGTCGAAAACCCTGCAGGCTCCCACTAAGCAACCGCCCTTCTCCATCCTCCGCCGCGAGCTCAGCCTGGCATTGAGAAACTCCTCAATGCGACCATTGGGGAAGGAAGCGAGGAGACGGGGTCCGTGACCAAGCCTGGAAATGGAGTCAAACGCCCGAATCTCATATTCCGGATCGAAAACCACATTCGCACTTTCTTCTCCGTAGATTCGAACGAGTACCTTCCTGGGCTTCTCGTCCTCTCTGTTCTTCCAACTGCACCGGAAAATCTCATTCGCCTTGCCCCCGCTGATGGCGTCCTCCCAACTGAGAGCGAGGGATTGCAGAGCCATTTTCGTTTCTGAAAATAATGTTGATTAGGGTTAGGGTTTTATATAAATAAGAAACTTGGCCAAAACCCTAGAGGTGGCTCTCCACATTAGAAAAACAACCCGCATTTCATCACTCGATTGGTTGGAAGCATCTTACTTATCAAGCCCTTATGCTAATAACAAGATTTATATTTTCCTGATGTTTTCTAAGAAATAAAACACAAATGAAGGTATGTTCATAGGAATAATTTCATGTTTGTTTGATTTTTCTTCTAATAGAAAAGGTAAGGTTGAAATTTGGTTAAGGTTAGTTGTTATGACACATATTTATGCATCTAGCAAAGACCCTCTATATTTTGTGCAAGTTATTCAAGTTGTTATATTTTCTCTTGCACATTATTATATATAGGTTTTAGTTGATTTGATGTTTGTGTTTGTAGGTTGGGAACAATTATGGTGGCTACACTGGAAAATCCATTACATTTGACCCTAACCTTCTAGGATGGTTAGGTTATGAGTAGGTGTAGTTGAATTCTAGTTTACATTTTGCACTAATCCTGCACTTGCTCTCCTGTAGTCTTCCCTTTGTTTTCTTATTTTTGTCTTGCATGTTGTTTTTATGTGTAGTCTTCATTTTCTTTGTTTTTTGGTCTTATTTAATTGTTTATGGTGTCTTTTCTTTAGTGATTTGTTTAATAATTCTTTGCATGAAATGTGTATTTTTGGCTCAAAAGACAATGTGGCAAAGCTTTGAAAAGATAAATTTTGATGGCAAACAACGTTTGGCTAATCTGTTGCCTCTTCTCTATTTAGGTTTACATATATTTAAAGTTAATGATGTTTGAATGGAAAATAGGATCCATTCAAATGGAAATCCAAAAGCAGAACCATGCCATTCACCATCCTATTCTAGCATCTTCATTCCTTAACTTGGTATTGTAATAAATGGTAATTTTCATGTCGATCCAATTGAGTAGAGAAGGGAAAGGGTAAAATCAATAGTGAGCAAATAAATATCAAAAGTATATATAAATATCTCTAAAGGAACAACCTCTCTTGCTGTCAATAAGTCAGAAGAGCTCTTCTACCCCAGTAAATAAATAAGTCCCTAAGCACATTAAAGTAGATAAATAAATAAAGGGTGAAATAAGAGAAATGCTTCCTGCATAGAGAGGTGAAGCAGGTAACTTCACTGGGGGACTAACCAAGATCATTGGCAGTAAAGAAATGATTTTTTTCCTATGGTGACTCTCTTGGGGTACTGAACATGCTCAATGGTAGTGGAGATATGCCAAAGATGAAAACTAAGACTCTGATTATCTTAAACTTGCAACTACATATTACCCTTCTCCCAGATTGAAACAATTATGATCTGGAAAGATTTGTGAATGAGTTTAACTAAGGAAAGGTGTAGATGAGACTATATCCATAACTGGGTCAAATTGGGAAGCCAAGGTGATACACACAATGAATCAATACTTCCTGAAAGACTGATACCTTTCACTTAAGGGTAAAACCTGCATAGAGAAGTTGGAGTTCTACCAGTGTGTCGCCAAGTGTTGTCGTTGCGATCAACATCCTCCAAAAATTTTCCTACACTTGAATTATGGAACCTACTAAGGATCTTACAATCTATCATCCATGGTGACTTCATCTTTGATTGATGTTAGCTAAGTGTTTCAATATTCTTCTCAGTTTCTAAGTGTCAAAGTCACTTTCTCTCACATGCTTAGGCCTTGATAAATGCATGAGAACATATTTCTTATGCATGCTTAGCTAGGCATTATGAAATTCTTGAAAGAAAGGTTTATGTACAATGCATTTCACAATCTATATTGACAGCCAATGTGCACTTTCCATTGATAGTATCCCTCACTTAGGTTGCAATTATACCTCTTTTTCGGTGAATTTTCCCAATTCTCGCTTTTGCACACCTTTTCTTTCACAAGTTTGGCTTTTACTTTAGATACCATAGTTTTGTCTTGATTTCAGTTTAAGAAGCGACATTGTCATATTATCTTCACTTTCGCATGTGTCACCTTCAATTTATTTAGTGTTTACAAGTGTTGTTTTCACGTTTTCTTATGGCTACAAGTATCACTTGTAGTTATTTTCACTCTTGTATGTTGTGCACCTTTGAACATCACTAGAGGTAGTTCTAACACACTCTTCTACATTGGTTAGTCTTATATATCATTAGAATGTGTTCTAGACACATTACTATGACTTAGCACACTTCTTGATCACAATAGACACTTTTGTCGCAACTTGTATTCTAAGTGTTGTAAAGTTTCGTCTCAACTATCACACATAGAAATAAGTGTCACTTTGCTATCATTTCAAGGTGTGATTGATGTTCATGAGTCCTGTACATTTCTCTACCTTGTATTGGTGGATTTCATGTGTGTTATCCAAGCCTTGTTTGAATGATTGTTCCATTCTTACTCTACTGTTCCCACATAGCCATTTTGGAGCTCTGCTTGGTCCTCCTACCTAGTGCAAGTTGTGAATACATGAACTCTCTTACTAGGTGTTGAACACTGGTTATCCATGACCCTCATTAATGAATCCTTTTTTCCCAAAAAATTTCATTGAGTCCTCTTTGAGGTCAACCCCTATGATTGCAAATTGATAACCTTCAAAGCAAAGTCACCTAATCCTTATTGCATGCATTGACTGACTATAGTGAGTTTTGATCACCTATGCCTTGTATAGTGCAAGAAGCATTTTTATGGCCCTATGCAAAAGAAAATTGTGCCATACAAATGATCTCCCTCTGATATTTCATTAAGCCACTCCCTAGGAAAAGTGGATTTCCTTCTTCTACTTGCCTTAGCCAAATGTGCAATATCCTCTTCCAGTGAGCCTTCATGAGTGCATGACACACTTTTAATGAAAAATTAGCCACTGTGGAAGAAAATTGTGCTAGAATAGGGTGCAAGGCACACTTTTAGGGACCATTCAGCCATTGTTGGAGAAAATTCTGCCAGGTTTAAGCCTCCTCCTCCTCCCAGTGCATGACGTAATTATAGTGGACATTAGAGCTTCCTGTAGATCATTGTTGAAGAAAATTGTGCATTGCCTTAAGCCTGATTCACAACTATAGCGCATGGTGCAGTTTTAGTCAATAAGCCCTCAACCCTTGTCCATTACACTTCCTCACTGCACCCATACCTTCCTTGCCTTGCCTCCTCAGCACATGGCGCAATTTTAGTGAGCAGTGGGGTCATCCCTTGCTCACTGTCAAGCTCAACTATGCTATCACTATTTCCTACTCCCTTGAGCCTAACATGTGGCACACTATTAGTTAGCAAAATCATCACACTATCTATTTCACTTTCCCATTACACTAGACCCTGAAGAGCCCCTCCTTATAGTGCATGGCACATTTTTAGTGAGCAATGGTGCCTTCCATCATCCACTGTTGAACTCAACTGTGCCATCCTCAAAAAGCCTTCATTTTCAACCCTTTCATAGGACCTCACAAGTAGCTTCTTCCATGAGAAAACTATAGTGTTGGCTTTGTGGGCCCTGGCCCGGGTTCAACGTTAGTCAGCCAAACAAATCCATACACTATTGGCCCTTCCGGCATCAGCCCGCAGAGCACGAACCGAAGTCTCACCCAAAGTAGTGTGGGGGGATGTTGGAACCAAGTTTCCACACCCTGAGATGCTTTTTATGTCGGTTTATATCCCCTACTCCTGCCTTCGCGCAGATCACTAAGCCTCGGGACTTATCATTCTACCCTTTATCCCACCCTTCAGTACCTCCGCGAAGGTGTACGATTGACCTTTGCATAGCCCTAACCAGTGGTTCAGGTACTTTCACGCTCCTATGACGATGTATTGTATAAGTTCCCAAGTTATCTCAAGTGTTTTACTTATTCTACCAATCAATTACAGTTATCGTCACGTAAACTGATATTCTTACTTGCATTCAATTAACAAATATAATCACATAAATTCGCGCATCAAATAAACATTGTAATATAAACCCAGATCGTAATGCAATATAATCAGATGCATTAACAGAGACTAAATACATAGTAATTGCAGAATACTTCTCTTTATTGATATCTCTAGTTTAATACAGACTCTATCCACCCTACGCACATAGCTGCAGGGGTCCACGCACTTAGCTACAGACTTCTACCCTAGGCATCTGCGCACTCAGCTGCAGAGCCTCTACCTACCCTAAGACCCAAGAACACTTAGAACTTCTCCACACTACACCGCTACTAACTCTTCTCTTCTATTCTTTTTTTTTACCTAGAGCTTACTTACTTAGCTCCTTTTTATACAATCGGTAGATATTTACAGCCGAATTGACACTTTACAAAATAAGGGTGGACAACCCTTTATGACTCTTGACACCTTCGTGCTCCACAACCACAAAATGCGGAGACTTTACAACTTTATTACAAAATTGTCCCAAAACATGAGTTTTTAGCCCCAAAACTGCTCTTAGGGGAACCCATTCCCAATAGGCCTCCAACACAAACATGGTCACTCGCCCTCAAGTCACTCTATGGGTGTGTAGATCTTGGCGCGGAGATCTCCCACTTCGGCCTATATGACTACCAGCTCAACGGTGCACTATGTAGTTGCCTCCTTCACTTCTTCGACCAATTGCTCTATCACTGGTCCTAAACTGTCAGCCTGAAGCCTTTGCTCAATCGCCTACAGACTAGCAATCTTTCCTTCAATGGAGGTCATGACTGAATAGGCCTCATCCAACCAAGACTTCAAGTGCACCTTCAGCACTGCCTCTTTGTGCTGAGCTGCATCTACCTATTCCTTCAGCGTTTTCGTCTCTTGCAACTTCGCAAGTCTCTGCATGAGGGCGACAGTGTGCATTGTTCCTTTCACCTTGTCATAGTTCTACTGCAGTTCTCGCGCCTCTATCTCTAGCCTCTATACATTAGGATCTTCTTGTAGACTGGTCAGTACCTCGAACGATTGTTCAAATAACCTTGTGCAGTTTGCTACTACACTATCTACTGCTGCTATCGCCTATGTGACGATGGTTGCGTGCTGCTCCTTTACTTCTAGCGAAGTTGAAGGATCGGCCTTCAACTGTAATTTTGCAATCTGGAGGTTTGCTCCAACTAAATCTTGGCCAACTCTGTGTGAGTGTTGCGTACCTGTGTAGCAAGTTTGTGGATCTTCTCATTTGCCTTCGCATCCTCAGGAATGGCAAATTTGGGAACCATTCGGCAGGCTTCATTCACGGTCTTAATCATGCGCTGATTTGTGTTAGTAAGTTCCACCATGGAAGTGAGGGCGGTGTCTCATTGCAGGGCCATTTGCACATTATTGATCTTTTGTTCACTGATCACTTGCAAAGCACGCTAGTCACAGGCCCTTAGCTCCACAATCACTGTTGGAAATAATACTAAGAGGGGGGTGAATCAGTATTATTAGATCAACAATTTTATTTCCCAAACATATTTATATATGCTACTTCAGTGAAGTGAACTAGTGTGTACACGTGACTTTTCTTAAAGAAACTAGCATATATGTAGAGAAATTGTGATTTAGACAATTTATTATGTGTTGAGCTTAAACCAGTATATCAGAGATTTATTAGACAGTGCAGTAAAAGAAGAATAAAGCATCACACATAAGCAACACACATGAACACCAAGATTTAAGGTGGAAACCCAATGTGGGTAAAAACCACCTGCTGTTGTCGTCTCTGTCTTCTTTAAATGATAGGAAAATCTATTTACAATCTTGTACTGGTGTAGTCTCATACCAGTACGTAAGCTTCTACATGGAGAAGGTTACAACCCTCTCTCGTTCTCCAGCTTCTACTAGAAGGGAGCTACAACCCCCTAGCTCTTGTACTGGCCAATATGTTTACTAGTACATAGGTGCTAGGCTACAGAAAACTCCACTCTTCCACTAGGGACCATGTTTCATGAATTTTCAGACTGGATACTCCTGGATCACAACACCACAATTTGAAGGCCACATTTCATCAAATTTTCACACTGGACCCATCAAAGCTTTTAAACTTAAACTACATCAACCAATATTCATATGATCTGAACAATAGATTACTGACACCTGAACACTGTGCTGAACCCAGAACCATGCATCATTCAGAGCCAACTATAGCCTCAAAAATCATGCATTAGAGTGTATACGCTACTTAGTTGAACCCAACCTGCATGTATATGCTACTTCTATGAATTAAACCTGTGTATATCTTCAAAACTACTGCAAACTTAAACTTTTGAATCAAGTTTGTACCAACCATCAATATACTGAATACCTATAGAGATTTACATAGGTAGGGACAGAGATCACTTCTTCTCACTTATACAATCAATCAGTGAAATGCCAGCCTCTTTATGCATTCAATTTTACATTCAGATCTAAGAAGACTTCATTGACAGATTGTAGTAAAACAATAGAATTTGATCAGATAGATCAGTCAAATCTGAAAAGAAGCTTTTCTTTTGTATACGCTACTTGAAAGAACCAAACCTGCATGTACACGCTCTTTGGCCAAGACGAACCTGCGTACAGATCTGTAAATATTGACTCAGAACTTTGCTGTAATTCCAGACTTTAGACAAACCTAGATCATGATAGATAACAAATAGAACAGGCACAAAACATCAGATCTAGTCTCAACCAATATCAGATCATTCAAGAATAAGTCATTTCAAGTCTCATGATTCCTGATCCAATATTGAACTCAAGGTGCACATGAATATTTTAGATCCAGTCCCAAACACAACCCTGCAACATAAAATATACTTCAGATAGAAGTATTCCTTAGAATCTTATTTCTTGCCCCTTGGCCTAATGATCTTCTCCTCCTTATATACTCTTAGGCCTTTCTCAATACCTTGGACCAAAACCACTTAGGACCAATACCTTGGACCAAATACCTAGGGTCAATACCTTGGACCAAATACCTCGGACCAAATACCTTGGATCAATACCTTGGATCAAAATACCTTGGACCAAAAACTTGGTTTTCCAACATGTATGCGCTTTTCCTCCTATGAAAGTGTGTGTATATGTTATACGCTACTTTTGTTCTGTTAACCCGCATGTATATGCTTCTTGGACAAAGTGAACCAGCGTATACCTCTCTTTCTTCATTCTTTGGAGTCTGATCTATAGTCCTTTGTTGTTGACCTGCTGCACTGTGAACTATGATCTTAGTCAGTTGCCATCAAGGACAACACTGTTGGAAATAATACTGAGAGGGGGGGTGAATCAGTATTATTAATTCAAATATTCCTTTTTCAAAAATCAACTGCTATACGCTACTTCAGTTAATTAAACCCGTGTATATACGCAATAATGCAGAATAAAACCCGCGTATACAATGCAAAATTTTAATTTACTTTATCTTTATGATGTTGATTGTTAATCTGTGATTCAGAAGCAAATAACCAGTAACCAGAAATAGTAAAGCAGAGCAGAAAGACAATCGCACACAAGAACACAAGATATAAGGTGGAAACCCAATGTGGGTGAAAACCACCTGCTGCAATTCGTCTCTATCTTTTCTTTAATTAGAAACTTCTTTTTACAAATGTACTGGTGCAGTCCTTTTACCAGTACGTAGGTTGCAACCTGCAGAGAGCTACAACTCTCTCTCATTTTCCAGCTTCTCCTGGAAGGGAGCTACAACCCCCTTAGCTCTTGCACTAGCCAAGATACTAGTACGTAGGTGCTGGCCTACAGAAGGCTACAACCTTCTCTTTCTTTCAAGGACCACACTTCATAAATTTTTAGACTGGATCCACAAATAACATCAATCAACCATCAAGAATTTCTGCATCAACCAATCACCTTTTCACCAAAAACTAAATCAACATAAACACCTCTCTGACGACTGTACCCAGATCACAGTAACAGTACCACACATCAAAACTGAACCCAGAACACTGCAGCAATAAACAGAAGCAGCAAAAACACAACTCAAAATGTATACGCTACTTTAATGGCCTGAAACCTGCGTGCATACGCTTCTGCGTATGGAACAACCTGCGTACAGATCTACAAACATAATTCACTCTTTCAAGTATTCAGGCACTGATTAACCCAGATTATCAGATTTATAGATCACGCATGTGCCAGATATAACAGATCAAAATCATGCAAAGATATTATCATTCAAGCCAAGAGATTATGACCCATCAATATAACTTATCCTCCTTTTTGCTAAGGTTCCTCCTTCATTCAGATCCAGATCTGCTCCACAATGCTAATCACCAATATTTCAGATCTCGTACATTATCAGATATTCAATAATAATTCAGATGGTACCTTGTCACATGATCTCCTTCCTCTTTTATAGTTTTAGGCCTTCCACAATACCACGGTCCAAAACCATAATAAACCAATACCAAGGGCCCAAAACCTGGGGTCAACACTTCTGACGAGATATCTTGGTCCAAAACCATAGGTTCAAATTCCAAGGACTAACAACCATGGACCAAAAATAAGTTTCCCACCATGTACGCGCTTTTCTGTGCATAAAAGTGCGTGTATACGCATACGAGACTTCTGAACGTATAACCCGCATGTATACACATCTTCGGCAAGGTGAACCTGCGTATACAAGATTTCCTTCATTCTGAGCGCCTGAACTGAGGTTTGACACCAAAGTGAGTTGCCATCAAGGACAACACCTATACCATAGGGCCATACCTGTGCCAAAATGCCAACAATCTCCCCCTTTGGACTTGATGGCAACCCCACGATCCTCAAAGTCATTCCCCCCCTTTGTCATCAAGGGCAAAGGGCTGTGCTCCCCCTGAGTACATGCTGATATCTCTGCTCTGCTGTGCTGAACATGCTCCCCCTGACTGTAGGCAAGATCTGTAAAAAGATGTTCTTCAAGAAGAACCATATACATCATAAAAGACCTTCCTATCACCAAAAGACTCAATACATACAACCATCACCCAACCAAGTGGGGATCATCCACCCAACCAAGTGGGGATACATCAGAATTTGACATATGACAACCAATCACATCAATCATCCCAGGCATAGTCAGGAAACCAAAATAGGCCGTTACATGACCTTGATAAAATGATATACATGACATAGAGACGAAATATCAAGACTTATGCAAATGACCAATAATTACTATCAGCAGCTTCTGACAATCACTGTATATATCAGCAACCATGTTCTCCTTCTGATCTCCTTTCTGCAGCTGATCCACCTGAACCAAAAATAGCTTGAGTACTAGAACCAAGAGCTTCTAAGGTAATGCCAACAATGCATTATTAGAAGATTATCTACTCCCCTTGAACTTGTGCCTGATGGTCTCTGACATACCCATATCAGGCTTTCTCCAACCAGAGTCTGTCCTTGCTGATTTCCTTCAGAACTCCATATACGTGACTGCACTTGCATAAATCGGCATATGTACGCAGATGCCCCTCATCCAACTCGCGTACACCATCTTTTCTCTGAAACAGACAAGCTTCAATAGCAGGATGATGCATCAACTACTCCTAGTTTCTGTCTGAGATATTCAAAAGTTTCCGTGGGCAGTGGTTTGGTGAGTATATCAACAACTTGTTCCTTAGAGGGAACATATTCGAACTTGACTTTTTGCTCAAGCACTTGTTCCCGAAGAAAGTGATATTTGATAGGTATGTGCTTGGTCTTTGAATGCATGACAGGATTCTTTGAAATGCTTATAGCACTCGTATTATCACATAAGATAGAGACAGGTGGAGTACAAGTGATTTGAAAATCTTGCAAGGTTTGCATCATCCAAAGAAGTTGAGTGCAAGAAGATGCAGCAGCCACATATTCTGCTTCAGCTGTAGATAAAGCAATCGAACTCTGTTTCTTGCTGAACCAAGATACTAATCTGGAACCCATAAAGAATGCACCACCACTTGTGCTCTTCCTGTCATCCACGCTTCCGGCCCAATCTGCATCTGTGTAAGCATGAAGTGTGAGATCTGTATCTCTAGGATACCATAGGCCATAGTTTTGAGTTCCTTGCAAGTACTTGAAGATTCTCTTGACTGCCTGAAGATGAGTTTCCTTTGGATTTGCCTGAAATCTTCCAACTATTCCCACTACATGCATGATGTCTGGTCGGGTACCTGTCAAATAAAGTAGACCTGCAATCATAGATCTATAGGTTGGTTGATGTACTGCTGCTGATTCATCATTTGCACTGAGACTGCATCCTGTAACCATAGGGGTACATACTGGTTTTGAATCTTCCATGCCATATTTCTTCAGAATCTGCTTGAGGTACTTGGTTTGAGACAAGAAGATACCGCCCTCATTTTGTTGGATTTGCAATCCAAGAAAGTATGTCAGTTCTCCAAGCAAAGACATTTTGAATTCTTTCTGCATCACCAAGGCAAAGCTTTGACTCATAGCTTCTTCGTTGCTGCCAAAGATAATATCATCTACATACACCACAAGTATTAGCAATTTGTCATTTTCAATTTTTATATAAAGATTGCTATCTGCTGATCCTTTTGAAAAACCTTGTTGATGAAGGTATTTGTCCAAGCGGTAGTACCAAGCCCTTGGAGCTTGTTTAAGCCCATAGAGAGCCTTTTTAAGTCTGCATACAAGATTTGGATCATTCCTAAGGATAAAACCATCTGGTTTCTCTATGTACACTTCTTCTTCTAAGTCTCCATTCAGAAAGGCTGATTTTACATCCATTTGAAATACTTTGAACTTCTGGAAGCTAGAGAGAGCAAGGAACATTCTGATGGCCTCAAGTCTAGCAACGGGAGCAAAAGTTTCTTCAAAGTCTATTCATTCCTGTTGAGCATACCCTTTACAAACAAGTCTGGCCTTGTTTCTAGTCACTTCCCCATTTTCATTCAACTTATTTTTGAATATCCATTTTGTTCCTATGAAATTTTTGTCTTTTGGTCTAGGAACCAACTCCCAAGTGTTATTCTTTTCGATCTACTCAAGCTCTTCATCCATTGCCTTAATCCAACACTCATCTTTGCATGCTTATTTTACATTTTGCGGTTCAGTGGAAGAGAGAAATGCCAAATAGCTTGAAGCTTCTGCTATTGTTCTTCTTGTTTGTATACCTGCTTCTTTCTGCCCCAAAATTTGAGATTCTGGATGATTCTTCTGAACGTACCTGGATGGAGTCTTCTCTTCTATCCTTATCTGTTCCTCTGGTGCCTCTTGGGGTTCTTCTTCATCATCTGTCTGATTTGGAGAGTAGTCTTCATCCTCATCGATATTTTCATGATTCACTTGCCTAGGGATGTATCCTTTTTCATCAACCACTACATCAATGCTGTCAACAATTCTTCCAAGTATTTTATTGTAACACTTATATGCTTTGCTGTAGGGAGAATAACCAAGGAGAATGCCTTCATCTGCTCTAGGTTCAAGTTTGCCAAGATGCTCATCAGTATTCTTAATATAGCATTTGCTCCCAAAAATTTTGAAATGCTTTACCGAAGGAGTCTCACCATACCATAGCTCATGAGGAGTTTGAGTGTTGTTCACTCGGACATTTGTTTTGTTGAGAATAACAACTGCAGCATATGCAGCTTCACCCCAGAAGGTTGCGGGAGTTCCAGACTCATCAAGCATAGCACGAGCCATTTGTTGGACTGTTCTGTCTAAATATGTATAGATTATTTGGAGTTCTTCTGCCTTTGATCACTGTTTCTCCTGTATCAAGGTCACGAACACTACATCCAGTTGATCGAAATATTACCTCAGTTCCTTGATCGCACATCTGACTAACACTCAGTAGATTATGCTTCAAGCCATCAACATACAAAACATTTCTAGCCTTGACCCTTTCTTTCAACTGAGCAGTGCCTTTTCCTTTTATGGTTGCAGGGGTATCGTTTCCAAAAGAAACCTTCTTTCCCTTTTCTAATGCAGTATACGATTCAAGTTTTTCTTTATCGCCAGTCATATGCTTCGAGCATCCGCTGTCGATATACCATAGATTTTCTTGTCCTTCTGCATAAAAGGCTATCCCACATCTTTCTGGTTGTGGTTCCTTCATTCTCCATGTTCTGGCACTTGAGGTTTGTTCCTTCTGAGTTGTCTTCCAAAACTCGCTCCTGCATTCAGAATCTTCATGACCAAAGTTATTACAAATAGAACATTCAACTTCATATTCAAGGGCTGAAAAGTTGTTATAAGTCCTTTTCGTGATCCCAATCATATTCCTTTGTTTTTGAGCTTCTCTAGTCATGATTGTCTTATAGGAAACACATTGGGCTGCTTTGTGACCAAAGTTATGGCAAGAGAAGCATTGGCCATTGAAGAAACTCCTGCGATTATTAAATCTATCATCCAACTGATTGTAGTTTCTACTGACATCCATTCTTGAGGCAAATTGGGAAGATTTTACCTGAGGCTGATTGTAGCTTCTATTTGTCCTTAAGGTAGCTTGCCCCTGATTTTCTTGATAGTCTTTGTTCGTTCTTGAGGTAAACTGTCCTTGATATACCTGATGATTTCTATTAGGCCTTTGCTCGCTCCTCCTTGCTGCATCAAGATAACTTTTGGAGGTGGATGCTTGAGATGTTTCTTCATTATATCCCAGACTTGTCTTAATTAGTGGAGAACGCTGCACATTGATAATCTCATCCAGAGTTTCAGATCCTTTAACAAATTTAAGATTAATAGCTTTTGTTTTCTCAATCTCCTTTCTAAGACCAACAATTTCACATTCCAAATTTTCAAGATGTTTTTCCCTTTCAGCCAGTTGACATTGCAGAGAATCGATAATCGCATTTTTCTCTTCTAAGCAAATTTTGAGATTAGATATCTCTTTATAAAAACCTTCTACATCTATAGCATCCATGTAGTCATCATCTTCAAAATCCATTAAAAGTTTATACTTATTACCTCATTCATCTTCGTCACTATTTGAAAGTCCATCACTATCTTCATGAGTGTAATAGCTTTTCTTATTTGCATTCTGTTTCTTGTTCCATCTAACAAGTTCCTTCCCTTTGTCAATCTTATCCTTGTGAGGACATTTGGCAGCATAGTGACTGACTCTTCCACAAGCAAAGCATTTGAAAGGTAACTTACCTCGGAACCGCCCAGTACCCCGTTGAAGATTTCTGACAAAATTTGATTCTTCTTCTTCTTCTGACACGTGTCCTGACTCATAGTACTCGCCTTTGCCTGAAGCCTTGAAGGCAGCTTCTCTCCTGTCTGATGGACCTCCTTTCCTCATTTCATAAGCAGTTAGAATTTCGTGTAGCTGTGACATTTTAAGGCTTTGTAGATTCTCTTTTTCTTCTATTGCAGAAACTTTAGATTCAAACCTAGGGGACAAAGATCTTAGAACTTTTTCAACCACAACAGCCTCTTTTATTTCTTCACCCAAATTTTTCATACAATTAACAATCTCATCTACACGAAGAAAATAGTTAGCCACACTTTCATCATTATACATCCTGAGATTTTCATACTGAATCCTGAGGGTTTGAAGTTTTGCTCGTTTTACCTGATCATCTCCTTCATAGCTCAAAACAATCTTGTCACATATCTCTTTTGTGGATTTAAACTGCATTACCTTGACAAATTCTAATTGAGATAGGCATCCTAATAGAGTATTGACCGCCTTTGCATTTGTTTCATATTTCTTCTTTTCAGCTGGATCTGTAGGAGTTGCTGATGGAAAAGTATGCCCTGTATCTATGATATCCCAGACTTCTGTACCAAGAGATTGAAGATAGGCAGTAACTCTTACCTTCCAATAAACGAAGTTTGTCCCATCAAAAATTGGTGGCCTGATTGATGCTTCCCTCTCGTAGTTGCTCATGATGAATGATCTTCCTTCAAGCGATCAAGCTTCTTCTGAAGGACCTGCTCTGATACCAATTGTTGGAAATAATACTGAGAGGGGGGGGGTGAATCAGTATTATTAAGTCAAATATTCCTTTTTCAAAAATCAACTACTATACGCTACTTCAGTTAATTAAACCTGCGTATATACGCAATAATGCAGAAGAAAACCCGCGTATACAATGCAAACTTTTAATTTACTTTATCTTTCTGATGTTGATTGTTAATCTGTGATTCAGAAGCAAATAACCAGTAACCAGAAACAGTAAAGCAAAGCAGAAAGACAATCGCACACAAGAACACAAGATATAAGGTGGAAACCCAATGTGGGTGAAAACCACCTGCTGCAATTCGTCTCTATCTTTTCTTTAATTAGAAACTTCTTTTTACAAATGTACTGGTGCAGTCCTTTTACCAGTACGCAGGCTGCAACCTGTAGAGAGCTACAACTCTCTCTTGTTTTCCAGCTTCTCCTGGAAGGGAGCTACAACCCCCTTAGCTCTTGCACTAGCCAAGATACTAGTACGTAGGTGCTAGCCTACAGAAGGCTACAACCTTCTCTTTCTTTCAAGGACCACGCTTCATAAATTTTCAGACTGGATCCACAAATAACATCAATCAACCATCAAGAATTTCTACATCAACCAATCACCTTTTCACCAAAAACTAAATCAACATAAACACCTCTCTGACGACTGTACCCAGATCATAGTAATAGTACCACACACCAAAACTGAACCCAGAACACTGCAGCAATAAACAGAAGCAGCAAAAACACAACTCAAAATGTATACGCTACTTTAATGGCCTGAAACCTGCGTTCATACGCTTCTGCGTATGGAACAACCTGCGTACAGATCTACAAACATAATTCACTCTTTCAAGTATTCAGGCACTGATTAACCCAGATTATCAGATTTATAGATCACGCATGTGCCAGATATAACAGATCAAAATCATGCAAAGATATTATCATTCAAGCCAAGAGATTATGACCCATCAATAGAACTTATCCTCCTTTTCGCTAAGGTTCCTCCTTCATTCAGATCCAGATCTACTCCACAATGCTAATCACCAATATTTCAAATCTCGTACATTATCAGATATTCAATAATAATTCAGATGGTACCTTGTCACATGATCTCCTTCCTCTTTTATAGTTTTAGGCCTTCCACAATACCACGGTCAAAAACCATAATAAACCAATACCAAGGGCCCAAAACCTGGGGTCAACACTTCTGACGAGATATCTTGGTCCAAAACCATAGGTTCAAATTCCAAGGACTAACAACCATGGACCAAAAATAAGTTTCCCACCATGTACGCGCTTTTCTGTGCATAAAAGTGCGTGTATATGCATACGCGACTTCTGAATGTATAACTCGCGTGTATACGCGTCTTCGGCAAGGTGAACATGCGTATACAAGATTTCCTTCATTCTGAGCGCCTGAACTGAGGTTTGACACCAAAGTGAGTTGCCATCAAGGACAACACCTGTACCATAGGGCCACACCTGTGCCAAAATGCCAACAAACACCTAATCATAATGCCAACAATCTCCCCCTTTGGACTTGATGGCAACAACAACACCAAGACACTCTCCCCCTTTGACATCAAGGAAAAAGGGCAGACCAAGATATTCTCTCCCTTTAACATACATTATGATGTCCATGCTCTCCCTAAGTACATGCTGAATTCTCTAATTGAGCTCCCCTTTGTACATGCTGAGATGCACTGAAACTGTCCATGCTCCCCTTGAGAACATGTAGAGTCTGCAAAAATATTCTCCAAAAGAATAGCATGACTTTATAATTCAACTATGTGAGTATGACCTTCCTGTCACCAATGACTCATACATACATCCATCTCCCAACCAAGTAGGGATATACCAAATTTGACTCATCCACCCAACCAAGTGGGGATATACCAATTGTTTATACATGACAGAAATAATAAATGTTACGTCATCCATCCCATGCAAAGTGGGGATACAAATTACATCCTTTGTCCAAGAGGACTCATTCAAATGAGAAGGCATATCACACCCTAGACTTTTACATGAATTAAGCAATAAATGGTATAAATATTTGAATCCATAGCTGGACTTAGCAACCATAATGCCAACAATGTTGAATGTATGTGAAGGCTAATGCTCCCCCTAAACCTGTGCTACCTATGCATTGTTAACAAGTCAATGATCAAGGCATCCTTGTCAGTCAGATAAAAAATTAATGAACAAAGCATATCGATAGACAGTAATCATCAACATTAGATAGAGCACCCATATAAGATCCTGCACCATTGTTTTTCCTGTCTGAAAATTATATACGCTTCTTGACCCACATAAACCTGCATGTGTAAACGACTATACTTCATGAAACACGCGTATAATAACCTTTCTATGAAAAAGTTGGATTTAACAGTAGGATGATGCAACAACTACTCCCAACTTTTGTCTGAGATATTCAAATGTTTCTCTGGGCAGTGGTTTAGTGAATATATCAGCAACCTGTTCTTTGGAGGGAACATACTCCAATTTGACCTTTTGTTTAAGCACTTGTTCATGTAGAAAATGGTACTTGATGGGTATGTGCTTGGTCTTGGAGTGCCTGATGGCACTTGTATTATCACATAGAATGGAGATAGGTGGAGTACATGTGATCTAAATGTCTTGCAAAGTTTGCATCATCCAAAGTAGTTGTGTGCAGCAAGATGCAACAACCACATATTATGCTTCAGCTGTAAATAAAGCAATTGAACTTTGTTTCTTGCTGAACCAAGACACCAACCTGGAACCCATATAGAATGCACCACCACTAGTGCTTTTTCTATCATCAACACTTCTTGCCCAATCTACATCTGTACATGCATGGAGAGTAATATTTGTATCTCTAGGATACCATAAACCAAATTCTTGAGTTCCTTGAAGATATTTGAAAATTATTTTGACTGCCTGAAGGTGTGATTCCTTTGGATTTTCTTGGAATCTTCCAACTATTCCTACTGCATGCATGATGTTAGGTCGGGTACCTGTTAGATAAAGCAGACTGCTAATCATGGATCTGTAAGTTGGTTGATGTACCACTGCTGATTCATCATTTGAGCTGAGACTACATCCTGTTACCATTGGGGTACATACAGGTTTAGAATCTTCCATTATGTACCTTTTCAAGATCTGTTTTAGATATTTGGTTTGTGACAGAAAAATACCATCTTTAGTTTGTTGAACTTGTATACCAAGAAAATAGGTAAGTTCACCAAGCAAGGACATTTCAAATTCTTGCGGGATTACTGAAGCAAAATTCTGACTCATGGATTCTTCATTACTACCAAAAATGATATCATCAACATAAACAATAATAATTAGTAATTTATCAGTTTCAATCTTTCTATATAGATTGCTATCTTCAGAACCTTTTGTAAAACCTTGTTGGTGTAGATATTTGTCAAGGCGGTAATACCAGGCCCTTGGAGCCTATTTTAGACAATAGAGAGCATTTTTGTTCAATATAAACTTCTTCTTCTAAATCTCCATTAAGGAAGGCTGATTTTACATCCATTTGGTATACTTTGAATTTCTGAAAGCTAGAAAGAGCAAGAAACATCCTTACGGCTTCAAGTCTGGCAATAGGTGCAAAGGTTTCTTCAAAATGTATACCTTCTTGTTGAACATACCCTTTACAAACAAGTCTGGCCTTGTTTCTAATGACTTCTCCATTTTCATTCAGCTTGTTTTTTAATATCCATTTAGTTCCTATAATATTTTTATCATGAGGTCTACGAACTAATTCCCAAGTATCATTCTTTTCAATTTGGTCAAGTTCTTCATCCATGGCCTTGACCCAACATTCATCTTTGCATGCTTCATTTACATTTTGAGGTTCAGTGGAGGATAGTAATGCTAGATAGCTTGGGGTCCCTATAATAGTTCTTCTTGTCTGTACACCTACCTCTTTTTCCCCTCAAATTTGAGTTTCTGGATGATTTTCCTGAACATACCTAGACAGAGTCTTTTCTTCTACCACTATCTCTTCTTCTGGTGCTTCATTGGTTTCTTCTTCAATATCATTTTGATTTGATGTGGGAAAATAATCCCCATGTTCTTCATTGTCATAATCTTCTATTGATTTTATTTGTTTTGGATTTTCGCATGCTTCGTCAACTACAACATCAATGCTTTCAACAATTTTCCCAAGTCTTTTATTATAACATTTATATCCTTTACTTCTAGAAGAATAACCAAGAAGAATACCTTCATTTGCTCTGGGTTCAAACTCACCAAGTTTTTCATCAGTCCTTTTGATAAAACATTTGCTTCCAAAAACTTTAAAGTATTTTATAGTAGGAGTCTTGCCATACCAAATTTCATGTGGAGTTTGAGTGCTATTTACCCGAACATTTGCTTTGTTGAGAATAGTTACGGAAGTGAATGCAGCTTCGCCCCAGAAGGTTGCAGGTGTTCCAGATTCATCTAACATAGCTCGAACCATTTGTTGAACTATTCTGTTCATTCTTTCTACCACACCATTTTGTTGAGGAGTCCTTGCGGTGGAGAATTGCCTTTTTATTCCATGTTGTTCACAAAAGTCAAAGAATTCATCCGATGTAAATTCCCCTCCTCAATCAGATCTGAGGCATTTGATTTTTCGATTTGATTCATTTTCAACCAAAGCTTTGAAGGCTTGGAACTTTTCAAATGCTTCATATTTATGCTTTAGAATACCTATCCAACACATTCTGGAAAAATAATCAATGAACAAAATAAAGTATTCTTCTCCACGAGGTGACTTTTTCCTTGATGGTCCACATAAATCAGTATGGACAAGTTCAAGAGGCTTACTAGCTGACCCTTCTTTTTCCATGAAGTGGACTCTATTTTGCTTACTGATTTGGCATGGTTTGCATATTGTATTTTCTAGGGTGCTGAAATATGGAAGATCATGAACAACCTTGAGTTTGCATGCTTTTCTTATTTTAGAAAAGCTTAGATGTCCCAATATTCTATGCCATAGCCAGTTTTCATCATTTTTTCTTAGAAAGCATTGTTGTTGTCCTCCCTTGAGTATGTATAATTTGTTTGGAGTTCTTGTACCTTTCATCACGGTCTCTCCTATATCAAGCTCACGAACAACACATCCATTTTATAGAAACACTACATTTCCTTGATTACACATTTGACTGACACTCAACAGGTTATGCTTTAAACCGTCCACATACATAAAATTTCCAACTTTAACCTTTTCTTCTAAGAAAATAGAGCCTTTACCTTTTATGACAGCAGGAGTGTCATTTTCAAATGAGACATTCTTTTCCTTTTCTAAGGCATTATATGAGTGAAGTTTTTCTTTGTCACTTGTCATGTGTTTTGAGCATCCACTGTCGATGTATCATTGATTTTCTTGTCCTTCTGCATACAAGGCTATACCACAACTTTCCGTTTGAGATTATTTCCTTCTCCATATCTTGGGATTTAATGGCATTTTCTCCTTTTGAGATGTTTTCTGAAATTTTCTCCTGCATTCAGATTCTTCATGACCAAAGTTTTTACAGATTGAGCATTCTATTTCATTTTCAAGAGGAGAAAAGTTATTATAGGAACTTCCATTGATCCTTGTTACATTCCTTTGATTTCGTGCTTCTCTAGTCATGATGGTTTTGTAAGCAACACATTGAGCAGCTTTCTGCCCAAAACTATGACATGAAAAACATTGCCCATTAAAGAAGTTCCTGCGACTATCGAATCTATTAACCTGGTGATTGTAGTTTCTATTGATATTCGTCTTTGGAGCAACTTGAGTATGATTTGCTTGAGGTTGGTTGTGGCTTCTATTCATCCTTGGAGTAAATTGAGTATGATTTACCTGGTGATATACTTTATGACTTTGCTGATGATTGTCATACTGTTCACTGGTCTTTGCTGCATCAAGATAGCTTTTGGTGGGGGTTGATGGCTTCTGTGATTGAGATGCTTCTTCAGTATATTCAAGACTTGTCTTTATCAGAGGAGAACACTGAACTTTGATAATTTCATTTAAAGTTTCTGATCCTTTAGCAAATCTAAGATTGAGAGATTTCATTTTCTCAATATCCTTTCTTAGACCCACAATTTCGCATTCTAGTTTTTCATTGTGTTTTTCCTTTTCAACAAGTTGGTATGTCAAGGTATCTATAATCATATTATTTTCTTCCAAATAGATTTTGAGTTTAGATATTTCTTCATGAAGGTCTTCCTCTTCTAAAGCATCCCAAAAATTATCATCGTCATAAGCCATGAGAAGTCTATAATCATCACTATCCTCTTCTAAACTATCCCAAAAATCATTGCTATCATAAGCCATGAGAAGTCTGTAATCTTGTCCAGTTTCATCTTCATCACTATTAGATAAACCATCGCTATCTTCATGAGTATAATAACTCCTTTTATTCACAACTTTCTTTCTATTCCCTTTTGCATATTCCTTTCCTTTTTCATATTTATCTTTATGAGGACATCTGGCAGCATAATGACTGACTCTGCCACAAGCAAAGCATTTGAAGGGTAGCTTACCTCTAAACCTTCCAGAACCCTGTTGAAGCTTCTTGACAAAGTTTACCTCATCTTCTTCTTCTGAAATATGTCCTGATTCATTGTGTTATTCCTTTCCTTTTGCTGAAGCTTTAAATGTGGCTTCTCTCATATCTGATGGTCCTCCTTTTCTCATCTCGAAGGTAGTTAAGATTTCGTGAAGCTGTGTCATAGTGATATTCTGTAGATCCTATTTTTCTTCTATGGCAGACACTTTGGATTCAAATTTAGCAAACAAGGATCTCAAAACTTTCTCAACTAAGGTAACTTCCTTTATTTCTTCACCCAGATTCTTCATACAATTAACAACACCATCTATACGTAAGAATTAACTAGCTATACTTTCATCACTATGCATCTTAAGAGTTTCATACTGAATTCTGAGAGTTTGAACCTTAGCACGTTTTACCTGAGAGTCTTCTTCGTAGCTCAGAACGATTTTGTCACATATTTCTTTGGCTAATTTGAGTTGCATGACTTCGAAAAACTATGATTTTGACAGACTTCCCAATAAAGTTTTGACGGCTTTGGCATTGGTTTCATATTGCTTTTTACCTACCACATCTATAGGAATTATTGTTGGAAATGTATATCCTCCTTCCACAATTTCCCAGACATCCGTTCCAAGTGATTGTAGATAGGTTGTGGTTCTTATTTTCCAATAAACAAAGTTTCTCCCATCAAAGATTGGTGATCTGATGGATCCCATGCTTTCTTGATTATTCATGTTGTTGGATCTCCCTTCAAGCGATCAAGCTTCTTCTGAAGGACTTGCTCTGATACCAATTGTTGGAAATAATACTGAGAGGGGGGTGAATCAGTATTATCAGATCAATAATTTTATTTCCCAAAAATATTTATATACACTACTTCAGTGAAGTGAACTAGCGTGTACACGTGACTGTGCTTAAAGAAACCAACGTATATGCAGAGAACTTGTGATTTAGACAATTTATTATGTGTTGAGCTTAAACCAGTATATCAGAGATTTATTAGACAATGCAGTAAAAGAAGAATAAAGCATCACACATAAGAAACACACATGAACACCAATATTTAAGGTGGAAACCCAATGTGGGTAAAAACCGCCTGCTACTGTCATCTCTGTCTTCTTTTAATAATAAGAAAATATGTTTACAATCTTGTATTGGTGCAGACTCATACCAGTACGCAGGCTTCTACCTATAGAAGGTTACAACCTTCTCTCATTCTCTAGCTTCTACTGGAAGGGAGCTACAACCCCCTAGCTCTTGTACTTGCCAATATGTTTACTAGTACGTAGGTGCCAGCCTACAAAAAGCTCCAATCTTCCACCAAGGACCACATTTCATGAATTTTCAGACTAGATACTCCTGGATCACAACACCACAATCTGAAGGCCACGTTTCATCAAATTTTCACACCGGACCCATCAGAGATTTTAAACTTAAACTACATGAACCAATATTTAGTTGATTTCAACAATCAGATCATTGACACCAGAACATTGTGTTGAACCCAGAACCCTGCATCATTCAGAACTAGCTGTAACCTCAAAAATCATGCATTAGAGTGTATACGCTACTTAGCTGAACCCAACCTGCATGTATATGCTACTTCTGTGAATTAAACCTGTGTATACCTTAAAAACTACTACAAACTTAAACTTTTGAATCAAGTCTATACCAACCATAAATATACTGAATATCTACAGAGCTTTACATAGGTAGGGACAGAGATCACTTCTTCTCACTTATACAATCAATCAATCAAATGCCAACCTCCTTATGCATTCAGTTTTACATTCAGATCTAAGAAGACTTCATTGACAGATAACAGTAAAACAACAGAATTTGATCAGATAGATCAGTCAGATCTGAAAAGAAGCTTTTCTTTTGTATACGCTACTTGAAAGAACCGAACCTACGTGTACATGCTCTTTGGCCGAGACAAACCTGCGTACAAATCTGAAAATATTGACTCAGAACTTTGCTGCAATTCCAGACTTCAGACAAACCTAGATCATGATAGATAACAAATAGAACATATGAAAAACATCAGATCTAGTCTCAACCAATATCAGATCATTCAAGAATAAGTCATTTCAAGTCTCATGATTCCTGATCCAATATTGAACTCAAGGTGCACATGAATATTTCAGATCCAGTCCCAAACACAACCCTGCAACATAAAATATACTTCAGATAGAAGTATTCCTTAGAATCTTATTGCTTGCCCCTTGGCCTAATGATCTTCTCCTCCTTATATACTCTTAGGCCTTTCTCAATACCTTGGACCAAAACCACTTAGGACCAATACCTTGGACCAAATACCTAGGGTCAATACCTTGGACCAAATACCTTGGATCAAAATACCTTGGACCAAAAACTTGGTTTTCCAACATGTACGCACTTTTCCTCCTATGAAAGTGCATGTATATGTTATACGCTACTTTTGTTCTGTTAACTCGTGTGTATATGCTTCTTGGACAAAGTGAACCAGCGTATACCTCTCTTTCTTCATTCTTTGGAGTCTGATTTGTAGTCCTTTATATTTGACTTGCTGCACTGTGAACTGTCATCTGAGAGAGTTTCCATCAAGGACAACACCTGTATCATAATGCCAAGAATCACCCCATCCTGCAGTAGGTGGAGCACCTCGCGAGGAAGCACTGCCAAGTTTAGCCCTACTCCCTTGAGGGTGCTGATAGCAGGACCATCAGCTTCAATCTTTGTGGTCATTTCTCCCTCCGACAACACTATTGCTCAGGAGTCCTTCGTGTGTAGCATCCCGACAGCTTCTGAAGTATCGATGGCGAGGTTTGTGGATGCCCCGCCATTCTGTGATGCGCGGATTTGCAGCTCATGCAGACCCATCTGTATGGTCCCCAATACTTGCTGTTATTGCTTCTCGAACTACTGTAGTACCTCCGCGGTGACATCCCGCACCATATCTCCAATGTCATTCGAATATCCCTCTATTAGGGTGATTGGTTCCAACGACGTCTTACTGGCCTTGGATTTCTTTTGCAGCCCAACTTTTTCCTATCCTCTTGGACACTTGATACAAAAAAATGCCATCTATGGGGCCGATCCGTGCTACTCTGTCTGCTTTTCCATTTCTTCCTTTGTTTTGGGCGAGGGCGACCTCGGACCTTTGTAAGAGTCGCGCTTTGCCCCGACTGTCTACTCTTCCACCTGCTATGAGGCATCGCACGCTGCCTGGGCCTTGGCACCAGCCTCCTTCCTCTGCTTCGATCCCACTACCGATTCTAAGGTAGTGCACCACTCTGTCAGCCAGTGATCAAGAACTATATCGATCGCATTGTCAGTTTCCAAGTAAGGAAATTCATGCCACTTCTCCTCAGGGTCCTTCTGTGCTCTGATCGATATGCACTGAAAGTCTGCCTTGAACTCCATGTACTCCTATAGTATGGCAAACACAATAGGTGAAAATCACAGCTTGCGGTTGATAGCCATGCATATATTCATTTCCACCAAGATCCAAAAGATCTTGCTATCCTTGATGCATTGAGCATCCTTGGTCGCACATAGCGAAGTGTACCTTGCTACTTCTAGTAGGTCTAGCATGACTGAGGGGAATTGACTATCTTCGGGTAGCTCCTAGGCTACCACCACAATAGACAGCAAGAGCCATGCATAGTGGAAGGTCTTACTAAGCTCCTGTGCCTCACGGTAGTTCGCGAGGAACTCACCGCAAAGATAGTGTGCCTAATTAAACTGAACTCCTTCTGTGCATTGGGCTGCTAGAGCGACGATGGGTGCTAACACTTCATCTGCGTGACACTTCCGCATAAATTTTCCTACCAAAATTTACATGGCCACCTTGAATGCAATATCACAGACACTCGAGATGGCATAGGCTCGCATCTTCTTCACGAGCTTGAATTTCTCCTTCATGGCCTCTACGATGGCATGCTTGCCACCTTTTCCACCAAACATCATGACTAGATTTTCTCCTGTATAGGGCAGTCGTGTGATCCTATAGATCAACTTGTTGGTGATAGGTATCAGCTCGTCCAACCATAGACACCCATCGTGCACCAAGCATAGAAGCTGCTTGATTACCTATAGTATAATGGGTGTGCGATTGTAGTGTGGCACCCATAGCAAGTTGAGCAGACTTGCCTTGTCTACACCCTTGAGCCACTTCCGCGGTTCCAACGCAGTCATCCCAGTGGTTGTATGAACAACGCGGTGCATTAGCTGGTCTGTCGCCAAGTGAGGGAACTTCTCAATGTCAGCTAAGTCCTAGTCTTCCAATTTCAACAGTGGAACCTACCCCAAGCATGGTCCTTCAAAGACAATCTCGTCCGGCAACAGAGGTATGTGCAAGGTGACCTTGCTTTCATCAATGTCCTTCAGCACCTTGGTCTTGCCCTTGCGCGGAGGGACATATTCGGGAAACTTAGTAAGAGGGTCAGAACCTTCGACTTCAACATCGTCCACTTCCACCCCCAAATCCTCACCATCCATTGGAATTTCCTCAATCTCTTCCTCCTCCAGTTCCAGGTTAATTGTTTTTCCATTTTCTTGTGCGGTAGGCTTGTCCTTCTGTGGGTTTCTTCTAGGCGATGCATGCATGGGTGTCACAGTCTGCTTTCCCTTCTTATACTTCACACTCTCCTTGGTCGGGGTAGGCTTTGGTCTACACATCCGTGGTGACTTGGGGACTTCAGCTAGTACCTCTACAGCCTCCGAAGTAGCTCCCTTTGCCTCCATAACAACTTCTGGCACAACCCCCTCGGCTGTCACTGCTTTGGTATCCATAGCTTATGATCTTAGGATAATGTCACGGATGATATTACAGTCGGACTCTGGAAATTGATCAAACATTGGACAGTCAAGCAATTCTTAGAATAATGCACCATTCATGCATGTCTGAGAGCTCACCAACTCAATGCTCAAAATGCCAAGTGTTTTTCTTTGGGCAGCCACATGTAATTTATAGGCCATTTTGAATTCAAATCCGATCATTCCCCCCAAATCTGGTTCATTAATGTTAGATTGGCAGCAGATTTTTAAGGATCTTACCCATAAATTCCATCTTAAATGTCGTCCCCCGCTCCACTTGGCCACATTCTCATTGTCAAATCATGAACAGTGACTTTAATGGTCACTTTCCAACTGACCTGTGCAGTTTTTCCCTAGGTAGCATAGCTCTCTTCACGCTGTCGCGAACCCTGTGACATCTCCTCATTCTGTGCAATCCCCAAATTGCGCAGTGTCCCAACCTGGGCAGTGTAGTTTATAGTCCTGTGCCTCCTTTCAGCTGCCTAGAGTTCTAAGACTATGATACCTTCATATAGTCACTTGGCTAGATAACCGGTGTATGGCTTCAATCAGTTTCCATTCACCTTTCCTCAGAAGGGATCTCCATTCAATTTAACCAACTGAACTGCTCCACCTTCAGTAATCTCCTTAATGACATAGGGACCTAGCTAGTGCATCCTGAATTTCCCTAGAAATTTATCAAACTTGCTGTCATATAACAAAACCATATCATTTACATTAAAGGTGCACGCTTTAATGTGCCGATCATGCCATGATTTTTCACGCTGCTTTTGGACCTGTTGGTGAAATCCAGCTAGAAAACTTTCTTCCTCAAGCTCAGCAAGCTGTGCGAGCCTCTCTTCCAGGGCTCCACGATCCTTCATACCCATGAGTGCCGCTATGCACAGACTAGGCATAATGTATTCCATTGGCATCACTGCTTCAACACCATATACAAGCCTAAAGGGTGTCTGTCTAGTCAACTTTTTTCACATCGTTCGATAGGCCCATAGTACTGCGAGTATGCACAGGTCCCAATCACTTTGCTAAGTGTTGCAAACCTTGGTCAGTGCATTCTCCAGTACCTTATTGAATTCTTCCACCATCCCATTAGCCTGTGGGTGATAAGGCGTGATTTTTTGGTGATATACTTGAAATTCCTCCGTCAGTGCGCTGATCGTTTCATTCAGAAAGTGTGTACCACGATCACTCATCAAAATCTTTGGACACCCAAATCGTGTCAGTACATACTCAAAGAGAAACTTCGCAGTGGTCACACCTGTGCAGTCCTTCATAGGCTGTGCCTCCACCCATCAAGTCAAATACTTAGTCGTAGTGATAATGTACCGCGCACCTGTCTTCTTTCCTTGAGGCTGAATGGGTCCCACAAAATCTATTACCCATTAATTGAAAGGTTGTAACGTCATCTATGGATTCAGAGGTAGCTCATCTCTCTACAATGGCCTACCAGTCCTTTGACACATGCCACACGCCTTACAGTAGGCTTTTGAATCCTCATGGAGGGTTGGCCACCACAACCCTGCGTGTAGAATCTTCTTCGCAGTCGCCCTTCCTGTGTAATGTCCTCTCGTCGCACCCCCATGAGCATCTGCGAGGATACTTCTTCTCTCAAACTCCAGTACATATCATCACAATACTTCATCAGACCCCATTTTGTACATATGTCCGATAATGACAAAAAAGTCCGCCACACACACTACTAATTCTTTTTTCTACTGGGTGGTGTAGCCCTCCGGGGCAGTTCCTGTTGTTAGGAAGTGTATGATGTCTTCAAAGTGACCATCCGTGATGCACACTACAAATGGTTGGACGTCAGGCAATCCTTCCTCCAAATTAGTGGGCTCTTCTCCCATTTCAATGCACAACAGATGGTTTGGTTCTGCGTTCAGTCGTCCAGGATTCACAATAACTTCAAAACCATACTCCTAGAACAATAACAACCACCTATAGATTCTCCCCTCAACACAGGCTTATTGACCAGGTATTTCAACGTAGAATGATCTGTATACATATTAAAATGTCTACCCAACAAATAGTGTCTAAACTTCTAGAGTGCGTATACCATGGCTAGTCCTTCGCGCTCGGTGGTGGAATAGTTCTTCTTAGCCTTAGATAACCTCCTGCATGCAAAGGCTATAGGATGGTCCAATTCTCCTTCGCTAGCCTGTGTCTGTACTATTCCCAGTGTTACACATGACACGTCTACATGTATATGAAATTCCTTCTTCCAATCTGGGAAGACTAAAATTGGTGCTATGACCATTTTTCCTTTCAGCACATCCAAGCTTCTCTGATAGTCCTCATTCCAACAGAACGTGACATCCTTTTTCAACAACTTCTCCATAGGAGCAGTGATTTGGGCATAGCTCTTGATAAAATTCCTGTAGTACCCAATATATCCCAATGTTGCGCGCAACTGTTTCACACTCCTCAGCGCCTCCAGGTTAATTATCACTGTGATCTTCGTGGGATCTACCATCAATCCCTATCTGTATACCACATGACCTAGTAGAGTCCCAAATGGGACACAAAACAAACATTTCTTCAGATTGAGCACAATCTGGTAAATTCAACAAGTGTCTAGCATTAAGTGAAAATTGGCCACATGGTGTTTTACCAACCCAAACATAGTCCAGTCATCAAAGTACACCTCTAAAAACTTATGAATGAAGTCTTTGAAAGCAGCAATGAATACGTGCAAAAAAATTGTAGGTGCATTCTTTAATTCGAAAGGCATTACGATGTACTGAAAACATCCCCATTCAGTCGTGAAGGTCGTCTTTCTTCTATCTTCAAGCGTGATTTTGATCTAATGGTACCTAGAGAACCCATCAATGAAGGAGTACGCTTCCTAACCACCTACATTATCCAATACCTCATCAGTGAACGAAGTCCGGAAAGGATCATGCATGTAAGCATCATTCAGCTTCCTGAGATCTACGCATATCATTATTTCATCCTTCTGCTTCTTTTCCTAAACCACCATTGGGCTCACCCAATCAAATTCCTCTACGGGCTCAATGATGCCTGCCGCGAGCATCTTATCTAATTCTAAGTGGACCTTCTCCTTATATTTCGGATTGAGATGGTAAGGTCTTTGCTTAAATGGCTTCACGTCGTGTTTTAACGTGATATTCATAATGCTCAGGTCTCCTATTATACCCTTTAACTCCGTAAACTTGGTATGGAAAAAATCTTGGTATTTGTGGAGTAATTTAGCGACCTTATCTACCGTCATGTCATCCCAGTAATATCCAATCTTCACGAATTTGGGTTCCTCCTTCGTGCCAATATTTATCTGTTTAGTTTTCAACGGCATAGTTATATCAGGATTCTCGATCGGCGGTCCCTCGACCTTGTGGTCACCCTCGGTTTCAGGGATATTAATCTTTTGGGGGTCCGCATCTTCTTCTTCAATAGTCACATTATAGCATTCTAGCACATGGCTTAGCTGAGTAGTCCAATCGGGTTGAATCAGATCTAAAGGATCCTGCGATATCCTAAATATCACTGCTTTAACTTCTTGTAGCGCTTCATCAATATAGTCAAACCTGTCTTCGAAGTTGAATGTCATTATGAACCTTTGACGTAAAATATCCCATTCTCGTATGCCTTGGCCAAGCTTTGTCTCCAAGTACCAGTTCATCGGGATGACATCCAAGGTGTGAGAAAACAAGTGCACCCATTCAGGTTGGGGCTTTTCTCCATAGGCCTTAGCCCATTTGGCCAAGTGTTCACGCAGATCATCCTTCCCATCATGCTTTTCCATCACTTGTAACTTCGGCTTCCCAAAGTGTGTTCTCATCATCCTCCTATACTCGCGCCAATCATCAAAGCTAACCTTGTGCGTACCCCACCATCTTGTTGGCGTAGCACATAGTGCTCAGTCCAAAGCCTGGAAGTGCTGCTTCTCTAGTACTTCCATCTCAAATGCATCCAAAAACATATCCACATCATTCAAGCCATCATCAGTGGGCAAATTTCTTACCTCTGACGACACACATCGCAGTGACCAGGTCATCATGTTACAGCTCAGCGTAGTTACTTCATGTAGCCAGTTTTGCCAACGCTCTAATTCTTTGTCCGAGTCTGAGGTGCAGGAACTCTTGCGATCTCATGTAATTCATCCATCCACTGTCGGATTCACCCAATATTGGTCTCGTATTGTTATCTTATATATGCAGTCCAAATCGTCATCGCTTTCGTAATCGCGGATTGGTTCAGTATAGCGCAATCCTTCAGCAGGATCTAGGGGTACTATTACACAAAGTGATTTCTTTTCAAATATCATATTTCGCTTCTTTAGGTTGATTACCCCGTTCATGTCAGTAGCCCAATCAATGCCAAGGAGCGCAGGGTAGGGGTTGTTGTCATCCAAAATTTCTATTACTTCAAAATCAGCCAATGCACTCACGCCTTCAATATCTATAGTTACTCCTTGCAGCCATCCCATGGGGATGATCTTCTACTAATTTTCCATCCTTAACTAAATCGGAGACCACTGTAGCATGGGTCTCCCCATCCGCTCCCAAGTTTGCTTTGGTAAAACGTTCACGTCTGACCCCAGATCCAGTATAATTTGATTCATTTCATATTCTCCTATCTGTGCAGTGAGTCTCACCTCACATCCTATCCTTGCCTTATGCTTACCAATCTTCCATACCATGCGCAGTTCACTCAGAGTGTTTCCGGCGCATCTATTTATAAGTTCTTGTAACCGCTTCGTAGCCTTGCTATTGCGTAGCAGCTTCATGCAATTATCTAGAAAGGTCGTAAGCATAGAAGGGTCCATTTTTTGAACAGGTTTATCTCAGCTCCCTGAGGTAGAGGGCTCAGTGAAGCTCTTATTTGCTTCCATGAACGTTTCACATGCGTGCTCCAAATCAAATTCAGCCTCCTTCTCTGGAGCTTTGCGAACCCACATGGTGTCTTCAATTTGTTTCCCATTATCATCGCCTATTGAAATTCCACTTCAAAGCACTATATTCACATTCGGATCTTCTTTGCGAGGCTCAACCCTCATCATCTGTAGGTTCTAAGTCGGCTACAGAGGTAGCACCCCTTTGTCGCATATCCTTACTATCAGTGTAGGACAACCCTTAGTCTCATGATCAAACTGAGTGCAATATTTGCACAACGAATGCATTGGGTTAGTGCATTCATGGGGATAGTGTCCTGGTCCTCCACAATTGTAACATATCAGTTGTCCCTGACTTCTTCCAGGTCCTCCTCTGCCTTGACCTTGTCCGTACCATCCCAGCGCCCTGTTCAGAAGGTTGTGTTTCTGCCTGAACTCTATAGGTGGGTGTCCTATCTATCATCAATTCATAACTTCGGAAATTGCACTCATCATTCCCTACCAACCTATAGAAGTTGCAGAACAATTATTGCGGTGTTTGTACAAACTTCTGCAGCAAATAACAAATTATCAGTCGTATCTTTCCCTGCTACCTGACATATAGCGCACCATAATGTAGGCCCCACGCTCGACCCTACTTGGGCTTCCAGCCTCAAAGGCATCGATCCTCCTCCTACAATATAGTTCACAAATACTGGGTAGTGGTCTTTGTCATGCCCCTAACCTTTACATTTCAGGCACCATACCTCTTCGTGCACTTCTAGCAGATCTGCTCTGTCCTACTTTAGACTTTTCATTTCGAGGCAAAGATTTTGCAACTGTGCATGGATCTATTGAACCCCCAGATTCAAATCTTACATCGGTGTTTCATGTAGTCTTATTACAATTTCCAAGGCCTCTGCCTGAGTCGTAATCTTCTGTTGTGACAGTGCAACCCTTAGGTGAGGCAAGAGTGAAGCCATGAACCATTCACGATGTTGCCCATCTGTTAAATTCATATTAGCTTCGTGGATTTTACACTTCAATCTCTGATCCAACTCCCAAGGTGTCTCACCTGGTTTCATCGCGATTTCCTTGAACTCCACAATCGACTGCGCCTCAGATTTACGACTACTAAACTCTTTATTCAACATGGTCTGGATCTCTGCCAACACAACGTTTGGGTTATCATTAGAGTATTTGATGTACCAAGTTAGTGCACAATCCTGCAAAGCACTAACCAATGTTGCTTTCTTCATGTGATCGTCTGTGACGCCCTAAGCTTCCCATACGACTTTTACAATGAACCAAAACTGGTCTGGTCCTCATTTCCCAAGCCCTTAAACAATGGCAAGTTCACTAAATTTGCCATGTTGAACTATGGTGGAGGTGGTGGTGGTGTGGGCGAAGTCACAAGAGATGATGGTGAAGGTGGAGGTGGTAGTCATGGGAACCCTTGTCTTATCAACTGAACTGCACTTCACAGAGAAGCCTACGCTACTCCCTCTTTGTCACTCAAAGGAGGTGAAATCAGTGGGCTATATTCAGGACCCTTTCTTCCTTTTTTCCTGTAAGTTTTTCCACTTCGTGTAGCTCTGAACATCAAGGTAGCTGCATAACCTTCTTTTCGCACAATAACATCTTAATCCAAATATTTAAAGACTTCAAGTACTTACCTTGTGGGCCTTAGAAAAAGCGTCGCTTCGCCTTGCTGTAACTGACTGAGGTATCAACCATGAATTCAGTCACAAACCCTCCTATGATACGATTGAGCCAATGATCAACAGCACAAGCGATCTTATCCTCAGAGGCTTCCAGTCTCTATACTAACTCTAGGGTCCAAATAATAGGACCATCAAGCCTCCACCTTCCTTAGCTATCCGCTAGCTTCACGATCCACTCGTATAACTCAACTGGGAAGGAACATAAAAATATCTCGTGGATTTCTGTATATAGGTACCTATCTAACCATTGTTCCTTTGTCAGTCGTGAATTTCTGTTCTCCTGCGCCACGAATTCGTGGATCTTCCTATCCAACCAGTCTTCGATCTCTTTCTTAGTTGGATTCTAGTGATACGACATCACACATCTCTCATGCAGATTCCAGTCCCGGCAATGGAACCATTTGTTGGCTTTGTGGGCCCTGACCCAGGTTCAACATTAGTCAGCCAAACAAATCCCTACACTACTGGCCCTTTCGGCATCAGCCCATAGAGCGTGGACCGAAGTCTCACCCGAAGCAGTATGGGGGGATGCTGGAACCAAGTTTCCACACCCTAAGATGGTCATGATGTCGGTTTATAGCCCTTGCTCCTACCTTCGCACAAGTCACTAAGCCTTAAGGCTTATCGTTCTATCCTTTATCCCGCCCTTCAGTACCTCTGCGAAGGTGTACGATTAACCTTTGCGCAACCCTAACCAGTGGTTCAGGTACTTTCTCACTCCTATGATGATGTATTGTATAGGTTACCAAGTTATCTCAAGTGTTTTACTTATTCTACCAATCAATTACAGTTTTCGTCGCATAAACTGACATTCTTAGTTGCGTTCAATTAACAAATATAATCACATAAATTAGTGCATCAAATAAACATTGTAATATAAACCCAGATCATAACGCAATATAATCAGATGCATTAACAAATACTAAATACACAGTAATTGCAGAATACTTCTCTTTATTGATATCTCTAGTTTAATACAGATTCTATCCACCCTGCACACACAGCTGCAGGGGTCTGCGCACTCAGTTGCGGACTTCTACCCTAGGCCCCTGCACACCAAACCGTGGAGCCTCTACCTACCCTAAGACCCGAGAGCACTTAGAACTTCTCCACACTACTCCACTAGTAACTCTTCTCTTTTTTTCCTTTTTTTTTTTTTTTTTTACCTAGAGCTTACTTACTTAACTCATTTTTATACAATCCCATGGTTCGCGGACCATGGGTAGATATTTACAGTCGACTTGACACTTTACAAAATAAGGGTGGACAACCCTTTATGACTCTTGACACCTTCGCGCTCCGCGACCACAAAATGCGGAGACTTTATTACAAAATTGTCCCAAAACATGGGCTTTTAGCCCCAAAACTGCTCTTGGGGCAACCCGTTCCCAACATATAGATAAAATAAATGATTTCAATATTGATTTTTCCTTGTCATGAGTGAATGTCATTGGTAGGTTTACCCCCTCAATAAGGTAAGGCGATTCTCAAGGAATATTTCAACAAGGAGGAACAAAGAAGCATTTACATAGAAGCAACACAAAGAATCATCAGCATGAAGACATGGATAGATCCTAAACCAAGAAATATTGAAGACATTTCATGATGACTCAGAAGGTCGCGATGCTGATCCATGACCCTTTGGAGGGTGAATATGAAGAACAAATCAAATCTTAAAGAGAAAGAAGGAAGAAGAGTAGCATGGAAATGCCACATCATCATGAAGTTCCATGTCATCATTTCCACATCATGGCTTATACAAGTTTCATCACAATGTCATATGTGTCCATGTGTCTTGCCACATCATCAATGTGAATGTAATGATGTATTTCCAAGAAAATGACAAAATGAAAATGTGTGGAAATCCAAGAGTCACATGTGGAATATGAAAAGTCACATGTGGAAAAAAAGTGTCATATAGAAGTTCAAAGGTCATTTACGAGTCCAAAAGTCTTATGGAAGCCAAAAGACCACATTAGAAGTCTAAGATCCATGACGGTAGTTCAAGAGTCATAGGGGATATGAAAGTTCATTCCTCTTGTTATAAAAGAAACGTCATTACTCAAGCAAAGGTATTTTTGGAGGCTTAGACTTTGAAGAGCTAGCCTTGGCTTCTTGAACTTGGCATAACAGAGAAGATCATTCTTTTGGAGAAGAAAGAAGTTACTTAATGCTCCAATACTAGATCTATTGTATCACCATTGTAACTGTGTACTTGGATCTTTCACCTAATAAGTGATGCTTGTTGAGCCAACGCATTTTCATGCATGTATCGTGAATGTTTTAAGACTATTCATTGGATGTTTATGGTATATGTTGTGTTCATGTGTACTAAAGAAATTGAACTATTTCAATGGATTTGGTGCTTATATTGTTGAATGTGTGTTGTATTTTCTTCCATGAATTGTTGTTATCTTGTGAACTAATTTGCAGGCTAATCAACAAATCTTTCATTGCTCTTTTGTGCCTCTCTTAGGATAGTACTATTAATTTCCTTATAGAGATCCACTTTTGTCTCCCCCCTCATGAAAGCCTCCTTTTACACATTGCAATTGGTAGTTCACAGTGTCAACTTACTTGTTGATTTCAAAGGTTATGTGTTAATCTCTTATTTTACCCATTACAGCCAAGGCAAACCTTAAGTTATGGTGGTCGGACCAATACTCTGGATGGGGCTCCTACTCCAAACAATGTGAGGTATAACTGGGGCTTCACATCGGGGAGACCCCCTATATGTTGGTGGTATCCAACACCATCAAAACCTCCCCATATTTGTATTTATCTACACAAGCTACCTCATAGCTAACATGGAGACTCATCCCCTAATAAAATTGATATGATGATGTAATATTTACCTCAGGTACCACAAAAACTTCCCACCCATAGTCAGTGAAGAAGATTGTTCTAAATAATGGCTTCTACAGTAGAATCTATAATCAAATGGGGAATAGTCATGGATGGGGAACACATGAATTGGTAATAAAAGTAAGCTCAAAAATTCATAGAGGGATTTTTAACACAGAATCATGCCCTCGGGAGATATCCATACATGTATTAGACCAACAAATTCTAGAAACAAATGGAGGGGGGGTATCACTTAGTGTGCTATTAATGTAAATTTGTTATTGATTCTTATGTTATAAGGTCTTTCTTACAAGTAATATATGTTAAAATGGGATTAGGCACACCCAGGGATGACTAGTTCCATTTTTAATAGCCCTGAGATGCACGAATATACTTTTGGACCCCTTGTTCCTTGAGACGCCTTCTTTAACCTTTGATTCTATTCCACCCACATTTTCCACACTTAAATTATCTTCCTTCATATCCTCTAATTTGGCCTCTTCTTATAGGACTTTAAAAGATCTTGGAAATAGAGTTGATGACATGGAAATAGAGTTGATGACATGTGAACTAAGCAATTACAAGTCACATATAAGTTTCATGCTCAATTATGAATTTTTCACCAACTTGTAATGGGATTTTTCTCTATTACAAGTTTCTTGATCAAGTTTGACGCTCAATTATCACCTTTTCCCAACTCACTACCAACATTCTTCTCAATTATGAGTTTTATTCAATTAAGAAATAATTTTTATTTCATAATTGTCATATCGTGAATAATTACTTCTTTGTGAATTAGTTATCAGAAGTTACCCAATTATGTAAGTTTAGCCTCATAAGACGTAATAACCTCCTTGTAAGGCCTATGGTGGAAAATAGAAGTATAACATGGAGGAAAATTTAATGTGAAAGGATAAAGAATCGAAGATTTAAAGGTTTTCATTACTACAATCATGGAAAACTATTGTTACAATGTATTTAACGTAACATAGGTCATTGGTATATTTAAATTTGAAATCCAAACAACATTTCCAAAAAAACACTTCTTAGAAAATAATCTGCATATTTTTCAATGATGTGTCAAACAATAAAAAAAATAAAAATAAAAATTCATTTAAGAATGTTACTTTAAAAACATCTTAATCGTGAATTCACTTTTTTTTTTCTTTTTCTTTTTTTTAAATCTAGAAGGTAGACTCACGCAAGAGAGGTTTACCATGCAAGAGATTAGAGAGCATATATTTTTCTAATAATTTTTTTTACTAAGGGGTCACCACAGGGAACATACAGATCTACAATGGAAAAAAATTATGTTTGGAACTTAATTCTCTTCATCTCAATAAATTTACTTTAGTGGATTAAAAAATTCACAATGTGTCAGCGCTTTTTGTTATCCCTCTTGTAAATATTATTATGAATTGTTATTCATGTAAATAACATGGAAATGTAAACATTGAATGCTTGAGGGAAGTGAACATGGATTGATAGGTCTAAGGAGGAGGAGTTTCTTGTAAACTCTATCCACTACATTTACTTCACCACCTATCTCCGTAATGAATTTATGGATTGTTGGTGCAAGCAATGAATTAAGGAATGAACTACCTAAGCGTTGGATGAGAATACAATCTTCTTCTCATGGATTATGTTTACATTATCAATACACAGGAAAAATATGTGGCAAAAAGGCCCTGACAAGAAAGGGAGAGGGAAATAGCATGAGAAAGAGAGACAACGTAGATCATACATGTAGGGGACGACTGTGTGGTGGTAGATATTGCAAGAGAATGTAGAAGCTCAAATAGGTAGTGGACACAAATCTAGAACAACCTTTCTAGCATGTGTTCTATTTGGAATGTATTCCTTGTGGTTGTTAAGGATTGTGTGTGTGCCTACGAATTCGGTTGGAAAGTAAGAGTTTAGTGGAGTTGAATCATCCAGTGCTTGCTTTGGGGCTAAGAAACCATTGCAGTGCTTTCTTAAAGGAGTTGATAAACCACTAAAGGCTTGCCTTGGGGCTAATAAACCACTCAGGTCTATCCATTACGGTATCAAGCACATAGGACATGGACTGGCTGCTATGGTGGAGTTACAAAGCACATAGGCCATGGATTGATCAGTTTCAATGCATGAGTGGTAGATAGGTTCATGACTCTATGCATGTATTTCCTTATTATTTAGCATTTGATTTTCATTCATTAAAGTTCTGGATGCATTCCTGTAGTTGAGCATATTTTAAAGTCTACAAGGCTCTTGGAAGAACCTTGGTCAAACCCTGAGTGAGTGAGGAAAACTCAAAAATTTCCTCTGAGTTTTTCCACGTCCAGATAGGTCTCAAAGTCCAGGATATCAGAAGGAATGGAAAGCATTACACCACCATGGGCTTGGACTTCAGCCAAGGTCACATGGAGTGAAGTTCTAGGGTAGGGCCCACACAACGAAAATGTGGTGAGGGGCTATAGTAAGACAGGATAGGACTTGAGGTCTAAGGCATTCTAGGTGAGCATGAGGAATTGCGGTCGAAGGGCTCTAATATGAGTTAGGCTAGAGGTGCATTCCAATATGAGTTAGTGTTGAGGTCTAGAACTTTTCACAGGTGTGGGTTCATAAAAAGGTCGTATTTTTGAAGAGTTAGACTTAGTTCATGGTTAATGTATTTCATGCGGTGGGCATAGAATTATGTGTTGGAAATAATACTGAGAGGGGGGGTGAATCAGTATTATCAGATTAATCAAACTTTTCAAATGCCCAAAACATATACGCTACTTCAGTTAAGTGAACCAGCGTGTACACGCTACTGTGACGAAGTAAAACAGCGTATAAGCAGAAAACTCACAATTTAGTTGGCTTATTCTTCAATTAAGTGCATCAGGACATTATTCATCATATTAACAGTAAACATGTGCAGTATAACAGAACAGATAAAAAGCCACACACATGAACACCAAGATATAAGGTGGAAACCCAATGTGGGTGAAAACCACCTGCTGCAAGTTGTCTCTATCTTTCTTAATATGAAACTTCAGTTTACAATCTTTTGTACTGGTGCAGCCTTATACCAGTACGCAGGCTACAACCTGCAGAAGGCTTCAACCTTCTCTCGTTCTCCAAACTTCCTTGGAAGGGAGCTCCAACCCCCTTTTGCTTTTGTACTAGCCAAGATACTAGTACGTAGGTGCTGTCCTACAATCTTCCTTCTTCCAGGTATCACTTTTCATACATTTTCAGACTTGGATATTCCTGAAGCACAACATTACAATCTGAAGACCACAATTCATTCAATTTTCACAACAGATCATTGAAGCATAAAACAACCAACTTTGAATCACTGAACCACTGAACCCTGTCAATCACCAGTTACCAGAACACAGAGCAGACTACAGAACTCTGTAATAACAGTCAGATCCCACTGTAAACCCAAATCAAGCTTCAAAAGATATACGCTACTTTAATGAGCAGAAACCGCGTATACACGCGCTTTTACCGAAGCCAACCTGCGTACAGATCTAAAAATAAACTTTCTCAACTTGCAGCTGTACCAGATATTAGTTAGACTCAGAACGTAACATTGCGACAATATGCAGATCTAGAAATACGCATAATCAACCATAACATGATAGTGCATTTCAAACCATTTGATCCCGATCTCTCCTTAGATCTAGTTCTCCATCAACCGATGAGATCTCTCCTTAGCTCAGATCAACCAACTCAGAACCTGCATATCAGATCTCTTTCTCTCTTAGATATTCATGCCTTGTCGAAAGATGATCTTTGCCTAATGATCTTCTTCTCCTTATATAGCCTTAGGCCTTTCTCAATACCAAGAGCCAAAACCATAGTAACACAATACCATCAACTTTAAAACTAGGGATCGACACGCCCGTCGAGACATAATGGTCCGAAATCATAGGCACAACTTCCAAGGTCTAACCACCATGAACCAAAGGAACCTTTCCACATACACGCGCTTTTTCTGAATCTAACTTGCGTGTACACGCGACTTGGGCTTAACGAAAGAGCGTGTATGAGCTTTCTTGCCATGCTGTACTGAGATCTGTCTTCTGATTGAGTTGCCATCACCTGTACTAACCTTTGAGCACCTGTACCATCCACTGAGTGAGTTGCCATCAAGGACAACACTTGAACCATAATGCCAACAATCTCCCCCTTTGGACTTGATGGCAACCACCACACCAAGTCACTCTCCCCCTTTGACATCAAGGGCAAAGGGAGGACCAAGATATTCTCTTCCTTGGTAATCCTTCTGCTGTCCATACTGCTGTCCATACTCCCCTGAGTACATGCTGAAATCTCCAAGTGTGCTCCCCCTTTGTGAATGCCAAAGAGTACCAATCTATCCATCCTGCTCACCAAGTGCTGTTCATGCTCCCCTTGACTGTAGGCAAGATCTGCAAAAGATGTTCTTCAAGAAGAACATGACTCTATACATCATAAAAGACCTTCCTATCACCAAAGACTCATACATACATCCATTTCTCAACTAAGTGAGGATATACAAAAAAAAAATGACTCATCCACCCAACCAAGTGGGGATACATCAATATTGACTCATCCACCTAACCATGATAATACATGAACATTTCATCATTCATCCCAGGCATAGTGGGGAAACCAACAAAGGCCGTTACATGACCTTGACACCATAAAAGAGACAAGAGAGATACATGACATAGAGACAACAGATCTAGACCAAGACTTAGGAAAGACATCAGCAGCATCTGATAAACATCTTGTTAGATCAGCAACTAGAATTTCTTTCTGAGCTCCTTCTCCTGAAACCAACAACCAAAAACATCTGAATGCCAACAATGCTTTATGAGACTTTTGAGCTGCTCCCCCTGAACCTGTGCCTGTTGCACTCCCTGAAACTGTGCCTGAATAATTCTGACATTCCTATTGCTGTTCAGAACTTCAGAGTTTTCCCTTGCTGTTCAGAACTTCATATACGCGTTTTCTCCTGTATAAAACAGCGTATGTACGCGGATATTCTTTCTGCAACAAGCGTCCAGCATACACGCGACTTTCCCACCATGAATCCGCGTGTATACGCTAATATTACTTCCGTAACCTGCGTATACCAACTTTTCTGTAGAACAAACAAATTTCAACAACAGGATGAAGCATTAACTACTCCCAGCTTTTGTCTGAGATATTCAAAAGTTTCCCTGGGCAGTGGTTTTGTGAGAATATCAGCAACTTGCTCCTTAGAAGGAACATACTCCAACTTGACCTTCTGTTCAAGCACTTGTTCCCGAAGAAAATGGTACTTGATTGGTATGTGCTTGGTCTTTGAGTGCATGACTGGATTCTTTGAAATGCTGATTGCACTTGTATTATCACATAAGATAGAGACAGGTGGAGTGCAAGTGATTTGAAAGTCCTGCAAGGTCTGCATCATCCAAAGAAGTTGTGTACAACAAGATGCTGCAGCTACATATTCTGCTTCAGCTGTAGATAAGGCAATCGAACTTTGTTTCTTGCTGAACCAAGATACTAATCTGGAACCCATGAAGAAAGCACCTCCACTTGTGCTTTTCCTATCATCCACACTTCCAGCCCAATCTGCATCTGTGTAAGCATGAAGAGTGAGATCAGTATTTCTAGGATACCATAAGCCATAGTTTTGGGTCCCTTGAAGATATTTGAAGATTCTTTTGACTGCCTGAAGATGAGTTTCCTTTGGGTTGGCTTGAAATCTTCCAACCATTCCTACTGCATGTGTAATATCTGGTCGAGTACCTGTCAAATAAAGCAAACTCCCAATCATGGATCTATAAGTGGGTTGGTGGACTGCTGCTGATTCATCATTTGCACTGAGGCTGCATCCTGTAACCATGGGTGTACATACTGGTTTTGACTCTTCCATGCCATACTTCTTCAAGATCTGCTTGAGGTATTTGGTTTGAGACAAGAAGATACCTCCTTCATTTTGTTGGATTTGCAATCCAAGAAAATATGTCAATTCTCCAAGAAGTGACATTTCGAATTCTTTCTGCATAACCAAGGCAAAGTTTTGACTCATAGTCTCTTCATTGCTGCCAAAAATAATATCATCTACATAAACAACAAGAATTAGCAATTTGTTATTTTCAACTTTTATATAGAGATTGCTATCTGCTGATCCTTTTGAAAAGCCTTGTTGGTGAAGATATTTGTCCAACCGATAGTACCAAGCCCTTGGAGCTTGTTTGAGCCCATAGAGAGCCTTTTTCAATCTGCATACAAGGTTTGGATCATTCCCAAGAATGAACCCATCTGGCTGCTCAATATATACTTCTTCTTCTAAGTCTCCATTCAGGAAGGCTGATTTCACGTCCATTTGAAATACCTTGAAGTTTTGAAAGCTTGAGAGAGCAAGGAACATTCGGATGGCCTCTAGTCTTGCCACAGGAGCAAAGGTCTCTTCAAAATCTATTCCTTCTTGCTGTGCATACCCTTTACAAACAAGTCTGGCCTTGTTTCTAATTACTTCTCCATTTTCATTTAACTTATTCTTGAAGACCCATTTTGTTCCTATTACATTCTTATCTTTTGGTCTAGGAACCAATTCCCAAGTGTTGTTCCTTTCGATTTGCTCAAGTTCTTCATCCATTGCTTTGACCCAACATTCATCTTTGCATGCTTCTTTCACATTTTGTGGTTCAATGGAGGAGAGTAGAGCCAAGTAGCTTGAAGCTTCTGCAAGTGTCCTTCTTGTTTGTACTCCTGCTTCTTTCTGCCCCACAATCTGAGTTTCTGGATGATTCTTTTGGACATATCTGGATGGAGTCTTTTCTTCTATTCTTGTCTGCTCCTCTGGTTCTTCTTGAGATTCTTCTTCTTCTTGAGGTTCTTCTTCTTCATCATTTCGCCTTTGAGAGTAACCTTCATCTTCTTCATGATGAACTTGCCTAGGAATATATCCCTTCTCATCAACCACTATATCAATACTGTCAACAATTCTGCCAAGTCTTTTATTGTAGCACTTGTATGCTTTGCTATGTGGAGAATAACCAAGAAGAATGCCCTCATCTGCTCTAGGTTCAAGTTTGCCAAGTTGCTCATCAGTGTTCTTAATATAACATTTGCTCCCAAAGATTTTGAAATGCTTCACGAAAGGAGTTTTACCACTCCAAAGCTCATGAGGTGTTTGAGTGCTGTTTACTCGGACATTTGTTTTGTTAAGAATGATAACAGCAGCATGTGCGGCTTCTCCCCAGAAGGTTGCAGGAGTACCTGATTCATCGAGCATAGCACGAGCCATTTGTTGGATAGTTCTGTTCATTCTTTCCACAACCCCATTTTGCTGAGGAGTTCTAGCTGTAGAGAATTCTCTTCTTATCCCATGTTCATCGCAGAAATCAAAAAATTCATTTGATGTGAACTCCCCACCTCTGTCAGATCTGAGGCACTTGATTTTGTGTCCTGATTCATTTTCGGCCAATGCTTTGAAGGATTTGAATTTTTCGAATGCTTCATCTTTGTGCTTCATAAGCCCTAACCAAACAAACCTTGAGAAATCATCAATGAATAATATCAGATATTCTTCTCCTCGAGGTGACCTTTTTCTAAATGGACCACATACATCTGTATGGACTAGCTCAAGAGGCAAGCTAGCTGACCTTCCTTCTCTGGAAAGTTAGTTCTGGTCTGCTTTCCAAACTGACAAGATTTGCATATGGTGTTGTCTGGAATTTTGATATCTGGAAGATCGCGAACTGCCTGATATTTGCATGCTTTCCTTATTTGTGAGAAGCTTAGATGTCCCAACCTTCGATGCCATAACCAGTGCTCTTCATCCTTGCTAAGATAGCATTGTTGTTGTTCTTCTTCAAATATGTACAGATTATTTGGAGTTCTTTTGCCTTTGAGAACTGTTTTACCTGTATCAAGATCACGAACAAGACATCCATTCGATCTGAAAATAACCTCTGTTTTTTGATCACACATCTGGCTGACACTTAGAAGATTATGTTTCAATCCATCAACATACAAAACATTTCCAGCCTTGACCTTTTCTTTTAAAGGAGCAATACCTTTTCCTTTTATAGTAGCAGGAGTATCATTTCCAAAAGAGACTTTCTTTCCCTTTTCTAAAGTAGAATAAGATTCAAGTTTTTCTTTATCACCTGTCATATGTTTCGAACATCCACTGTCAATGTACCATAGATTTTCCTGTCCTTCTGCATAAAATGCTATCCCACATCTTTCTGTTTGAGGTTCCTTTATTCTCCATGTTTTGGTGCTTGTGGCTTGTTCCTTTTTCTCCTGAAACCTGCTCCTGCATTCAGAGTCTTTATGACCAAAATTATTGCAAATAGAACATTCAACTTCATTTTCAAGCACCGAAAAGTTGTTATAGGTCCTTTTTGTAATCCCTGTCATACTTCTTTGTTTTTGAGCTTCCCTAGTCATGATTGTTTTATATGCAACACATTGAGCTGCTCTGTGACCAAAGTTGTGGCAAGAAAAGCATTGTCCATTGAAGAAGCTTCTGCGGTTATTGAATCTACCAGCCAACTGATTGTAATTTCTATTTTCATCTATTCTTGAGCCAAACTGAGAAGATTTTACCTGTGGTTGGTTGTAGCTTTTGTTCATCCTCAAGGAGGATTGTCCCTGATAGTTTCTGTTTGTAACTCGTCCTTGCTTTACCTGATTATCTTCATTGTTCTTCCGCTCATTTCCTCTTGCTGCATCAAGATAACTTTTTGAGGTGGATGCTTGAGAGGTTTCTCCATTATAGCCCAAACCTGTTTTGTTTAGAGGAGACCACTGCACACTAATAATCTCATCCAAGGTTTCAGATCCTTTGACAAATTTAAGATTAATAGTTTTTGTTTTCTCAATTTCTTTTCTGAGACCAACAATTTCACCTTCTAGTTTTTCAAGATGTTTTTCCTTTTCATCAATTTGAAATTGCAAAGTATCAATAATCACATTCCTTTCTTCTATGCTTCTCTTGAGTCTAGTGATTTCATTATAGAGATTATTCACATCTATAGCATCCTCATAATCATCATCTTCAAATGCCATTAACAGCTTATATTTATTACCTTGTTCATCTTCATCACTGTTTGATAAGCCATCACTATCTTCATGGGTGTAGTAGCTTTTCCTATTTGCACTTTGTTTCTTGTTCCATCTAGCAGGTTCTTTTCCTTTATCCTTATAAGGACATTTTGCAGCATAATGACCTACTTTCCCACAAGCAAAACATTTGAAAGGTAGCTTACCTCTGAACCTTCCAGAACCCCTTTGAAGATTTCTGACAAAGTTTGATTCTTCTTCCTCTTCTTCTGGAACATGGCTTGCTTCATAGTAATCTTCTTTTCCTGATGCCTTAAAAGCAGCTTCCCTTTTGTCAGATGGACCTCCCTTTCTCATTTCATAAGCGGTTAGAATTCCATGTAGCTGAGACATAGTGAGAACACGGAGATTTTCTTTTTCTTCTATTGCAGATACTTTAGATTCAAACTTGGGGGATAAAGATCTTAGAACCTTTTGAACTACTATAGTTTCTCTTATTTCTTCACCCAAGTTTTTCATACAATTAACAATCTCATCTACCCGGAGAAAATAATTAGCCACACTTTCATCATTATACATCCTGAGAGTCTCATATTGAATCCTGAGTGTTTGAAGTTTAGCTTCCTTTACCTGTTCATCTCCTTCATAGCTAGTGATCATTTTGTCCCATATTTCTTTTGCTGATTTGAAGTGCATGACCTTCATGAATTCTGTTTGAGATATACTTCCTAATAGGGTAGCGACTGCTTTTGCATTTGTTTCATATGCCTTTTTTTCATCTGGATCTGTAGGAGTAGCTGAAGGAAAAGCATAGCCTTTTTCTACAATGTCCCAAACTTCTGTACCAAGAGATTGAAGATATGCAGTAACTCTTACCTTCCAATAATTGAAATTTGTTCCATCAAAAACCGGTGGCCTGATTGATGCTTCTTTCTCGTAGTTGCTCATGATGAATGATCTTCCTTCAAGCGATCAAGCTTCTCTGAAGGACCTGCTCTGATACCAATTGTTGGAAATAATACTGAGAGGGGGGGTGAATCAGTATTATCAGATTAATCAAACTTTTCAAATGCCCAAAACATATACGCTACTTCAGTTAAGTGAACCAGCGTGTACACGCTACTGTGACGAAGTAAAACAGCGTATAAGCAAAAAACTCACAATTTAGTTGGCTTATTCTTCAATTAAGTGCATCAGGACATTATTCATCATATTAACAGTAAACATGTGCAGTATAACAGAACAGATAAAAAGCCACACACATGAACACCAAGATATAAGGTGGAAACCCAATGTGGGTGAAAACCACCTGCTGCAAGTTGTCTCTATCTTTCTTAATATGAAACTTCAGTTTACAATCTTTTGTACTGGTGCAGCCTTATACCAGTACGCAGGCTACAACCTGCAGAAGGCTTCAACCTTCTCTCGTTCTCCAAACTTCCTTGGAAGGGAGCTCCAACCCCCTTTTGCTTTTGTACTAGCCAAGATACTAGTACGTAGGTGCTGTCCTACAATCTTCCTTCTTCCAGGTATCACTTTTCATACATTTTCAGACTTGGATATTCCTGAAGCACAACATTACAATCTGAAGACCACAATTCATTCAATTTTCACAACAGATCATTGAAGCATAAAACAACCAACTTTGAATCACTGAACCACTGAACCCTGTCAATCACCAGTTACCAGAACACAGAGCAGACTACAGAACTCTGTAATAACAGTCAGATCCCACTGTAAACCCAAATCAAGCTTCAAAAGATATACGCTACTTTAATGAGCAGAAACCGCGTATACACGCGCTTTTACCGAAGCCAACCTGCGTACAGATCTAAAAATAAACTTTCTCAACTTGCAGCTGTACCAGATATTAGTTAGACTCAGAACGTAACATTGCGACAATATGCAGATCTAGAAATACGCATAATCAACCATAACATGATAGTGCATTTCAAACCATTTGATCCCGATCTCTCCTTAGATCTAGTTCTCCATCAACCGATGAGATCTCTCCTTAGCTCAGATCAACCAACTCAGAACCTGCATATCAGATCTCTTTCTCTCTTAGATATTCATGCCTTGTCGAAAGATGATCTTTGCCTAATGATCTTCTTCTCCTTATATAGCCTTAGGCCTTTCTCAATACCAAGAGCCAAAACCATAGTAACACAATACCATCAACTTTAAAACTAGGGATCGACACGCCCGTCGAGACATAATGGTCCGAAATCATAGGCACAACTTCCAAGGTCTAACCACCATGAACCAAAGGAACCTTTCCACATACACGCGCTTTTTCTGAATCTAACTTGCGTGTACACGCGACTTGGGCTTAACGAAAGAGCGTGTATGAGCTTTCTTGCCATGCTGTACTGAGATTTGTCTTCTGATTGAGTTGCCATCACCTGTACTAACCTTTGAGCACCTGTACCATCCACTGAGTGAGTTGCCATCAAGGACAACACTTGAACCATAATGCCAACATTATGGGCCCATCATCAAGGAGGAGTGACAAATGCCACTAGAGCTAACTCATATGCATGTTAATGTCGATGTGACATGGAACCACCTAAGTGCAAATGGTATTTCCACGTAAGTGCCACATAGTTTCCACATGGTAGGTCATTTCCTATGTGGCAGGGTTTAAATGGTGGAACTTTAAATGGACATATATTTAGATTTGAGTATCAAATTGAGGTAAAATTTATATCACCATAAATCTCTTGATGGCTTAAATGTGATGGATCCAAATTTAATTCTACTAAATTTGGAAGAGGAGAAATTTTGTAACCCCATTTCTATAGTGAAACCATAGAAGTTGGGTTAGAGCAAAGTAACACCTCACATTCAACTAGAGGGAGCTAGGGGGTGGGAGGGAGTGTTATAGGTTGGTATCAGAGCATAAGGTTCAATACTAGACCACTAGAGATAAATTTAAGACTTTGATGCAATATGATAATGTGTTAAAGGTTTGTTATAGATTGATATCATAACATGGCTCAATATTGGACCTGAATGGGCTCAGAGATGAATATATTTGGATTTCTATTACAGTGTGGCAACAAAATGCATAGCTTCAAAGCACTTGGCCTGAATGGGCCTAGAATGATGATTTTATATCCTTATTAAACGAGTGTAGTAACTATATTTATTGGTTGTTGTGTTCTACCTCTAGCATTTTATTATGGACAACATATTGTGTGCAGCTGTTGACCTTGATAAGATTATTATTTTCTAACAGGCATGCTAACTTGAAAATTGGTGTTTTAGATAGCCATGTATCAGAAGGATTATTGAAACTTAGCTAAGCTGATGAGTAAATATGTTTAGTTATGGATAAAAATTATGTGTACGTAATAGCACATAAGAACACACTGAAGGAGATAGAAAAGAGAAAAGGGAATGAACAACAAAAGGGTGAAATATAGCACTGATAGGTCTAAGCATGGACATGAAGAGGATTTAGTGGAGAAAATGAGAGAAGAAGGTTCCCATGACTGGATGGATACTCCTAGAAGTCTAAGAGATAAATTAAGAAGATGCAAATTTGATAATAAAAATATTGTCGCATCTGAAGAAAATCAAGAAGAAGTGAATGCAATCATACTATAAATCCTATCAGATCTACAAAGACAAAAACAACATGAATTAGGAGCCAACTACAAATTTAGGAAAGGCACATTAGGACTCTAAAAATAGGAGTTGAGGATTGATGGTGTAGAAGGTAGCAAGTATAAGGAAAGGCATAGGCAAGCAAGTGAGGATAGAGTGAGAGGTGGAACTCCTTTGAGTACACCAAAAAGGAGGACAGAAAGTCATAAGTGGTTTTCTAGCGCTGCACCTAAAAGGTATTATCATAAAAGAAAATAAATAAATAAATAAATAAAATGAAGGAATAATATTTCATACTAGAAGAATACAAAGGAAAAGCCTCTTAAACTTGATGGAGAAGTGAAGAAGGCTAAGGAATTAGAGGCATAGATGCTAGGAATGAATAAGTATTTCACTGTTCATAATTACTATGAAAATTTCAAGGAAAGAGTGGCCATCTTTAGCCTAAAGGGAAAGGCTGATATCTGGTGGGAACATTTGAGGAATGTAAAAGATATTAGGGTGAAAGAATTGTCTTGGAGGAGATTTCAGAAGTACTTAAGGGAAAATTACATAAATAAGAGGTATTATGACAATAAGTCCAAGGAGGTGTATGAGCACAAAACTAGGGAAATTATCAGCTAATGAATATACAACCAAATTCTTGGACTTGCTAAGGTGTGTGCCTTGCATCAAGGATGAGAAGATGAAGCATCAAAGGTGTCTAAGAAAATTGCTACAAACATTTAGCTACATAATAGAATTTGATGAGCCTAAAAACTTGGAACATGCATTAGTAATTTGAGGTACTTTTACGAACAATGCAAGTAGAAGTATGAATTGAGGACTAATTGGAAGACATGGGGAAACCTAGTTTTAAAGGGAAATTATAGAATTATATAGGACATCTATCAAGAAGAGGAAGTGAGAAATTTTCCACCACAACCAAGGGAAAGTTTCAATAGAAGAATTTTACCACTGGTAATAAGGACCCCTTCACAAGGCTCATAAGAGAGGCTGAGAAGTTCAAGGGATGACAGGTTCAGTGTTGGAATTGTGGAGAAAACAACTTTTAGAGGGATTTACCTCAGTGATAGTATAATGGTCCAAGGATATACAACATGCAAGAAGCTGAGATAGTAAGAGATGTGGCATAGAGAATTCCACACATATATGTAACTTTGGACAATAGGCAGGCCCATCACCAAGCCTCAGTTATCAAAATGGAAGGCATGATCAATAATGTGTTTGTTTGGATTTTGATTAACCCTAGTTCCAATTTTAGTTATGTGAGCCCAAAAGTTACAGAAAAGAGTGCATTGTAGATAATATATCATGACAGGTAGTGGTTGGTATAGTTGGCCATAGGAACTAAGAAATGAGTTGATAAAGTAGTGAATACATTCCCAATCATTATAGATGGCATGCCCATAATTGAAAATCTAAACATGTTACCGTTGGGCTTGTATGATGTCCTAGTTGGGATGGAATGGTCAACAACCCATAGAACCATGGTTGAGTACTATAACAATTTTATTGAGTTCCTTAATGACAGTTGATAAAGGATGACGTTGCAGGGAAAAAGAAAACCTATATCAGCTATGCAAATAATTGAGTTGCAGTTGAAAAGGTGCAATAAGAATGGGTGTGAATTGTTTGTTATCCAAGTGAATGGTAGTAGAAATAGTTGGGGAGATCATCCTATCTTGAAACAATTCGAACATGTGTTTCCTGAAGAGATCCAAAGACTACCACCCAAAAGGGAAATTGAATTCTCAATTGAATTATTGCCAATATCAACACCATTATCTAAAGATCCATATCGAATGAGTACACCAAAGCTAGTAGAGTTGAAGCTACAATTGAAAGAGATGATAGAAAAAAACGTTATATTAGAAAAGATGTATCACCCTAGGGAGCACCTATATTATTTTTCAAGAAGAGGATGGCACATTGAGGTTGTGTATTGATCATATATATCTCAATAAAGGCACCATCAAGAACATATACCCTCTACTAAGAATTCATGATCTGTTTGATCAACTATGAGGAGCTACAATATTCTCGAAGATTAATTTGAGGTTGGGGTACCATCATGTGTGCATCAAGGATAAAGAAATTGATAAATGATGTTTAGAGCCAGGTATGGGCACTATGAATTTGTGGTTGTGCCATTTGGGGTTACAAATGCTTGAACAACATTCATGTGTTTGATGAAAAATGTTTTAAGTTTGTATTTGGAAAAGTTTGTACTGGTTTTCATTGATGATATGTTGGTTTATTCAAAAACTAAGGAGGAACATGAAGAGCATTTGGAAGTTGTATTGAAATTGTTGAGAGAGCACTAGTTCTAGGAAAAACTTAGCTAGTGTGACTTCTTCCAATCATAGATTCAATCTCTGGGGAATATTATTTCCAAGGAAGGAGTAGCAATAGATTCGGAAAAAACAAAATCCATCATAGAGAATTCTACTCCACAAAATGTCATTGAATTCAGATCCTTTTGGGATTGGCTAGTTACTATCAGAGGTTTATCTAAAATTTCTCAAGGATTGGACACCCAATCATAGTGTTGCAAAAGAAATGGGTAAAATACCAATGGGAACTGCAATCTCAAGGAAAATATAAGTAATTGAAATAGTTTCTCACACATGCATGGATATTGAGGATAATAGACCCAAAAAAATATTTTGTGATCTGAATGGAGGCTTACAAGGAGTGGCATGGTGGAGTCCTAATGCAAGAAGGACAAGTGGTCAATTATGAATCAATTGAATTAACATGAGGGGAATTATGTTACTCATGATTTATAGTTGGAACAAATAGTCCATGCATTGAAGAGGTGGAGGCATTTTCTCCTCAGAAGAAAATTCGTATTAATGTCAAATGGGTTGAGATATATGTTTGGTCATCCCAAGATGAATTCCAGGCAAGAAAGATTGTTATCCTTGATCAACAAGTACAATTTCTATATCAAGTATATTAAGGGCAAGGAGAGAAAAATAGCTGACACACTTAGCAGAAGGTTACAGGTAGCTCATGTGGTAGCTATAAGTTCTTGTAATATTTTCAATCAATACAAGATCAAGGAGGCCATACAACAATATGATCTCTATTGGAAAACCCAAGAATGCTTACAACAAGAACCTAAATGGACATTGAGCAAAAAATGCTCCCTTATGAAGGATGGAAAGTTAAAATTTCAAAGGGAGATGGTAAATACCTTGTATGGATGCATTGAAGAATCTCATATTGAATGAATTCCATAAAATACCATATTTTAGTAATCCAAGTTATTAAAAATTATGAAAAATATATACTCTTGGCCAAGCATGAAAATGGATGTGGTTGAGTAGATTGAAAAATTATTGGTGCGCTAGCAAGTGAAGGTGGAATGTAGACAACCAATAGGATTTATACAACCAATCCCTATCCCAAAATCAAAGTGGGAAGTCATCTCAATGGACTTCATCACTGGGATGCCAATGGGAACTAGGCAACATGATGCCATAATGGTAGTGGTAGATAGGTTGAGCAAGGTAGCTCACTTTGTTCCTATTAAATCTACTCACCAATCAAGTGACCTTGCTCATATTATCATAAAGGAAATAGTGACATTACATGATATATCAAAGAAAATCATATTTGATAGGGATGCTAGGCTTCCATTTAAGTTTTGTAACAACTGTTTATTGGTTTTGAGACATATTTAGCCTTTAGCACAACATACCATCCTCAAATACATGGATAGATTGATCGACTTAAAAAAGTGTTGGAAGACATGTTGAGAATATATGTCATCATCAACTAATAATTGGGAAGAATTTCTACCTTTGGTAGAGTTCACCTATAACAATGGGTACAAAGATTCACCAAGAATGAGTCCTTTCGAGGCTCTTTATTGCATAAAGTGCAACACACCTATCATCTAGAATGATCCAGTGAATACAGTGCATACTGGGCTAGATTTGTTGAAGGATACAAAATACGAAATAATTTCTATTAGACAATAATTGAAAATATCTTAGGATATGAAAAAGAACTATGCATACTAGAGAATAATACAAAAGGAATTTCAAGTGGGGAGCATGTTTACCTCCACATTGGACCAAGGAATATTTCTTTAAGGATTGGGTCTTATTCCAAGTTGTGACCACGATTTTGTGGACCATTTTAGATTTTCAAAATAGTGGGGCAGGTGACCTACAAATTTTCCTTACCACCCAAAACGAAGGCTTATGATGTTTTACATATATATTTACTTAAAAATAATGTGCATGATGCTAATCATGTTGTTTATTAGTCTATGATATAGGTGAAATCCAGTGGATAATTTCAGCTAGAGCCATTGGGCATTCTAGATTAGAGGTAGATTGTGCTTTGGAATCAAGTAATCCATTAAGTCAAGGTGTAGTCAAGGAACTTTGGACCAAATGAAGCCACTTGGGAGATGGATGATCAGATGATGGTATCATACCTATTTTTTTCTTGGTTGAGAAAATGTAAATGTGAATGAAAATGAATATAAAGGAGTTGTGTATATAAAGATCTACTAAAGTGTGTGTTTGGGTATGCAATATTGATGATAATGTTCCTCTAAGGGGGTGGAGTTGTGGAAACCTATTTTTTTATCCATCTTGTAAATATTATTATGAATTGTAATTCATGTAAATAATGTGGAAATGTAAACATTGATTGGTTGAGGAAAATGGATATGGATTCAGAGGTCTAAGGAGGATAAGTTGCTTGTAAACCTAAGCCACTACATTTACTTATCCAACTATCTCCTTGATGAATTTATGGATTGTTGGTGTAAGTAATAAATTTAGGTATGCGCTACCTGAGTGTTGGATGAGAATATAATCATGTTCTTGTGGATTGTGTTGATGTGATCAAATTGTAAGAGAAAGACATGGGAAAAAGGCCCTTATGAGAAAGGGAAGGGGGAATAGCATGAGCAAGAGAGATGACACAAAGCATGTGTGCAAGGGAAAACTGTGTGGTGGTGGATAGGGGAAGATAATGCATAAGCTCGAATGGGTAGTGGATGTATATCTAGAACAACCTTTCTAGCATGTGTTCTATTTGGGATGGTTTTTCCTTATGTTTGATAAGGCCTGTGTGTGTGCCTGCGAATTTAGTTCACTAGTGAGTGTTCAATGGAGTTGAATCATACAATGATTTCCTTGGGGCTGAGAAGCCACTGGGGTGTTTGACCAAAGGAGCTATTAAACCACTAAGTTCCTGCCTTTGGGATGATAAACCACTTTTGTGCTTGAGTTGAAAAACCACCCATTTGATGCATTCATCCTCCTAACATTGAACTTCCCTCACTAAGCCTTGGGTGAAGTCCATGTGATTATTTTCTATTGGGGTAGAGGCCACTGTGGTGCTTACTATTGGAGGAAAGTGATAAACCACCTGGATAATGGGACCTTCTCCTTGTTGATTTGTGACTTGAACCCAGTTTGAAATGAGAGCCACTATGGTGCTTACTATAGGAGGAAGTTGATACACCACCTAGAAATTAGGCTTCTCTTCCTAACCATTCGATTGAATGGTATTAGTGTAAATACCCTTGAGCATTAACTCCTCAAAATTTGAATCCATCTCAAGGGTTGTCAGTTGCAAGAAAGATTGCAGTGTAGCTAGCCTATGGTTGGGTGGAAAGTTGAAGTTCCTCCCACAATTTTGAGTCACTCAAATTTATTAAGATAAGTTATTTACATGTATACTTATTCACTTGAATATTGAATGTTGTTATCATATAACAATGGGTGTGTGCTAGCACTACTAATGAAGGAATGTGTTTTATTTTGTAATTACACTAAGATGTGTTGTGTAATTATTCTCATGACATGAGGGACAAGAGGATCCATGTAATTGCTATCATAGTCTCTGATTTGCAAAGTTACTAGTGTGATTGCTGATGATTGTTAGAAATCTAGTTAGACTATTGTGGTGCTTAAAATTCCATGGTTTAACTGTTATAGCAATTAAGGATCTTATGCTTGAACATTAATGAGCTTTGTTGATAAAAGAGTTATGTGTGGCTTGTTATGAAATAACATTGAACTATGTTGTGCATGATTGATTAATGCTTCCTTAAGCAATGAATGAAATATTGTATTATGCATGGAAAAATACCAAGAGACTTATGGAATTATTCATATCCACCTGATATTATAGTGGAGTTACAAAGCACAAAGGCCATAGATTGGCTAGTTTCAATGCCTGAGTGGTAGATAAGTTCATGCCTCTATGCGTATATTTCATTGTCAATAAATGTTTGATTTTAGTGTGTTAAAGTTCTGGATGCATTCCTATAGTTGAGCATATTTTTTGGTGTATAAGGATCTTGGAAGAACCTTGGTCAATACCTCAATGAGTGAGGAAAACACGTAAATTCCCTTTGAGTTTCTAAGGTGTGAAAACACTTATTTTCTGAGTTCAAATTGAAGCTAGTTCAAACAGGGCCAGGAGTCTGGTCACTCAGAAAGAATGGCAGGTATTACAATGTCATAAAGCTAGATTTCAAACAAGGTTGTATGGAGCAAAGGTCTAGGGTGCGTCTTGCACAACGAAAATGTAGTGTGGGGCTAGACTAAGACCAAATATGATCGGAGGTCCAGGGCATTCTAAGCAAGTGCGAGGAAGTGGGGCCAAAGGGCTCGGATATTGGAAAGGATAGATGTGCACTGATATGTGTTAGTGCAAAGGTCTACAGGTCAAAAAAATTTCAAAAGCATGTATTCATAAAAAGGTCATCTTTTCGAAGTGCTGAACTTAGTGAAATATTATTGTATTTCACATAGTGGGCACAAACTTGTGGGCACATGAGTGAGGAGGCAAGGTGGATACCACTAGAGTTGAGTGATATCCATGTTAGCACCGATGTGATGTGGAACCAACTAAGTGCATACATGGTTTCCATTTAGGTGCCACGTGGTTTCCACGTGGCAAGTCCTTGACTATGTAGCAAGGTTTAAATGGTGAAACTTTAAACGATCATATCTTTGGATCCGGGTATCAGATTGAGGTAAAATTTATATTGCTAGAAATTTATTGATGAGTTGAGTGCGATGAAATTATCCAAATTTAATTCCACTAGCTTTAGGAGAGAAGGAATTTTGTAACCATATTTCCATAGTGAAACCATGGAAGTTGACTTAGAGCAAAATAACACCTTCCATTCAACCTAGAAAAGGTTAAGAGATAAGAGGGAGTATTACACACAAAATTGTTTTATATATTCTTATTCATATTTTATAGCTCTTTAAACAAAAAAAGATTGAAAGACTTTAAATTCACATTAATAACTTTATTTTTCCTTGACTTTTTATTTATATAATGGATAACCATAAAAGTAAGGGGTTTACTTTCTTTACTTTTTCAAAATTATTTTTGTGTGAGGGTTTAATTTCTTTACCTTAGACCATGCTATTTGATTTTCTAAAACTTTAGGTATTTATGGGAATATATGGTTATTTTGATGGAATTGGCCCCTAATTACATTGCATTTCTTATCATCTTTAAAAAAACAAGTTTCCTTATTTGAATTGTATAGTAAATACATGTTGATGTGTTTATTACTATATAGACACTACTTAACTCGAAAACAATTTCAAAACTAAAATTTTCTAATTACTTTGTAAAAGATATTACATGACTTACATGTTTTATTATTTAATGACTTATATGTTTTATTATTTAGGTCTTTTTGATAGAAGATGATAGATAAAATATTAGGAAAATAAGCTATTAGCAATGTGTGGGATGGAAGAATGTCCGAAGAAGAGAACATTGTATGGTAACTCAACTTTTTAACATAAACTTAACATATATAAGCTTAAATGTTTTATATTGGTTAACATATGTCATGCGTAGAACAAACTTAAAAAAACTCAAATATCTGCGATATTCTTGAAAAGCTGAAGATATGTATGGAAATGTTACAAATACAGGAATTACGTGGATCTCGAATATTATTATGACTTTTTAAAAAATTGAAAGTTATTTATAGTTTAATATTAAGAAATTAATTATTGTTATTTTTTATTATTATTATTTGTAAGGTGATTGGTTGTCTTATTATGGGTTTTTTTTAGTAGCTTCCATTTTTGTTAGTTACTAATTTTTTGTTTTTATTTTTTTTTTCATTTTTATTTAACTTTTTTATTTTGATTTTTACTTTTTCTTTTTCTATTATTTCCATTTTCATGAGTTATAGTTTTTCTCCATATTTTCAATTTAAGATGACTTATTATTATGTTTAAAACATATTCTTATATATATATATATATATATATATATATATATATATATATATATATATAAGTGTATATATGTTAATATAAATAATATTAGTTAATCATATTTATTAGTTTTTGGTAAACACATTCAACAATATAATATTTTATTAGTTCTTTTATTTCTGTGATGACATTTTTGTCTTTATTATTTTTTAGTTTAATTAAGTTATATTTAAGCTTAGCAGCAGGTACTAGCTACTATGTAGCCTTTGTTAACAATAACAATGAATACGTTTCAAACATTTAACTTTACATGTGCTGAAATTTGTTTATGAATTAATGGTGAGACATCTTAAAAGAAAAAGAAATGAAAAATGTAAATGATGATTAACTAACCTTGAGTTCCTTTATAGTGGTGTTTGAAGTCAATAAAAAGTGGTGTTAAAAGTTAATAATAGTGGTGTTTGAAGTCTATAAAAAGTGGTGTTAAAAGTTAATAAAGGGGATTTTTTTTTTTTTAATAATATTATGAAGGATGTAATGAAAATAATATTTGACATTCTTTTGACTTAAAATATAAAATATAATCTAATAAATTTAAGAGATAAATTTTATTTAAAATATAATCAACATTCTTAGAGCAATGGTTAATGAGATAGGTACGATTTTGTAATAAAAAATTAAAATCATTTAAAACTAATTATTTTTAAACAAATTTTTCATTTTTTAATAAAATTAAGAAAGTTAAAGATTTTAAACAAAATGATATAAAAAAAACATGTTGGTAGGTTTTATCCCGAGATGACTGCATGCTAAATTTTTGGTTTTAAAAATCACCACCCAAGGGCATATAAGCCATCAAATTCACCTAGGGATTACACATAGTTTGGGTCACACCAACCCTTAACATGAATGGATTTTTTCCCATGGTGTTTTGAATCGATGACCTTCACATCACAAAGTGCCTTAACAATATCCATCACCATCTATTCTATGCCCAGTGGGCTATATTTATTTCATATTTATTGTAATGTTTATATTCTAATTAATTTAGAATTATCCATGGGTGTTTTTTGTCAAAGGATAATGTATAAATAAGATCCATTCAGACATTTCATTGGTATTTGCATACATATGGGTTGTGAATACAAGTTGAAGCATTAAGGATCAATGATTTGTATATATCTTTTTTTACTTCCCCTTTTAATTGTTAAGGAAACAACAAGAAACCTTTGATTTTTATCTATGGTTTATCATGGTGTATAAAATTCATAGGAAATAAAGCATGGAAAGGAGCCACCCAAAAATATACTCATAAATAACGTGAAACATGAATTCAAAAAAATGTATATTAGTTATGAACTACACATTTATAGATGTACTTTGTTAGATAGCTAATCCTTTGGATTAAGCTTGGGTCAGTTTAGGTAGTTATTGGAATCCAAGAACTCTCGGGAACTAATTCAACTATTTCTATATGTATTTATATGTACAACATGTATAAAATTCTTTGAGATAGATTAATATACATTTGGTTTTGGTTTCCAGTTTGGTGTGTCTTACATACTTATCACACATTATTACTATGTTTGTAATTGAACATGAAGAGGTGGAGAAAAAGCAACCTAATCAACAAATAATTTCAAACAATCCATGTACACGATCCAATGGGCTACTTTTCCATTCCATTATTTTCTTGAAAAGGAAATTTGTGAATTTTCATTTCTTTTCTATAAATTTGCCCTTATTTTATAGGATAAAATAATTTAGCTTAAAAATAATTAAAAATTTGAATATATTTACTAAAATATCACCAACATATTTTTATAGTTTGTATATTAAAAATTAGTAAGATTCAAAAAAATTTATATACTTTAAAATAAAATTCCATCATTAAACTTATGATAATATAGTGATATTTTTCTTAAATAATACACATTAATTAAATTATAAAAACCAATATTATTCTTAAAAATAATTGATTTTGGACGATTTTGATTTCAGCTCAGATGAAGATGAGGGGTCTGAGGAAGGGATGGAAGCAAAGTTGGCACAGGATCTGCCCTCGACTGGGCCTGAGGATTCGTCTGTCCAGCCAATCTCTCAGAAAAGGATTCATGAATCCTCTACCTCGGATTCAGATAAGGAAACCTCTCACTCCGCCCAGCTCAGTTTGCAAGTCATGCCAGCTCAGCAATGCCCTCCTGAATGGGTCAAAGTTGGTAAAAAGAAAGGGAAAAAATGTCGAATAGTTGATTCCTCCCATGTTGGGTAGAATCCTCTGTTCTGATCTTTTTCCTCTGTTCTTCTTGTTTCTTCCTGCTCAGCTCTACTCTCTTCTCTTATTCTTCTAGGAGCCGAGGTGGATAGCCTATCCTTTCTGGCTGCCTATGTTCCTGCTTTTCTTGATTGTAACTTCTTATTGTACTATTCGTCCTCTTAATAGAATTAGTTTTTACTGAGAAAAAAAAAATTAATAATTGATTTTCTAATATTGGGAAAAATACATATGCATACATACACTACACTAACGAAGGTTTGCACAAAAATATATGTCAATGCATTAAATTCATTTGAATGGAGTCTACTTCATAAATATTTATACACTAATACATTTCAATGAGTTTTACAACTTAGTGCATATAAATTATTGTTACACAATAGTGCAATATATATGTATTAACACAATAGTACTCCTACCTATAACACCAACATAATTCCTTTCAATGATTCCATTATCATTGTGTGCTAAATCATATATAACATACACATGCTTTCAAATATATAATAAAGTGTTGGTCGGTTAGAGAGTCTGGGTGACATAATGTATCCAAGCCATTTCAATGATATGGTGAAAGTCGAGTCTTCTGCCAGCCCAAAGGAAAAGGCCAAGGGTGTCAGGGTTCTCTGTGTTTTCATTCCTCAGAATAGGAAATGTGGAACCAAAATTTTCACCCACAGGAAAGAGATGGACGGTAAAGTCTGCATTTGGCTGAAATATTTTAATCAACCATCTGTGTGCACCACCCTTTCAGGTCTGCCTAAACTGCAAACTCCTCCAGCTCCTACACTGCTAGTTCTCGCTACGGTGAGGGCATAGGAGGTACTACAGTCGTTGGGAGACCTAGTCTATGATAGCATGGTGAAGGCAGAGGTTGGCGCAAGGAAGCGTGGGTGTTGTCGCTACAACAATCATAATAGTAGAAAAGGGAAAGTGCCATTGGCTTTGTCCAGTGTAGAAGAGGTGGGAAAACAGGGGAGGAGAACATGCAAAATCTCTTGCATGCTTACAGTGTTGGATCCCCGACACAAGTGAAGTCTGAAATTTTGAAATGGTAGGTAGAATTGAATGCCAAGGCGACAGCAGAACCGATTCCAATAGAGGACTGGGCACCTTTGGTAATGGACCCTGGACACACCCATGGAAGGTTGACTCTGTTCAAACAGTCAGTCCAACTATATTGGGTAATGAAGAGCTTACTGGCGAGAGCCATGTTGGAAACCTAGAACTTGGAAGGCCCCCAGCAAACCCAGCAAGTTGAGCCGAGTCTCAAGGACATTCAATAGGAAATACAGTCAGTACAAGTCTAGCTGTATCATCAGAATGTTCACCTTGGATGCATGGAGAAAAAAATACAAAATCTACAACAAAATGAAATGTCAGGGTCAAGTGCAAATGACCCTGCCCCGGTAGCATCGTCTAATGATTAACTACTGAGAAGTCATGATATTTCCTAAAGTTTCTAATGGTTTTTGTTTTTATGATTTGGTCGGATAGCATTTACATTGTCAGTAGTAAATATAGATGGGTGACAGATATGGTAGCTTATAAATCTTGGATAGACATACTCAAACTATTTATGTTTTGGATGACTTATGATGTTGATTGGTGGACAACAGACTTGGTTTGCTTCGGGCAGGTTGAGGCCACCAGATATATATTCTATAACCTACTTTACATATGTTTAATAGAAAGTTATTGCGAAGCTTACAATCTATGTATGTATGTATGTATATATATATATATATATATATATATATATATATATATATATATATATCATAAAGTGTTGGCGCTTTCATAGTATATAATCCAAAAAAAAAAAAAAATTAATAATAATAATAATAATAAATTATACTTTACACATGGATATGAATTAAATAATTGTGCACTAGTGTTCCTTACTATTTAAATTGCTTTTAATTACTTAGAAAGTTTGCTAATTATTTTTACCTAGAATGTATTAATATAGTGAAAACACTTTTGAAAAAAATCTTATTAATATTGAATGTTTTAGTAGAGATTTATTATAGTAATAATAAGATTATTGTTCTAATAGGTGTATTTTATAACTTAATATAAGTGCTATGTGTGATTTTTATCCATATTAGACATGGAGTTGAAATTTTATTATTTCTCAATTAAAAATAAAATATTTTCTAAATAGAAAAACAATATTGATTATAATAAAAACAAAAATGAATAAGCATGTTTAGTTAATTTTATTAATAACATTATAAAACATCAATAATGTCAACCTTGATATGGTATTACAGCTCAATTTGGTAAAAACATTTCACTCACAAAATCATAGATAAAATATTTGGATGTCCACATGACATAACGTAATTTCATGTCAACTTGAAAAAAGAAAAAATAAATAGAAATATATTTTTTATGAATAATATGTATAAAACTTATTATTTTCAAAAATGTTTCAACGCATAATTTAAATAAACTAATTTATATCGATATATTCATATATATCTCTATGTAGAAAGAAAATGTTAAAATAAAATTTTTTAATATTGTATATAATAAAATATTTTAAATCCAAAGGGAAAAAGTAATTGAAAGCTAAAAAAACTAAAATAAAAATATCAAATGTTTTCTAAGAAGAATAATAATAGGGGATGTGTAATTCATTCAATTCTTAATCTAAAATCAATATGTGAGATTTAAAATCATATATATATATATATATATAACAAAATAATCATTAAATGTGGATATTGTAGTGCATAAATAAAATGTTTCAATGTACATGTCATGAAAATTATTTTAATGTCAATTATATACCTATTATGTATTGTTTAAAAAATTATGTATATATCATATAAAGTGATCGAAAAAAAAAAGAAGAAAAAAAAGTTATCATTAAAAGGTTTGAAATAGTCTTAGTATTTTACATTTTGTTTCTTTTTTAGGTACATTTTTTTGTCAATTTTCCTTGAAATCCAACAAAAATTTTTTGGACTTGCAAATTTAAGTTATGTACTCTATATAACATTCAAAATTACGACTAAAAAAATAAAAAGATACATGTTGTGTGTAGAAAGACAATTATTTTTCAACTTTTACACTTTAAAATAAGCTTACACCCAAAAAAATTTGATCCCTCGTATATCTATACTTATCTATACTTAATATGGATTTACATGACATTTTATTTATAATAATCATAATACATGACATAATAATATATGACATATGATCATAATATCATGTATATTAGGTCATATGATCATAATATCATGTATAACATATATTAGACATGTGGAAGGCTTACAATTTCAAACCAATTCATAAGATAATGTTAATTATTAAAATTAAAAAAAACAATATATTATGTTTATGGATGAGGGCAGAAAGAAATAATATCTCCATTATAATTTAAAAGTTAAATGATAAAATGTGTGTTTCCACATTTCAGGATGACGTTTTATTTGAAGAGAGAGGTTCTCCGTTCAACTTTCTTTGTTCTTTGGTGTTCACTCATTTGATTACAACAACTCACTTGGATAAAATGGCTTACAAATTCAAACCAATTGATAAGATAATGTTAATTATTAAAATTAAAAAAACAATATATTGTGTTACGGATGAGGGTAGAAAGAAATAATATCTCCATTATAATTCAAAAGTTAAATGATAAACTATGCGTTTCCACATTTGAGGATAACGTTTTATTTGAAGAGAGCGGTTCTCCGTTCAACTTTCTTTGGTGTTCACTCCTTTGGTTACACCAACTCACTTGGATAAAATGTGATGCTCATTTCAAACCTAACACAATGATGAAAAAAATTAATGATGTAATCATTTGGATAGTTAGATGTCCCTTTCTCCTCCACCTTAGCCTTTATTTACATGGGAGAAATGTGAAATGTGGTTCTTAAGGATGAAGATATTCAATAAAAATTGGAAACCATATTGATTTCAAAATGTTAAATATTTTACAGATGTCTCTCGGTAATAGGACATTAAGGCCCTTTTGTGACAAAGCAGTATGAAGGAAAAAGTTGTTTTTAAAGAGCTTTGGACATTAAGGCCCTTGATACGTAAGGTGTTAGGTTTTCTAATTTTCTTCTAAAGTAGATATATGGTCATAATATACTAAATATTTAACTCGGTATAGAGTGACCAAATTAGGGTGACATTAGAAATATTCTTATATTAAATTATTTCCAAAATTTTTGAAACCGATTCGCAATGGAATTTGTTATTTTTCCCTTGAAATATGTAATAATAATTAGCCAATGGAATAATTTCAAAAAGAAAATATAATAATAATAAAATTATTTGAAAAACTATTTACAAAGAAATTCCTTTCTAATTAATTAAACAATGCATAGGAAAATCTTACTTATAGCTTGAAAATGCATAATGATAAGAAATATATTATGTGATTTGAAGTCAATGGTATACAAGTATTTGTTGAAATGGCCATAGGTGGTCCACATCTAATACCAAGTTAAGCTCAATAAGAATCTTGAAATCTAAGAATTTATGTCGTGTTGAGGCTCCTTCATGTTTTAAGCAGATGAGTTCTTCTTGAATGAGGTTAGATTTGAAATTAATGAAGTTTGTTGCTTGAAATTAATGGAGAAAGTTCATATGACATGTAATAAACACTGGTATGAAAATTTCAAGGAGACCAACAATGGTGCTAACATCTACTTGGGAGATGACAGAGCATATCCGATTAAAGGGTATGGAGATATTCATGTGATATTTTCTAATGGTAATATCAGGCACATTCGGAATGTCATGTATGTGCATGGGATTAAAAAGAATTTGATCTTTGTATCCATGATTACATAGTAGAAAGATTATAGAGAGAGTAATATTCTGATTTCAAAGCATATAAGCTCCTGTGTCATCGTCATCTCAACCACAACCTCTAGAAGGTGAGCCCATCCCTCAAAGGGCACACCTCCGATCAATGTCTCCACTCATCTCCAAGAGTCATGGTACCTTGTAACTCTGCCTCTGCAACATATCATCTTGCCTCGGCCTCCTCAGCTCGTGCTAACAGTCTCTCTATAACCATAACCCCTCTTCAGAGATCCCACCAATCTCCAGTCGAGGTCGTTGTGCCGATCGCTCTAAATCATCTCGAGGAGCATCCGGTGGCCTCGGTACCTAGGGTCTCTGAGGAAAAAGCATGTCCCCCACAACTCCCATATGTCTTTGATCATGGCCAACTAGAAAGGCTAGTGGACATCCTCATGGCCCCGCATGTGCAAGTAAACAAAGCATAGTGTCAATATCACTGTATATCATAAATACATGAATAAACACATATGTATACAAATGAAAAATTAAAAAACATATACCTGATCGGCCCCAGGCAACACGTAGAGGGAGCCCCATCTCTGGATCTCCCTAGAAGTCAATCCCATGGTATGGGTAGGCCAATATCAGTTGGGGGTTGCACTCGAACCAATGTTGTACCACGTCGGTCCAATACCAACCCACCTCTCCTCCACCCTCCCGAGGCATCACCCATCCCCAATGGCACATGCAAGGCTCCCGAGGAGGCCCAGCCGGTACTGCAAGAACAGGGCGAAGCATAACCACCCTCTCATAGAGTATGCTGCAAATCACACTCCCATAACCAAAACTCTTCAACGACAATCATTGAACCTAGGTAAGCTGCGACACCATCCCCTGTTGCACTAGTCGGGCCCAATCAAAGAATGCCCCTACTTGAAGTCACTGCAAAACTGAAATATGCGACCCTGAGCACCATTTGGGGGATGTTGACCCCACAAGTCTAACAATCATGGCCAATGTTTCTCACTCGACTAGATCCTCCACCGCTGTGATCCTCATGCAACCATCTGAAATACAGTCTAGACCAAAGCACCCCTCAACCCAAACCCTCATGCCAGCATCACCTCTTGGAAGGGGATAAGGAAGCAACTCCCCTCGTGACATCAACTCGGTAACAAAGTATATGTCAACCTCTGACAATATTTGAAGCTCTGTATGATGGATAACCATCACTTGGTGATCTGCATCCCAACAACTAACCAGATATCGCAGGAACCTATCCCATGACCTCATCAATAGGTTTTGAAGAAACTTTAGCAACCCCCACTAGACTAGTTGCTACCTCGCACCAGCATCCTACGTCCCAGAATTCTAGATAGGATTCCATTCTTTGTCTCTCCAGATCATCGTTCCACCAAGGATGCCACAAGTCATAAAGGAGAACCCCTCAGGTCCTCAAAAAATCCAAATGGGATCAAAAAGCCAATTTCCCCGCCACTGCACACATGTTTCATAAATAGGTGCATGGTGCGCACGCTCATTCTTCATAACAGTGCACAATGCATGTGGCTATATCCCATACAGGTGTATGCTTGACGCGCAAACCCATAACTCAGACACATGTAGCATGCACTTAAGTATCCTTTTCACGCAGGGTCTTCACGCATAACTCCAGTTATGTGTGAAGACCATGCGGCTCAAGCAGATTCACCCACACAGTCCTCAAATTTGACCATAAAAAGACATATAGGGGACCCCTGTATGACCTACCTAATCTAGAAAACTGAAAATCACAAAGATATTGGCTCAAGCTCTTACCTGTCTCTGACGATGCGAATCCTGGGTACACAAGTTGATTGCAATGGCAAGAAAATCTCCAGGAAAGTTCTGTGACCTCCATAACTCAACAATGAAAATGGTTGATTTTTGGGCCCCACAACCCTATCTATCGCTCAGTTTTCCATCTCTTGGGGAACATTGTAGAAGCCTGGGATCTCCATTGACAAAACCGAAAGAGATGCGAAGATCAATCCCACATCCTCTTCATCATGGAACATTTCATTCCCGTAAACTTGAAAAGTCATTTTTTAGACCTACTGCATATGTCAGGTACTTATCTAGCTATCTAAGTCCATAAAATTCATTACATATATATGTCTTGAATGATTCTTTCACTTCGGGTTTTGGTTGTATCCATTGCAGGAATATCACACATGGTCAACTTCAACTAGCACTTCAGCAAGCGAAAAGAGAGTTGGTATCATTCTCCACCCAGCATTGACAAGCTTCCCCCTAAAAATATTTGCATATCTTCACATCATTTCTCTTAAATTCACCATAAGTTCCAACATATCAACCATGTTTATCACCATCTCACACTTGTACATGATAAGAATTCACGTCGATCAATAGAAACCCCCCCGCGAGTTCACAGTCTCACCTCTCTGTTTCTCGCTCGGAGAATACACATCTATTACACAGCCTCAATATAATGCCCTCATACAAAGAGAGGGGTTGCCTTCTAGGGAAAAAACCCTAAACTAGACATAAGTTCTACCATCAGATCATCCGCCTAATGAACAGTCGAGATTGACTAGAAATTACTATACTTTTACAAGGAAATTTTACATCTGTTTTTAGCTTCGGGGGCACTACCCTCGAAACCCCCGCCGGGGACCGCTGGCCCCCGGACCCCCCAGCCGAGGGAGATCACCCCCCCCCCCGAACCCCCGCGGGGGGAACAAGTTCCCCCCACATGGAGGGGTGTACAAACTTCCTGGGGTATACATCTGGCTGAAACAAAGACCTTTAAATAATCATGTTCCACACCCAACACCCCCCATGGCTCCCTTCATCATTGTAGATACTTCTTCACACAATGGAGCCATGACCACTCACTCTGGCCCGGGAACCATCTCACATACATATCTAAAATTTTAGCCTCATTATGCTACATTCATTACGCATTCACCCCATTTTCCCGGGTTTCCTCACAAATACTAACGAATGCACCTCCACGTCCTACATTTGGCCTATCGTTCATCCACATCACATAGCCGATTTGTACAACTCCACCCACTTAACCGACACGAATACCAACCAATGGGGCCCCCACCCTCAGTATCACATAGGTTACTATCATCATGGGGCATCTGTCTCCGTGGTTGTACATCCAAACCAATCCCTATTCTATTGGCAAGTGGAAAAAGATTTTTTCAAAAAAAAAAAAAAATTACAATGCATGGCCCTCGCCCACCTACAGTCTCTAATCACCTTTGGTCACAACTCATCAGCAAATCACCCCCATTTTCCACGTCCATAAAAAATCACTTACACCCATCTTGGCAACCCTACCAACTCCAGGATCATCAGAAAGCATGTGTTTGACCGCCATCATTTACATCTCTAGCTCTGACCTCAGAATAGTTATTTGTATCCTCCAATATAGATACCCTCGCTATCATTACTATCTGACCCAAGTTATTACAATTTTTTCATATCTCGTATCGATTTCCTGACTCACTACGTCAAGCGGATGACAGCCCTTTCTTGTCGACTTCAACAAATGTATTCCAAGAAAGAGGTGGTTCCTTGGATACTCCCTCCCTTAATAGGGATATCCTTGGATGGCACATTGGGAACCATTATATCCAAGTGATGTCATCGGTTCCCTTGACATTTGGCATCAACTCAAATCATTCATGTCAAGGTGGTGTCGTACTTAGTTACTGTTGCATTTCATTCACATAGTCAAAGACCCCCACTTCACTAAGCACCTCATTCAACAATGCTTATATTATGAGGTGGGGGGGGGGGGGGGGGGGGGGGGGGGCGGCGTACCTGCCACCAAATATTTGTGCCTGACACAATACCCATCAACAAAGTTCTTCACCAAGACATGAATAAGAAAAAGATATTTCTCCTATTTGACCAACAGTTGTTGTCCAATTGTAATCAGTTCCGATTAGCCATCATAACGAGCATGAGACATGCATGCCTTGTATAGAGACACCATTATTGTAGTTTTTCCACCAAAGCATGGGTATCATTCATAGTCAGTCAAGGGATTTTTCTCTACTCATCTCCAAAACAAGCTATCCTCTCTCTCAAAAATTTAACCAGACTCTCCAAAGGAAAGGAAAACATGATGTATTTCGTCTATTCGTTTTCTCCTAACCTCATACATTAGGGGCAATGGTTAACACCAGAAAATCATACGCCTGCTAGTACAATCTAGAAGACATTAAAAGTGTCCAGCAGAATGCACAGGTGGACATTTTTCCAGTCGAATACATTATAAAGATTCAAAAATCAAATGTTTTCCTAAGGACCAAAGTTTATAAAGGAAATCAATTAAGACTGCATGTATATTTCTTCGATAAACGTGTGCGTGTGACATATCCTTAAAAAACAACGTGATTGCAGAAAAGGTGACTCAGCAGTCCAGGACCACTCTACACACTTGGAGTCGATTTCTTGATATGAGATCAGCCTAGTACAACCGAATTCAAGTTGCCTTAGAGAAGTGCAACCCTTAATGGAATCCTCTTGTCCTACTCATGTGTCTTTATCATACATGTACCAAGAGAGGGAAGAGGGATTCAAAAAACTATATATAAACAGGTCATGGGAGAGCCAAAATAAGAGACATTGCTATGCTGTCCAAATTGCTTCTAAGCAACCCAACATCTTATTGAGTGAAGAGTAATCCACCCTTTGGAGAGTCTTCACACTTCTTTGAGAGAGAGGAGAAACTTGCAAAGAGATTGAGGAAAAGAAACATCATTGCTGAGGATTTTTGAGCTCCCTAGCTCAAGGAATTCTCTTCAAGTGTTTTAGTATTCTTATTGTATTCAACCTCTACCACTAGCAATCAACAAAGGGAGATTTTTCCATATATTATTGATGTGTTTGCTCCATTTGAGCATTGTTATGTCCATGCACCTCTTTGTTTAAGTTTAATTTTATGTATGCATTGTATCCATTATTTACAATGTTGTGTTTATTTAAGTCTGTCCACTAACAAAACCAATTTTGACTGGGATCCTTTGCTGGTAACAATCCACTGCTAAGGGGGTGTTTTTTGGTACACATGTGCTCCAAAAAAACTACAACAACAAGAAAGGATGCAGAGTGAGGGGTTTGGGCCTAGTCACAACTCATAAAAGTGGGCTAACAAGTGTCCACAGAACAAAATCTAGAGACGCTTGGTGGGGATAACGAGCAAAAAAAACTAGAATACAAGCCATCTAGGAATGAGTAGAAGATTGAATAATAACTCTGGGAGGGAGGTGATAAACGATTGAGGAAATAAATTAAAATTGACACGAGCCTAGCCGTGGAAGGCTTGGCGATTCATAGCATAATCAAAGTTTATGACACATATCATTATATTTTCAATGGCGAGCAGAGCATACACTTATTGCTCCTCAGGTGCAGTAGAGAATGGGACACAGTTATGGGGTGTGTTGGCATGTCCACTAACCACTTGGCTTGGTAGGGACGTGGTAGATTGCCCCTCACCTTTTGCAATCTCGTGACCCCATCGAGAACTTTATAAGGTTATGGCATGTCCACTAACCACTTGGCTTGGTAAAGAGGTGGTAGCTTGTCCCCCAGTTTTTGCAATCTCGTCGCCCCATCAAGAAATTTATAAGGTATTCTAAAATTCTTTTTATTATAAATTGACTTAATAATATGAAATATTCATTCTCATATTAATATTGAATATAACTATCACAATCATATAAATTAAACGGCTAGTAAACATTGATAGACATCAATCTAGCATTAAAACACTTACTTTCCTAAAATTAAAAAAAAATAAAAAATAAAAATCATAAAATTGATCTAAATTATAATTTTATTATTATTATTAGTATTAGTAAAAATAATTAATATATAAGCTAAACATATATACATTTAAATAAACATGGGACAAGGTTATTAACCATGGAGATTTACCTCCACTTTATCATGAAGATTTTAATCTGTAAATAGACTTTGTTATGATATTATGGGCCAATATCATGACTTATCAATATGGCATGCCAATAACACCATAAGTGACTTCATATGACACTTATTCATATGTTTTTTTTTTAAATTAATCAATTTAATTAAAAAGGAAAAAATAGCATTACTATTTTGGAGATAAAACTCAACCTTTGATTTGTGTGCACTACCATGAATATTCTAGAATATTTTGTAGAGGTTGAATTAATACCATCCACTTAATAATTATTGATAATTAAATTAAAATTCTCTAAGTCCAATTAGAAAATAGATAAGCCTATGAATCTAATAACATATCTTTTTATTAACTTTTATTTTACCTTTTATTCATCATATCATATGAATTTGGAACAAAAAAATCCCTTTATATGTAAAACTTGTTAACCCATCTTAGATCCATCTTAAATTTGATCTTCCAAGTGACAAGAGAAATCAAGTCTAAAGTTAGTATTCTTGTATTATATAATGGATTTCCTCAAGCTTTTGAAGAGACTTCATTGTAACAAATATCGTGGACAAATACCAAGCATTATCAAAACCTAGAGCCCAAAAACTACTAACAATAAATTATCATTTTCCACCAAGCATTATCAAAACCTAGAGCCCAAAAACTACTAACAATAAATTATCATTTTCTTTTATTTTTATTTGACCAAGTCAAAGTATTTATATTTACGATATAACATCTCTTCCATACTAGGTAAAGCATCTCTGAGCAATATTTGTACAATTATTTTTAACAATTTATAAGCAGTGAGAAACATGTGACCTTTATAATATTAATAAATTTAAATAAAATTTAAATTTGTAAATAATTAAAAAAAATTATAATAATTTTTTATGATAAAATAAATTAATTAAAAATTAACTTAAATTTTATATTTTTTAATATAAATAACATATATTTCTATATCTTTCCATGCCTTTTAACACTCATTAAACATAAAATTAAAATAAATTAATATTTTGAATACAAATAAATTAACAACTTTCAAAAACCTTTTAATGGTTAATAACTCTTTTATCATAAATATCAACTTTCTTTATATAACCTAATATATATTGATATATCAAATACCATTTAAATGTACTTTATACATTTCGTTTTTCATTCACTTATTAAGGTATTAGAATCCACACAAGCCGTACCTTGTTGGTAACAAATATAATTATTTAACTTCGATGTGAGTAGACATCTCACTGAATGATGGATTGATTTCCATTTCAGGATGTGTATGCCATAAATCCAGTAACAACAACTGCCTTTTAGTTTCCCAGCATTTAATATTTGGCATGCAAGAGAATAATTTAATTTCTCATAATTGTACCCAACAACGATATTTACTTAGCCAATAACGATATCCTTACATATTGGCAAAGTTGGCTTCTGAGCTATAATATAAACTCAGTGCCTTGAATTATACCTCAATCCATTCAAAGTGCATTGCGCAGTCAGAGTTCTTTTTTCAGTGTGGGCGTGAACCATCCTGTTCGCTTACTTAAGAGATCAATTATTGGAAGACTGTATGTGTGATCATGCTCAATGATATGCTATATAAGGGGTAGTCAAATTATTGTATGTTTGTTCATGGTTTTTTAGTGGGGTTTTCTTTTTAATTAGTTTTTAATATTCAAATTATAATTAAAAGCTATTAAAAGATTGTACCAAAACTTTTAATAATAATTTTGCCGTATAAGTTTTTAAGTATAATTATGGTGAAAATGAGTTTGGTATAATTGTGGGGATAGTATTTTATTTATGTCAGATCTTTTTTCATTTTATCCATTTCACATTTTTGAACTAGGCTGTATAATTATGTTGATGGGCATGACTGTTATAACTATTTTGGAATAGGGTGTTAGAATAGTCTTTTCTTTTTTTTGTAAATTAAGATTGTATTATCTCAATAAACAAAGTTTTTAGTGCATAGTTCAATCAATCATTGCCTCATTGTCATTTATTTTTACAGTAAATGGTTTCAAAAAGTTTTCAGTATATAGTTCAATTAATCACTCTCATCCATCTTTACAGTCGATGGTTTCAATCTGCCCACTTTTCTAATCAACTATTATATATCATATTTAAAAATAATAGATAAATTATATTAATTAATTCGAAATATTAACAATATAAATATTTAGATGAATCCCAAAAATATATCTCAAATCAAATTAACTCTGCTCACAAAAAAACCTCCATACAGAAATCCTCTGTCTATTTAGCATTAAGACTGCCACAACCTAAATTCGGCCTTGTTGTAAAAATAATTACTATACCTTCTGCTCTATGTCCGTTACAACATAATTAGCAGTGAACGAACGAATGACCTTAAGACTTTCTCTCTTTCACGGCATCTGCCTGAGTGTTTCATGGAAGGAAATGTGCATTGATATTCATGCTGTCAAACTGGTCAGATGGTTGGCTTTTCAGAATATGGGGAGCTATGAACTGTAGCTGTATGATGAAAAGTAGAGGTTTCAAAGCCTTCCACCCCTTTCCTCCCCCAGTTAAGTGAATTGTTTACAATTATCCATAGCCAGAGGGATAAGATAATGGAAGATAAAGTGCAACAGCCTCAGCTCAAAAAATTGTCGTATTATAGTGGTCACCAACCCAAAGTTGACAATATAAATAATTGAAGTCTGTAAAAGTTTGTCCAGAGTCACAGACTTTGGAGTTTGCTGTCCTTGACCTTTAACTGCATGCTCGAATATTATAATTGTGAGCGATAATGAGGAAGTCCATATCTGCTTCATCGTGATGGTGTATAATTGGGAAGAGGAGAGTATATGGACTCCCCACATTTTACATCCCTGTTAAGGACAGGCGTGGGTATCTGCTTTCCGACCATCCACCACCTTTAGCTTTAGAGCATCACTAGCTCGGTCAGCCACTCACTGTATGATATCCTCAACCCAGTCCTGCAAGAGCTGGGACAGTGCCACCCACATAACTCCACTCAACACTAACTATAATATCGTTTACTGAATATTGATTTTAATTGTATGTTATCCATCTATATGATCGAACTGTTATAACATAAAACATGGATAAGCTTCTTTTGTTTCTTATTTTACATGTCTGCTTGTTGTTCATCTGTGTATGATCTGTAGGATAGGGACAGAAAAGGAAGTGCAACTTTTAGTTTTTAATTTGGCTCGGCTTTCTACATGTTTGTAACGCAGGTTTCTTTTAGGTCTTTTCAGCTGATTTCTGTTTTCGAAGTTGCTTTGGAATCTTTAAATGGTATAAAAGTTTACTCCGCAGCTTTTCACAATAAAAAACATAAGCGTATAATATTCAACTCACAAATACCAAAGGAACACAGCATAACAGTAAAAACTGAAGCTAAATTTCAATTTCTAAACGGTCGACAAAGGTCGGTGTGTATATATATATATGAAAAACACTCTTTTTATTCCAACCGTGTTAGTTGTTCTACAATGTATAATTTTTAGGGAACTGTGTTGGTCGTTTTACAATGTATAATTTTTAGGTAAGAGGGAACTGTGTTGGTCGTTTTACAATGTATAATTGTTAGGTAAGAGGTAAAGAATTACATTCGTTGTTATTAGAATTATATTTCTGGTTATTCATTTTTATTATTCTGGACATTGGTCAAAGCAGGATTCTAGCAATCAATGAATATTATAATATTTAATTTTTAAAAGAAAATATTTATTTTTCAATATTATTGAAAAAAATAATTTTCAAGTATTTGATTGAACCATAACTTTTGATTGAACCATATCTTTGAAGTTATTATTGCAGTCATTATGCCATGATAACTGCTTCAGATTTATTTGCCATAATTTCTAGATGTAATTGCTATATTTATGTCATGATTTTTAAACATTTGTACAATGGTTTTTCATTACTAAACTTCATAAGAAATACAATTAAAATCCTTGAAACTAGCTCATAGTGAAAAACCTATTTACCATAAGCTATTGCCCACCATAATTTAAGCAAGTAATGGCATATGAATACAATTAAAATCCATGAAACTAGCTCATAGTAAATAACCTATTTACCACTAGTTATTGCCCACTTTAGCTTAAGCAAGTATTTGCATAAAAATGAATGGGAACAATATGGAAATAAATATACCTACCATCATTTATATTTTTTTCTAATTTTTAACATGTAGAGGTAATGGAAATAAATATACCTACCATCATTTATGTTTTCTTCAATTTTTTAGCACGTAGAGGTAAAAATGTAATTGTGCAAATTTAGTAGTGGTTACTACCCACCAAAAAATTATGCAACTCATACCAGCCAATTAAAGAATGAAGACAAAACTATACAACTCATAATAAAGAATGAAGACAAAATTATGCAACTCATAATAGACAATTAAAGAATGAAGACTTTTCAAGTTTGAACATAAACAATTTTGTTTATTTTATATAATGTTTTTAAGGATATAAAATATCATAATATTTTGTTTATATATTTAAAACAACTTGTCCAAGAAACTTCTCCCCAACAAATAAATTCACACATATACCACATGGTTAGCTGAGGAAGTTACATCTAATAGCCATAGCCTTACAATTTTAGAATCTAAGTGGTTACCCTAACCATTTGGATGCATATATTTATTTTGATTTTGTCCTTCTATTTCCAACTATTAAATTGCAATTAATGCCATTATGAGTGCAACGCATCAGATTCTTCACTGATAGTAAGAGTATGTCATTATGAGTTTTCGAGTTTTTTTCTGAAAAATTCTTATAAACATCTTGGTTCTTTTATTCATCGTGAAATATATATGTACATAGTGTTTTATAGTGTTTCTTGTGTTGTTTTAATTTGTCTTTCTCTGTATCACAACAAGTTTTTAGATTTTATATTCCTTCATATATGTTTTAGGATTGTTTTTCTTCTATAATTTGTTTGATATTTTAAGCAACAAGCAAATCACATACTCTACCAAATTGATTATCTATCCAAATTTTAGTATCTGGTGAGCTTGAGAGCACGTTTGGTGTACCATACCAAACCTTACCATGTACGGTATTAATCTTAATCTCTTGTAGTCCAATATTTAATCCATGTCCTTAGATGCTTTTAATTTTCTTGTATTGTTGCTAACTATTATTAATGTAGAAAAAGAGAGCTAAAATCCAGATGGCTTCTTCCATACAACGTTATATGAAGGATCATCCCAAATTGTTAGAGGAAAAAGATCAAACATGTTTATAGTCTCTTGGAAAATTCTCTTACATATTTCAAGGGTGCAAAAGATGTGTCAAACAAATGTAAGAGACTCATTTTTGACAATGCAAGATCGATGCATCTATTTTACAAACAGTGAGATGGTTTCACACTTGCACATGATATGGAAATTAAAGAGCATATCAAAAAATCCAATTCAAACCAATCACTTGGAATAAATTATTCAAAAAACTAAAGTGATCACTCATGGTGTTGCATTAAGGGTGTAGTAACAAACCTTGTTGTGCAGTGTTATAATGAGTTTTATTTATTTATTTGGACCTAGCACCCACGAAATATGTTTTTAGGTAAAGGTACTAAATAACTCTCAGCTCTTAAATAAAAAATATTTTGCCAATTATGTAAAAAATATTAAATAAATTTTATTTTTAAATAATATGTGAAATAAAGTAATATTTATTTTTAAATAAAAATATTTTTTTAGTTTTAAATAAAACATTGTTTGTCAATTAATATAAAAAGGCAAAATTTGTATAAATGATTTAATTTTTTAATTTAAAAAAATTAAAAGCTAAATTTAATAATAATAATAATAATAATTTAATTTTAATATTATCATCAAATTTCTCTAGATTCAAATTATGTAAAATTATTAAAATTTTGAATATTTAAAAAAAAAATTATGTATTGAACACTAATAAAATATACCAAAAAAATTACATTTAAAATTTAATTTATGTGATTCAAATGTTTTCTAATTATAATCACACATTCAAATGTTTTATAATTATAATCACAAATATATAATTTGTTTGACATCTTATACCTAATAACCTATTATGTTTATTAGTACATAACCAATCGTTCTCTACCATTTTCTTGGTCATCACATAAATTAAAAATATATTTCTTAAACAACTATATACCAAACAACTTGGTTATTTATTGATTGCCTTATTAATTTTTACTTATTAATTTTCTTCTTGGTATCTTTTAACTCAGAAAGACTCAAATTGTATGAGTATTATTGGCACACATAAACTAGCTACAGGTTATTTATTAATTTTCTTCTTGGTATCTTTTAACCGAGATTCAAACTTTATGAGTATTATTGGTATAGATATGTTAGCTACAAGTTTTTAGTCCAAGGGTTTTCTGCGAAGATTCTTGAAGAATTTTCATACTAAAGCAACAACTACATGTGTCATTGGGTAGTAATGAGGTTAAGGCAAATAATTGAATGACTCAATTACCTAAAACATATTACATGTTCAATTTTTTATTCCTTTAACTTATTCATACATAACTTGCATTTTAGCAATTGATTTGCATGTTGATCACTATTAGTTTAGCATTGACTAATGCAATTTATAATTTCTAATTTTGAAAAATAAATATATATTTTTAAACATTATTAAAAGAATTAAGTTTCAAACATTTGATTGGACCATAGATTGAATGCCTTATTGTGTCTTCCCCATAGGATAAGATAATGTTATATGAGTGACTTCCTCAAATATTTAAGTCATAATTTATGGATATTGCTCTTAGATATTTGTGTAGTGACTTTTTATTCGATTTGAAGGAAGTAAATGATGTATTTACCATCAGCTACTTCCCACCACAATTTAAGCAAGTATTCGCATAAAAATAGATTGGAATCAGATATAAATAATTATATTAGGGATGTTGCAGCAAATGTAATTCCCTAATCAGTCACTGTAATCTAATACATTGTTTGAAGACATTGGCATTGCTATGTTCTAGGCCACAGGCCATAGCACAATAGCTAGCCACCTTGGTGTCTTATGATGAATGCTGCAAGTAGACAACGTTGTATGGCTAGCCACCTTGGTGTCTTATGATGAATGCTGCAAATAGACAACATTGTATATGACAACAGTATGCATAGTGCAGCACACTGCACAGAGTAGCATGATGCAAAGGTATGCAGCATGATGATGTAAAGGGGTGTAGCAGTATGAAAGATGCAACACATAATTACTTTTCGCCATTATTTATGTTTTACTCAACATTTATGTAAGAGTAAAATTGTAATTGTGTAGACTATTAATGTTTACTACTCACCAATATTTATGCAAGTCCATGTGCCCATGAAAATAATTAATTCATTTACTCCACATCTCAATGGAAAGCAAGACTATAGGATTCCATTTGTCTGTTAACCACTACTAATTTAACTAACATTAACCAATGTAGCTTATAATTTTTTATGCAATTTTTCCCATAACATAATTTTTAACTTAAGTAGAAGGTACTAAGATTTTGTTCAACACTTGTTCTTATTGAAGTTAATCTCATTTTATTAATAATTATTAGTCATTTCTAAGGTAGGACCCTACTAATTGATTTTCCTATTGACCATTATTAGTTTAGCATTGACCAATATGACTTATAATGTTTAACTTTGAAAAATAAATATTTTTTTCAATTTTATTAAAAAACTCTTTCTTCAATATTATTAAAAAAAACTCTTTCTTCAAACATTTGATTGGATCATAAATTTAAGGCCTTATTATAGTCTTTGAACAATATAATTTCATATGCCATAATTTATGGATATCAATGCAATATTCATTCATGATTAGATATTTGTGCAGTGATTTTTTATTTTAAAATTTGCTAGAAAGCCATCCAAAAATGGAATCCTTGAAAATAGTTCATACTTAGATAAATAACATATTTACCATGAGTTATATAGGAGTAAAATTGTAAATGAGTAGAATTAGTAGTGGTTACTACTCACCAAAATGTATGCATGTCCTTGTGTTTGAGCAAGCAATTAATTTATCCACTTCACATCTTAATTTATTAATTTTTGTCAAAGTAAGAATACTGATTTTCCTATTGACAATTATAAGTTATAACATAATTTCTAACTTGAATGACAGGGGCTAAATTACCTTACAACACTTATTTTTATTAATTATAAAAAAAATCATTTAATCTAAAAAAATGTTTAAAATAATTAAAAAAAATACAATTTCAATTAAAAAATCACAATTAATTTTCACTTTCAATTCTTTTATATAAAAGTTGAATATAAAATGTAATGAAACCAAATTCCACTTAGATCATGTTATACTTTCTAAATAATTAACTTATATAATTGTATAGAATACTATTTAAATATACTTACTCATCATAATCATTTACTTAATCAATACATTTTTTCTCTATATTTTCAAAATACATATAAATATCTAATCAATTATCTAATTAAATTGTAAACTTATTACTAGATTTTTATGATATATATGAATATATAATTTACAAAATACTTTATATAATTAATTATAAGGGGATGGGTAAGTATGTGAAGATCAATAAAATATAATAAAATAAAATTAATGTTCATTTATAACAAAAATGAAAATAATAATATAGATTAAAAAAAAAAACAATTAAACAAACAAAAAACTATAATACAATTCAACACAAAAAATTGAAAATCCTACTCTAAAGTCTTTTAATATTTATTTTAATTAAACATGCGTAAAATGATTTTTTTTAAAGAAAAAACATATCTTATAGATATATTCAAATATTTCCACATCAAAATTCTAATATTTGAAAATATTAAATTTTGTTATCATGCCATGTAAAAAACAACATTAAATTTAATATTAATATTAAAAAATTATTATTATTATTATTATTATTTAATAATTTGAGAAAAAGTATGCATCTGTAGGGATTTGATCCTCTTAATGTATAATAAATCTAGAATTAAACAGATCTAAATTAGTCATAGTTTTAAATGAATAATATATATTAATATTTTATTAATAAAAATAAAATTATTATAAAATTAGGTTGAATATTAAAAAAAAGAGAAGAAATGAAAAATTCACAATTGATTTCTATCTCCAATTTCTTTATCTAATTCCATTTATTTATCTATCTCAAAGTAGAATACAAAATCTAATAGAATTAAATTAGGTTAAAAACTAATTTATATTTAATTCTACAAACCAGTTAATTTATGTTTGATAGACAATTAATTATTTAAAACATTTAAATATACATTTACTCATTCCTTCATTCGTTTGTATAAGATAATCTCAGAGGAGCTGCTAGGACACAAGAAGAAAATGGCGGACGAGGGTTTCTGACAAAACTTTCCACAGCACAAAGACAGAAGTGGCAAACCTTTAGAATTGAGTTATCAGACTTTGAGCGCGGGCTTAGCTGTTCTGACAGAAACAAACAATGAACATTCAGATGGGGGAGGCCACAAGGCCTCCCCCTACTGGCAGCAACACTGTAAACAAGCCACACAAGGATGAAAATGAACAACCCTTAACCGAGAGCACGGAACAACCACCGATCCAACCTGCACAACAACAAGAAGCAGAAGATCGGAACAAAGGAAAGGAGCACACCTCCACGGTACCTGATGAACCAAAGAAGGCAACGTCTTCCACATGCAAGCCTATTGCAGTGGAACGCCCCAAGATCGATCTACCCAGCCATAGAATCAATGCTCAAATTCAATATATGAAAGATCATGCGCTTATAGGTAAATTCATAGGCTACTGACCAACTAAGAAAGCCCTGAAAGGATGGATAGCATCCAAATGGAAGCCAAAAGGGCATGTTACCCTTCAACTCGGCCCCAAAGGTTTTTTTACGGCCATCTTCAACTGTATTGAAGACAGAAACCGCATTCTCGATGGAGGGCCCTATTTCTTCAATGCCGCGGGTCTATATCTCAGAGATTGGATAGAAATATTTAACCCAAACAAAGAAGACTTCAGCTGGGCACCAGTCTAGATTCACATGTACTCATTACCTTTGGAATACTGGGATGAAGAATCACTCAAAGCTATCGGCAACGGGCTAGGAAAGTTCATAAAGATTGTAGAGGAAACAAATCTCTTTCAGTACACATCTTATGCTTGCATATGCATTTACATGCGACTCGACAAAGCACTCACGGACTCGGTAAGTCTCCTTCATGATGACTTTGAATGGATTCAACCCATAGATTATGAACATGTTCCCTTTAGATGCAGGAAATGCCATGCTCATGGACATTTATTCCGTGACTGCCCCTTAAATGCCTCTCCTAAACCCTCAGACCATCTAGAAAAATCTGACTCTGAAGGGTTCACCAAAGTCGCAAATAGAAAGAAGCATACCAAAAAACCCCCCCATGGACCAAAAAACACCATGCCCGCCTCTGTTGCACCATCCACTAGCAACAGTTTTGATCTTCTATCAAACCTAGATATGCCAGAATCAGATCCTTCCAAAATGGTTAAGACAACCTCTGTGCCAACCTCTAAGTCGTTCGTTGTTCCCGTTTCCAATGCTTTTAGTCAACCTCCTCCGAGGATTAACTCAGAGTAGCATTCATTAGCTTCTCAACCTACCCCCCTGCAAGAAGAAGACAAAGCGACATGGTTAGAAAAAGGAATGGACATTGACAATTTTATGACAGACCCACTCAAAACAAACCACAGCATGGCTAAAAGTAATCAACAAAGTCACATGGAAGAAGAGCCAAAGAGCTTCGATCTAGGAGACCTAGACATCTTTGGTCTTGAACAAGCTTGCAAAAAGAAAGAGTTCGACAAAATACCAAACAGGCAACCCGTAGTACTCTCAAGAGTACACCAACAAAGAACCTTGGGCATACAACAAGGAAGCATCTGGGATGGGAAACACACCACCAAAGATGGGAAGAAAAGAGGTAGAAAGATAGATTTACAACGCACCATCCTCATTGGGGAAATGTTAGTGGAGTCTGGCAGGTGCTCCAAGCTGACCAAATATTACAGATCATTACCAACTGGTCAACCATGAAGCTCATCTCATGGAATGTAAGAGGACTCAACAGTCCTGGGAAATACAGGATGATCAAAAACATGATTCAAAATGAAAAACCCCATTTACTCTTCATGCAGGAAACAAAATGTAACAATAGCACATTAAATTCTATTTTATCCAAAGCTTGGCTGGGATGCCAAACTGTTATGGTAGATGCATCTGGAGCATCAGGAGGGCTTGCTATAGCTTGGAATATGCAAAAAAATTCACTCACCGACTTTCATGCCTCACATCATCTCATTCAGGCCACATTTCACATCATAGGAACCAACATACATGGTCATTTGACAAATGTATACTTCCCTCAAGATCTTGTGGAAAAGAGTGCGCTGCTAAAAACGCTGGAAACTCTCAATTCCACAAGAAGCCATCCACTTTGGATCACAGGAGGTGACTTCAATATGATTACCAAACGGGAGGAAAAGAAAGGAGGCAAAGTGAAATTGGATAGTGAAAGCAGAGGCTTCAAAGACTACATCCAAAATAACTGGCTAATAGATTTACCATTTGATAATGGTCTTTTCACCTGGAATAATAAAAGGTCAAGCTCTCAACAAATCAATCCAAGCTGGATAGATTCCTGATCTCAGATAACTCAGTACATTTGGGAGGTGACATTACTGCTTCAATTCTCCCACTAGCAGGCTCAGATCACTGGCCCATTTCCCTTCAATGGACAAGACCTAGAGACTCAATCAAGAAACCATTCAGATTTGAAACATTCTAGCTCACCCACCCAAATTTCAAAAATATAGTCAAGTCATCCTGGGATACCTTCCCCCCTTCTAGAGGCTCAACTATGTATCAATTCCAACAATAGCTAAAGAATCTAAAAAAGCAAATCAAGCACTGGAATCACGCCACCTTCGGCAATATATTTCAAGGTCAAAAAATGCTTGAGCAAATCATGACAGAGCTACAGCAGAAGATCATTGAAGGAGGACGAACCGAGGCATTGGTAAGTCAAGAACAAGTTCTTCTCACGCAGCTAGAAGAAAGAAGGAAGCAAGAGGAAATGCTCTGGAAACAAAAATCAAGAATCAGATGGTTAAAAGAAGGTGAAAGAAACACCAAATTCTTTCATCACACTACGATCCAGAGAAGAATGAATAACACCATTGCACATCTTCAGAATCAACAGGGAGTACGAATGGAGAAACATGAAGACATTGAGAAAGAGCTCATCAATCATTTCAAAATGGTACATCAAGAGCCGCCAACAGACAGGCAGCCTGCTATAAATGAAATTCTCCATCATATTCCAAAACTCATAACAGAAGAGCACAATTAGCGCTTACTGTGACCGGTAACTATGTTGGAAGTAGAATCAGCATTAGCTCAACTGAAAGATGCGAAAGCTCCTGGACCAGATGGTTTTACCTCGAACTTCTTCCATCACTTTTGGGATCTTATCAAAAATGAGGTATGGAAGGTGGTAGAAGAATCTAGAACTATGCATCAGCTTCTCGTTCTCTCAATGCAACATTCATAGCTCTCATCCCTAAAGAAGATCAACCGAGCACTCCAGAGAAGTTCAGACCCATCGCCCTCTACAATGTCATATACAAAATCATTTCGAAGGTCATCACCAACCGTCTCAAACCGCTTCTCCCACTCCTCATTTTGCCGGAACAATCTAGCTATGTAGAAGGACATCAAATTTTGGATGGCATAATCCTGACTCATGAAATCATACACTCCTTAAAGAGCAACAAACAAGCAGGTATGCTTCTCAAAATTGACCTATCTAAAGCTTTTGATAAATTAAATTGGACCTACATAAAACAAATGCTTACTACCTTTGGCTTCAGCCCGACCTGGGTCAGGTGGGTTATGAATCTCATTTCATCCACCTTTTACTCTATCTTAGTTAATGGTGTCCCATCTAGTCCCTACTCCCCCTCACGAGGAATTCGTCAAGGCGATCCATTATCTCCCTTCCTTTTTATCCTCATGGCAGAAGGTTTGGGATGACTTATAAAGCATGTTGTTCACTCCCATGACCTCAGAGGCATCTCTGCCCATGGAACCTCTACCATCACTCATCAGCAATTTGTGGACGACAATATGCTGTTTGGACACCCCTCTGTTCACGAAGCTCATTCTTTCAAAGCTCTGCTAGACACGTTCTCAATGGCCTCAGGAACCACAATAAACACTGCAAAATCTCAAATTTTCTTCTTCCATACCCCCCCTGCAACCCAAAGAAGCATTGCCAGAATCATAGGCTTCTCACAAGCCAAACTTCCATCTAAATACTTGGGGGCTCCTCTGATAGATTCGGCCTTAAAGCATACATCCTGGAAGCACCTCCTTGAGAAATTTGAAGGTCAACTATCATCTTGGACTTACAGAGCTCTCAACATGGCAAGCAGGCTTATTTTGATAAAGGTGGTTTTGCAATCTATGCCTCTGTATCTTTTCTCAGTTCTCGCAGCGCTGAAATGGGTGCTCAAAAAGATAAAAGAACTGCAACGCAACTTTCTCTGGGGTTCCTCAGGGAAAAATCACAAATGGGTGCTAGTAAAATGGGCAACAGTCTACACACCAAAAAAGCAGGGAGGTCTGGGACTACGAGATCCTCAACAAAGCAACTCTTTGATGGGAGCAAGATTATGGTGGCAATGGGTGTCAAGCCCACACAAGCCCTGGGCCCAACTATGGACTGCAAAATATGCGAATAATCGACCGCAGGAAGAGCTAATCAGAATTACCAATACAGATACAGGCTCTCTAATCTGGAATGCAGCCAAACAACATAAAGGGTTAATACAACAACACAGCTTCTGGGAGATTCGCGATGGGAGAACTGCAAGATTTTGGGCTGACTCATGGCAACAACGCCCCAAAATATTAGAAGTCCTTCCCCCTCAAAATCTTGAAAGCAATAACATCAACCAAACTGATCAAGTCTCTAAGTATTGGACTCAAGATATCAAACAAGGCTTCAGGCAATGGAAACCAACAGAATAGATAATCGGACAATAAACAGAAGACTACCACAAAGATTTGCACAAGGAGCTCACTAGCAGAAAAATCAGATGTACAAATGGAAAAGATGTTTTGAGATGGGGATACACTCCGAAAGGAATATACACAACAAAAGAAGCATATAAGCTGATGCTTCAAACACGAAAACCAGCAGATCTTGTTTGGACACGCTTATGGACTATCGGAATATGGCCCAAGGTCTCTACCTTCACTTGGCTTCTATATCATCAAAAAATCCTCACTTGGGACAATCTAATTAAAAGAGGATTCTAGGGACCCTCATATTGTCGTAACTGCAAGAAACGAGGAGAAGCTATTCAGCATCTCATGGATTCTTGCCACATGGCCAACCAATTATGGGAAAAACTCACCTTCAGGTGTCAACGATCGTGCAAAATATCGAGGGATATCAAAATCACCATTCGCAACTGGACCCCTGCTCCATACAACAACAAGCTTCTAAACTCTCTCTAGACAATCCTCCCGGGCTTATTTTACTGGACAATTTGGAAGGAAAGGAACAAAAGAATTTTCAAAAATCAAAGCACTCCATTGGAAATCATCTGGAACAATTTATGCTAGAACATTCAAGAAACCCTGGCACTCCAACAATGGAAAGCAAAGGACCTCCCCACTCAGGCACAGGAACAAAGCATTTGGGAAAACTGGAAAATTTGGATCCCGCAGGCTCAGAACAATCACAACAAAGCCACCATCATCACCAAGCAGCCCTCAAGTTGGAATCCCCCTCCCACAAATGTGATCAAACTAAACTTTGATGGGGCCTCAAAGGGCAACCCAGGCAAAGCAGGACACGGAGGAATATTCAGAAATCATGCAGGCAAACCTCTACTATTTTACTTTGGTTCAATTGGTTGGGACACAAATAACTCAGCAGAACTGGAAGGATTATGGCAAGGTATGAATCTAGCTCATCGACATAACTTCTATCCTATTATAATAGAAGGGGACTCTCAAATTCTCATCAACATGGTTACCCAAATACAAATGGGAACCCCGGCCTCGAAAGTCGCCACCAGCTGGAGACTAGCGGCTCATCTAGAACTAATAGAGCAATGGATGAAAAATAGAAGAGCCACCACTTTCATTCACGTCAAGAGAGAGAGCAACAAGGTTGTCGATCTACTGGAAAACATAGGAGTCGAACATGATCAGGTACTCCATTTTGGAACCATCAACATTTTAAATGACCAAACTCAAATACAAGATTGCATTGACCTGGTGCACAAAGAAGCACACCTCCCGGATGCAGGTGCATATTACAGTTAAAAGAATGGCGGCAACACGGGACCGCAAGTGGCCTTGCCACATGGCCATCCGTAATCCTACACATCATTCCATAAAACACATTAACAGTGGCCATAAATGGAAATTAAGCCGACACTGTCTTCAAACCGACTGCATCTACCCACCTCAGCTCAGCTCAATGAAGACCTCTGGTGATTTTACCTTCACCGCTCCAGTCGCTACTCCATTGCCTCTGCATTGCCATTGTCATCTGGTAGCAGCGGAACCAAGCTCTTGCACTGCTACGAGTAGGAAATTCAGCATTCTTTGCTGCATTAGTCTCGGCTTGGGCATTCATTTTACTCAAATCTTGGTCTGTAATTTCATCTTCCACCCTGCGTCTGTAGATAATCCTTGCTCTAAGCCGGCCTCTGAACTTGATAAGCCCTCACTTCACTCTGAGCCGTCTCCCTTCAGTATTTCTCCTACCCCTGTAGTCAATATGCCCAGAACTCGCCATCGAATGCGCAGTCGTAGAGGGGGCAGCAGAGGCAGATTTCCCTGTTCTCCTCCATCTTCGGCCTCTGACACTTCCTCCCCTTCGGCTCAACTGACCTCAGGCCGATACCCAAACACACGCAGTGGCAGAAACCGCTCACGTCCTCTCCGCCTCCACTCGATGCACCCTGACTCGCCACCCAAGGAAATTCCCTCAAGTTCTCAGCCATCCCTCCACTCAACCAGCTTCATCTACCATTGCTCCCTGAACTAGCCCATCATTATCGCCACCATCTCCATTACCTTCCATGAGGAGGAGCCTGCCACAATTGGAGGAAGCCATACCAGTGCAAAGCCTGCCACAATTAGAGGAAACCATACCAGTGCAAAGCTTGCCAGGGTCGAAAGGAGCACACAATGCACTAGGGCGAAGCAGGACACTCCTCTGGACAAGCAAACAGGGAAGGAGAAGGGCCATGACCATCAAGTAGACGACGACATGGATCCTTACAGATGTTTTGTCATGGAGGAACACCCAGAGCAGCGGGAAGATGACATGGGTGCAACGCAGGCAGATGACGACAGGGATGAATACAGATGTTTCATTGTTGAGGAACACCCGTCGCCGCCGTGCAACACCTAGCTTGCCAGTGTGCAACCTGGCCGGCCACACAATCCACCACGTGGCTTCGAGTCTTAGGTTCCAAGATTTATGGTTTTTTGATGTTTTCGAGGTTTTTAGAAAATTTGTTGTCATATGGGTACTTTGATGATTTTTCTTGTTTTTCTGAAAAATTAGTTAAATACTATGCGTAATTGCTGGTTTCCCCTGCGTGGGCAGCAAGATAACACCTGCAACTTTATTTTTGAACTGGACTGGTTTCCCATTATGGGCAGTCTAGACCTTGTTTTGCTAGTTTTTGGCCCAAACTATGGCATGGACAGGCAAAGGCTACGACCTCAGTGTACCATTATGTTTCAGTAATAGAATTTAGCTTAATTTAGAAGAAAAAAAAAACCAATTGTATAATAATTTTTTTTATATATAAATAATTATCTGGTCATTTATTTAATTAAATTCCAAGAATATTATCATATTCTTATAAGACATAAATATTTATTTTAAAAATCAATTTATTATAATTAATTATTCCCAATTTTTTTTTATGAAATAGTAAGGAAAATTTATTAAAATGACAATGTTATAAAAAATTCATATCGACTAGTTTGACCCAACAACTATAACCGTTGCTGGAACAAATATTTATATTAAATGAGACATCCAAAGAGTGTGCACAAAGAGAATCTTGGACAAAAACAACAAAAATGTGTTGAATCTTCTCTTTTTTCATGCTACGTTATTCAAATATTAAAAGTAAAGGGGAGTATTTGAGAATTTAATAATTTTTTTAATGTATAATTATTTTATGTCCGTTGCTGGAACAAATATTTATATTAAATGAGACATCCAAAGAGTGTGCACAAAGAGAATCTTGGACAAAAACAACAAAAATGTGTTGAATCTTCTCTTTTTTCATGGTACGTTATTCAAATATTAAAAGTAAAGGGGAGTATTTGAGAATTTAATAATTTTTTTAATGTATAATTATTTTATGTTTTTGTTTTGTTAGGGATTATAGTATTTGTTTCGTGGTTAAAGTGTGTTGATTTTGTATTATTTTGTTGTATTTTTGTAATTTTAATTTAAGTTTCGTAAAAATGTGAATATTTTTTTTTATAAATTTAAAATATTTTTCTAATGGTTAGAAATTTTATTTTAATTTTCGATTGGTTGAACAAGTTGTGATGGGACATAATGCCTTTAGTGTAGGGTGATTTATTTTCAGTATTTGTTAGTGTCTAACAAATCATTTTAAAATAAAAAATGCTAATTTTCTGAGTGGTCATTTCATCAGTGAGTGCTTTGACACTGACATTTACAAAGTTCTATGAGCAGGTCCTTTATGTAAGAAGCAACGAGGGCGTTTCATCAATGAATGCTCTAACACTGACATTGACACTCACACTGTGACACGTAAAACTATTGCAATTTTCTCTTCTTTCATTTTAAACTTTTTTTCATCTTAAACTTTTTTCAGATTTCACTTTGTGAAAGAATAGGTGTATGGAGTCGTGAATGTGTGTGGAGTGAAGGATGTGTGGGTGAAGGGGTATGTGTGGAGGTAAGGGAGTGTGGAGAAGCAATTTCGTAGTTGCAGAGGGATTGTACAAAAATTTTACGGAGGGATTGTACTTCCCTATTTTTTATAGATCCAAAGCAACTCGATATAATAGGTTTGAAGGAGACAAGGATATAGCAGGTTCCACAATGTTTTGTATATGTGCATACATTTTCACATACCTTCTTCTATAGAAGAAAAAAATACAAAAGTTTGGGGCATGAAAAGTTTGGGTTACATGTATATATTTACAACATATAAAATTTTCCAAAATTTATAGCAAATGTGCACATTACTATGTCGACATGGGCTTGTTTTATTGGATATCATGATACGAAAGAGCTCTACCAAATTTGCTTTAAGAATGAACTGACATGCGGTTTAAGAACTACTATTGTGCGAAAGGAAGGTGTGTGGGAGAACTGTGCAAAGATAGAATGCATGTTGAGGTGCAAAACATTTTTGTTGTTGGTTATGCAAAGTTGAGGCATTGATGAAAGGGACGAAATTTGTGATATGTAGAGGAAGGAGAAAGGGTTTGTAAAGAAATTGTGTGCATCAAATTCGTTAAAGAGCAGGGACTATATCGAGTCAATCTTTATTCTCCATGTTCTACAAAGGAAAATTTAATATGCAAAGTAGGGAATAGAAACTTTAATTCGTAATGTTCTGTATATCTAGCTACATTTTCTCTTAATGGTTGATCGACATGGGCACGTTTTATTTGATATAGAGATGATTTGACGATTCGATGTGCAGTTTTCAAAACTATGTTCAAGGTTTCTAAATAATTATTATGCAATATTAAAGTCATTTGTGAATTAAATATTTATTATGAAATATTCAATGAAATGTACTTTTAATGCTTTTCAAGAAGAAGTGTGGGTTTTGTGGGAGAGTGAGTGTGCAAAGCAAGGAACATGTGCATTTGTGCGCACTTACATAAGAAGCACAATGGAAACTTTTTCCACACATTCGTACTCTACATAGCTTCCTCCACTCCTCCGCACTCTACACGACAATTGTTCATTGATAAATTATGCCAAGTGATTAATACTATAATAACAATTTAATGTAATAGTATACTTACTATACTAATGGTTTACTTTGAGAAATTGTGAAATATTTCAATGTGCAAATGACTAACTAATTGATTAATATGTAGTGTTGTGTAGGAGGGTGGAGCGTAGAAGAAATGTGTGGGGAAGTTTATGTGGAGGTATAGAATATTCTGAAAGAGAGTTTTTGTTCCTTGCTCCATTCAATTGTTTCTTCAAAACCACGTGCTAAGTAATTCGTAAATCAAATTTTGTCCAGTTTTTTGTTTTGTTCTGCGAAGGATATTTTACTAGTTTTCTTTTAAGTAATTCAAACAATGTGTTTAATTCATCACTCCAGATGAATTTGAATTATTTTCATAGAAACTCATCAATTGGAGAATTTATATCAAAATAATGGTGAATAAACTTTCTCTAAAATCCAAAGTTTCCCACAAATATTTTTATTTACTTTTGATTCATTGGAGGCTTCATATTATTTTGATCTTGGCCACGTCTACCTTAATACCATCTTTGGATATGATGTGTCCTAGTAATTTTTGACAGGTTGTAATGTACCGCCAATAGCTAGGGGGTGTCCTTGGTGTGAAGTCCCAACTAGACCTCACACAATTTTGGATAAGATCCCCATACGGTATGTGGGCCCAGCTGCCACCATGAATATTTCACTCTTGCCTGTTAAATGTGATGATGTTGGAGTGAGGGCAAGAAAGAAATACCTACACAATAAGAATGAGGTAAACCCATGATTGACAACTTGTATAATGAGATACAATTGCAATAACAGAGAAACAAGAAGAAGCATGTCGCGAGAATGATTAGTAAGCTAAAATCATCTCAAGCATACATGGATAGGTACATGTCATAGGTTAATTGCAAGAAAATTCACAATAAGTTACCAACATGGCATGACATAAGAAAAATAGATTTAAAAGAAAACACACATGTAACAACTGCAAACAAGTCCATAACATATTGCCTGTAAGAAAGCACACATACAAATACAGTGAAAATACCAGAAAACCAATACAACCACTATGAATTAGAGAAAGTTTGAGCTATGAAATGGGCTCCTAATGAATATTATAAAATAATATTATAAATAATAAAATAAGATTAGATTACCTCATCATGTTTTGGAGGGAAAAAGAAAAAAAAACTACTTTTTCAACTTGTATCTTCAACTAGTCTCCCTCTAATTTTACTCAAATTTCGAGCAAGAGAACTCGTTGGATGAAAAAATTAAATTTTCATCCAAGGAGTGTCCATGTTGCATACTTTCAGTGGACCCTAATACATGAAAATAGTGAAATACATGAAAAATGTGATTGCAATCATGTTTTTAATGTATTTCACATTTTCCGTGTAGTAGGGTCAATCAAAAGTAGGAACTCCTTCGATGAAAAATTAAATTTTGCATCCAATAAATGCTACCACTTGAAATTTGAGAAAAATTATAGGGAGATAAGTTGAAAATACGAGTTGAAAAAATATTTTTTATATTTTTTATTGCTTTATCTTTTAACCTTTTTACTCTAAAAATGGTGAATTGTCCCCCATGGTTGACATCATCATATTGAATCATATTGGTTCTTATAAAGTTGATTTTTGCTGTACATTTTTGTTTTGAGGCACATTTTTTACGTAAAACTTTCTCTAACGAGTAAGTATGGGAATCAATGTCACAAATGAAGAACTTCTTATTAATGCTACTGCAGATACAAGTATGTATCCTGCAAACCATCAAAGCCCAATAGTGGAACATAGGTTTTTCATACCATCATCTAAAGCAAAACCCTAGCCTCACTACAACTCACCTTACTGGCTACCAAGAGTTCAGTGCCTTTAGTTCTCAAACATAAATCAAATATCTACCACTAGTCCTAGCTCAAGTACGAAAATTCCTCCCCTGTCAGATGAGACATGAGAGTATATTTATAGGGGTGAGGAAGGTGACCTTTCACCTTCTCTTCTGACTTTGCATTTACCCTCATGACTCTTGAACTTCCTCACTATTCTTTGATGCCTAATGACTATTACATGTCCAATTGATCTTTGCATATCTCTCGGCATTATGATAATATGTACATATTGATAGGAAGGGAAATTGTGAGGAGAATAAAGAAGGTTGTTGGAAACCTTGATGCTTGTTGCCAATGTTGCAACAATATAGTGACTTGTACAGGCTGATGAGAAAAGTGGCGAAGTTCATTTTTTGCGTTAAATGTCCATTTTCGTACTAGTACACCTGCCATCAAGGTTAACATAGTGCCTCCGAGATCTAAGTGGAGCTAGCTTTCCTATTTGTTGAAACCCTAATAGGAAAACCTCTTGTAAGAAACCTTGGCTTTCTACATGCAAATCAACATCTTATACCTTCAAACAAATAACACTGGTCATACATACTTTCCAACAAGAAATAATGTTAAAAGCACAAGCACTTGATTGAAAGAAAGACATTAATTGGGACCCCTGTATAGTCCCTTTCTGCACCACATTGTTTGTATTGTTTGTATAGCCTACACAAGATCTTCTTTAAGGTGTTTTGGAAGAGGTATGTTTTCAACAATTATGTTCTCCTTTCAAACAATTACAAGTAAGATATTTGAAATCATCGTGATGCTTTAATTCATGATCTTTCCTAACTTTTTTTAGATTTTTGATTTGCACTAAAACCAAGTATGAATGCATATTTAAATTTCTCCATATATCCTCTCATGGGTTCTCGCTGAAATCTACACTTTATCAACTGTCTCTGCTAACTTCTTTGAACTGGGATCCCATTCAGGAATAGGAATTCCAATCCCAAATGTATAGGCTCATAGAGTTAATGCCATTACAATTTAGAACATGTGATTGGCATTATTGGAATCAAACCCTAGGGACTTTGGATAATGCCTTGAAGTAGACCACAATAATGCACTTACATTTGTTACCATAATCTAATTATCATTGTTTGTACCAATTTAAAAATTTATAGAGAAATCTCAAACTTGATGAACATTAAAGGTTTTCCCATGGAGAAAAAGAGCCTTTGATTTGTAAATATCCAACACAATGACCCGTAGTTGTAGCACTATAATGGATTCCTTTTTTATTGTATGGGTATTTTGTTTATACTCAACATGCCTTCTAGATGTATGTGTGATTTTTACCTTTGGAATACTTTCAATGTAATGAATAGCCATGTCTTCGATGCTATTACATTGTTTCTTCTCTCTTGGCCGCGTTTACAATTGCCCTCAACATGTCCTTAGAGTGCCAAAATGTTGTTATGATTATATTATCGAACATGCCTTTTTTGTTGATCATATATAAATTTTCCCACATGTGATGTTTTGATATATGGTATCCCATCATCACTCTTAAAACATCTTAATATGTGTTTCAATCATCATAAGTGTCATCCCACTCCATGAGGCCTTCAGATCATTTAAATAAACTTTTCAAATGCATCACTTGGTCCATCGCATTTGGGAGTGTGACTTTTGCCAAGTCACAATTGGAATGCGACTTAGGCCAAGTCACAATTATAAATGAATATATAAATTGAGACCAATTGCAGGTTCATAAGGCAAGGGTAATTATGTCTATGACTGTAATTTTCAACCTAGGTGTAATTTCAGATAGCGGTGTGGGTTGCACTTGTGGACCAAAGTCATGGTGAAAGATTTGAGTGCGTAATTTATTGGAGATACTACACACCTACATGCGGACACTTAGTTAGAGCATGGGACTACACACAATATTCCTTCTGCATGATTTACTCCCTGATTTTCTCCTTCTTTAACTCCACAACTGGCTAGTTCTTCTGCATGATTTACTCCCTGATTTGCTCCTCCTTTCACTCTGCAACTGGCTAGTTCTCTCTGGAACTTGTTGTAGGTGTTGAGTCCTCTCATTGATCACCACTATGGTGCATTACCTTGGGATCTTCACCCAATAATGCTATATCATGAGCATTGTAACCTATTTTCTAATGAATCATTCTTTTGTTTCTTTTAGTGTTTTTGCTCTGCAAAGCTGTGTGTTCAAGCTTTACTAGCTACATTCATCTGTGCAGGCTTTCTAACACATTTAGATGGTATCAAAGCCCATAGGTTGCTAGATAAAAGGTGCACCAGTACTTTATTTTGCAAGTATTACAGCTTGGATATCGAAGATCGACAGAAAAATGGAGTTTCCCAAAGCGTCAATCCTAACACCGTACAACTATCACGAATGGAAGGACCAAATGGATCGATACCTTCTTCAAAAAGGGTTGTACAGGATTACCATGGCTGCAGAAGTGGAACCCACTTCAGCCATAGAGAAATCCAAGTACCTCAACTGCATAGATGAGGCCCACGGATCCATATGCATGTGCATCTCCCCAGAGTTGCAGTTTCATCTATCTGCCTGCAATACTCCCAATGAGATTTGGAAAAGGGTTGAAGAACTCTACAGGAAACAGGATGAGATGAAAGGACATCTACTCGAAGTGGAGTTGCTGTCATTAGATCCACGAAACTATGACAGAATTCAAGACTTCTTCACCAAATATAATGATCTATTGCTGCAACTCAAGGGTTGTGGAATTGACAAACCCAAGGAGGAGAGTCGCCAAGTTCTCTCTATTATGTTAAAGCTTAGACCAGAATACTCTGTCTTTGTGTCTACACTTCATTTAGTAAGGCTTGAAACAGGTAAATCCTACACTATGCCTTCTCTCAAAGAGTTCATGGAGTCCCTTACTTTTGAGCAAGATAAACTCATTGGCATGGGGAAAATCAAACCTCCAAAAGTGCATGCACTTGCTGTGCATGATGGCAGCCACAATAAAAATCACAGATTTGATTCAAATCAGAAAAATCAGCAGCAAAAAGACAAGGGAAAAGTGCATTCCCATCCAAAGAAGGAAGGGTACACCAAGCCCTTCAATGACTCCTCTGGCTCCAGAAATGAGAAAGGGAAGAAAGGAGACAAATGCACCTACTGTCACCAAGGATTCCATCCAGAATCCTCCTGCATGAAGAAACAAATTGACCAAATGGTAGAAATCCTTCAGAAGCACAACCTTGGGGACCACATCCCTCAGGGCGCCAAGAAGAAAACTGAGGATCCACCACACGGGAAAGGTAAAAATTTTCATGCTTTAGTTGCAATTAATTCTTCCCCTGATGCATGGATTATAGATTCTGGTGCATCACATCATATGGTTGCTGCAAAGGAAGTCTATTCCTCTTTGGATGCATGCAAAGGACCTCCCATCCTCATGGGAGATGACTCACCTATTGAGGTCACCGGAAAAGGTAGAGTTGAACTTTTAGACGGAAGCTTTGAAGATGTGCTTCATGTTCCAAAACTTTCGGTAAACCTAATTTCAGTTTATCAGATCACTCATTCCGGAACTAGAAAGAGAGTGGAATTCACTCCAGATGCAGTGAACATATATGACCTACATAACAGCTCCAAAATTGCAACCGGTGAGGTAAACAATGGAGCCAGACTGTATACATTTTCTGAATTTATTGACTCTAAATCCTCCTTATTTCTTACACATGCTGATGATAGTAGTAGGCTTTGGCACGAGAGGTTTGGTCACTTAAATTACAGGTATATGTAGCAGCTAAGAAAGCATGAGATGGTGGAAGGCTTGCCAAATATCAGTTTCTCCAAAGGAGTTTGTGAAGGGTGTGTCCTTGGCAAACATCCTAGAGAAAAGTTTGACATCGGCAAGACTCACAGAGCATCCTCTCCTCTAGATCTGATCCATAGTGATCTCATGGGGTTGTTTCCTCATCCTTCCATCAACAAAGCAAGGTATGTGATTACATTTATTGATGATTTCTCACAGTATACTTGGATGTATCTTCTCAGGGACAAATCTAAAGTTTTTGCACACTTTGAAGATTTCAAAGCACTAGTTGAGACACAATTAGAGAGAAATATCAAAGCCCTCCATATAGACAATGGGGGGGAATATGTTAACACAACACTTCAGAGCCTTTGCCTTGAGTTCGGCATACAGTTGTAGTACACAGTTCCATACACTCCGCAGTAGAACGGAGTTGCTGAGAGAAAGAATCGATCTCTCAAAGAGATGGCTTCCTGCATGTTGCATGATAAGTCACTGCCTCATAAGCTATGGGATGAAGCACTTAATTTTGCTAACTACATCCAGAACAGATATCCTCATAGGTCTATCAAGGATCAGACCCCCTTTGAGGCTTGGAGCGACACTAAACTAGAGGTTACCCACTTTCGTGTTTTCGACTCCCGAGCATGGGCCAGGATCCCCTCTGAAAAGAGGAAATCTCTTGATCCACAGAGCATTGAGTGCATCTTTGTTGGATACCCTGATGGTGTGAAGGGATACCGACTCCTGATTTCCTCTACGGACAAGCTCATCATTGAGCGAAGTGTCAAAACTAAGTAAAATCTCTCGCATGCACCTCAATTGCTGCATGCAGACACCTTTTATCTACCTCATGTCTGAGATGATGACTCAGTACACTCAGATGTAGATACAGAGCATGTAGATGTCGCGGTAGAGCATGCAGATGCAGAGACAGAGTCTTCAGATACAAATCCATTGCACGCATATGATGATCCACATCCAAGCCCAAATCAGGCTTCCAGCAATGAATCAACTTCCCCTGTCATAAATCAAAGAACAAGGACCTTATGTGAGATATATGCACAAGACCACCAAGCTACTAGAAATGGTCTTGTGGGGATAATTCTGATCCGCGAAGGACTAGCTCAGAGTTTATTGAGCCTCCTCTTGCCTTCACTGCCACTGAACCAATGTCATCCTGGCATTGTCATTTGGTTCAGTCTTCTGATCCACAGTCTTACGCTAAGGCTGTTGGGCATCCATCTTGGGAGTTCACCATGGAGGAGGAGTATAACTCCCTCCTCGAGAACTAGACCTAAGATCTGGTCCCCCTTCCTTTAGGAAGGAAACTTGTTCGATGCAAATGGGTCTACAAGACCAAGAGTGTTGCAGATGGGCAAATCACTAGACAGAAAGCTAGGCTAGTAGCCAAAGGCTTCCAGTAAGTGCATGGCATTGATTATGATGAGACCATTGCTCCAGTAGCAAAGATGGATTCCATACACCTTTTGCTTGCCATTGCACTTCCCAGGGGTGGGAAGTACATCAGATGGATGTGAAGAATGCCTTTCTTCATAGAGACCTATCTGAGGAGATCTACATGGAGCAACCACATGGTTTCATTCAGGATTCATCTTTGGTCTCTAGAATGAAGAAATATCTCTACGACCTTAAGCAGGCCCCGAGAGCTTGGTATGCGAAGATGGATTCTTTTCTCTTATCACGAAACCTTGAAAGATGTAAGTCTGATCCAAATGTTTACATGCTCAGGACACATGATTCTCTTCTTATCTTAGTTTTGTATGTGGATGATCTCTTGATCATTGACAGCGCGGCTTCAGCCATTGCTGCAATCAAGAGGATGTTGCATGATAGGTTCTTGATGACGGACATGGGTCCATTACACTTCTTTCTTGGTCTTGAGATCAGCCAAGATGCCACAGGCATCAAACTCTCTCAGGCTAAGTATGCACAAGATCTCCTTGAGAGATTTCACATGACTGACTACAAGCCAGAACCAACTCCTTTTCTGTCTAGGGTCCGCCTTGAGGATGGAGGTGACACTCCATTAGTTGATAGTACTGTTTATCGATAGCTAGTGGGGAGCTTATTGTACCTCACCCACTCCAGACCAGATCTCTCATATGCAGTAGGGGCAGTTTCCAGATACATGCAGGAGCCGCATGAGCTACACTGGAATGCTGCCAAGCGAATCCTCTGATATGTGCAGGGCACCAGCACCTTCGGGATTCACTATGCAACAAGCACTGCATTGAATCTCCTTGGCTTCATTGATTCTGATTGGGCGGGCGACAACATTGATCGCAAGTCCACCTCCAGATATTCACTTAGTCTAGGGTCTGGCCCTATCTGTTGGTCAAGCAAGAAGCAGGTTGCTATTGCTCTCTCTTCAGCCGAGGCCAAGTACAGAGGAGTAGTCAACATCACCATTTAGGCTCTGTGGCTATAGCACTTCCTCATTGAGTTGGGCATCCAATTCCACCAACCCATTGTCATATGGTGTGACAACTAGAGCACTCTCAAATTTTGCAAGGATCCAGTACAGCAGCAATGGACGAAGCACATAGAGATCCATATGCACTACATCAGAGACTTAGTACATGATCGAGTCATTGATTTGCAGTTCTGTCCTTCAGCAGAACAAACTGCAGACATCTTCACCAAGACATTCACTAAGCAGAAGTTTCGCTCTCTGTGCGATCGTCTTGGAGTGAAGGACACAGTTGCTTAGCAACTGTCTTTTCTTCCTCTTTTCTTTTGATTACATTGTATTTTGAGGGGGGGGGGGGTGGGTTTCCCACGAGGTTTTCCCTCTTTCCTCAATTTTAGTACAAGTTGCACTATATTTTGGGTGACCTTTGGCCTTAGTTGCCAGGGCCCATTTTCTATTTTTCCCCATAGTGGTGTTCAGGGGGGGTGTTGGAGGTACTACACACCTACATGCGGACACTTAGTTAGAGCATGGGACTACATGCAAGATTCCTTCTGCATGATTTACTCCCTGATTTTCTCCTTCTTTAACTCTGCAACTGGCTAGTTCTTCTACATGATTTACTCCCTGATTTGCTCCTCCTTTCACTCCACAACTGGCTAGTTCTCTCCGGAACTTGTTGTAGGTGTTGAGTCCTCTCATTGATCACCACTATGGTGCATTACCTTGGGATCTTCACCCAGTAATGCTATATCATGAGCATTGTAACCTATTTTCTAATGAATCATTATTTTGTTCCTTCGATTTTCTTTTAGTGTTTTTTCTCTACAAATCTGTGTGTTCAACCTTTACTAGCTAGATTCATCTATGCAGGTTTTCTAACACATTTACATAATTATGTCTATGACTACAATTTTCAACCTTGGGGTAATTTCAGATAGCGGTGTAGGTTGCACTTGTGGACCAAAGTCATGGTGAAATATTTGAGTGCGACCCTTAGTTACAAAGATTCCATACCAATCGCATTTAAGAATGCAGCTTCAGGTAGTTTGACAAAATTGCAACCTATTGAAGAAATGGTGACCTTTGGGAAAAATGGCCACATATGGGATGGATTGCAACTTGTGGAGCTCACATAGTCGCATTACAAATAGTTTTCATATTTTGGTGACATCTGTGAGACCTTGCAATGCGATTTTGTGACCTGTAGATAGAATGTAACTTATGATATCGTAGAGAGGAACTGCAACGTATGAAGAGGTTGTCGACTGGAATTGCCGCCTATGGGAAGTCGGAGTTGAAAAATACAACTTAAGGAATCATCAACGAAAGTGTGACTTGTTCCATAGTCTGAGAATGTGACTTAGGGGAGTTTGGATTCTTTGGAAATCGCACATTGCACTCTTAACGTTTAGCTGCATAGAAACTGAAGGTTGCACCATATAGAGAATAATGAAGGCCAACACGAATTCCTTGCTTTTGTCATTTAATAATGCACTCAAAGGATTCATATTGATCATTATATTTGAGGACATACAATATCAACTCTATCCAGAATCCTTCCAAACACTTCGTTTTTCCACAAGTAGTGATGATGACATTGCAACTTCCTACCTACCATGAAATGCTTGGTGTCCATGTGTCATAGCAAATGAATTTTCCATTGAATATAGGCTATATGGAAAACCCTTGTGTTATAAAATTCAGCCATTTCCTTGGGATTTCTTGAATGTATCTTTGTATAGTTCGAAAATGTATCTTGCCTTATGCATAATTAGTATCTTGCAAATGCGTTGTTGATATGATGATGTGATTGTTCAAGTCGCATTTCAGAGTGCGACTAGTTCATGCAGCAACTAACTATCCCAAATCATCCTGTACGGTTGTATGTTTCTGGTCATGACTCCCAATGTGTCATACATCCTATGCACTTTCTTATATTACAAAGCCTTCATCGCTTGTTGTAACACAATGTAATATAGCATTCATTGCATTCATTAATTCGTTGTTGTGTTTAACTTGCTTTTGTTTACATCAATAGGAAGTGCACATTTTTTAAAGTAACATTAATACTGCTTACCGAATCTGTCATCATTCCAGTGGTAATGACGCAGGGTTGATGGTATTTTCATCACACACCAATATATGGCATGGTCAATGCTCTGTCCATTCAAATTTTCTAGCACAATATATGCACATATATCTTCCCCATTCTTGACACACCACACCAGCAGTGGTTTTAATACCATCGACATGGGACCTTACTATATTTGACATGTTACATCAGTGCACCTGTTTCAAATAGTGTTTCATTGTCACTTTCCAAGTGCTCTTTGCGTAGGATTTTAACAACATATATATCATCGTCTCCCGAAGGAAATCAACTTATATGTAGACCTCACACATATTCTTTACCAAGTTCTTTCTATAAAAGAGAGTGCTTACTTGCTATCTACTTGGGTATATATTGAAAGGACAATTTGCTTCAATGCTAATGTTGGTTCGTGGTCCCCATGTATCTGTATAATGCATAAAAATTCATATTTGTGGAAAGATAGAACCTTTAATTGTGCTTTAATGAGGATTTTAAGCATGTCACCTTTTCCTCATCATGCATAGTGAAATGTAGCAACCTGTTAGGTAAATAATGCTACATACTAATGTTTTTTAAGTTAAAACTAAAACCTAGGATGCACAAAAGTAGGCATAAGCTCCATGAGATTTAATCTTTCATGCACCAAGGGCTAGATATTCATTCATGTAAATAACATTAATGATTATTTAATGTGCTCCTTGACATGACACAATAATATAATATAAGTTCTATGCAATGTTTATTCAACTGCATCCTAAAGGTCACGATTAAACTAGGCATGATTATAACTTTGATTATGATGATCTATGGTTTCAAGGGTGCATGAGAAAGGTGGCAGTTACCCTAATTAATTTACAAGGATGAGGACCATGGCTAGGTGAGGTTATTGACATAAGATTCCCCGCAAACCCTAATGCAAAAATGTGATCAATATCTAAGCTAAGTCAAGAAGAATAAAGATAACATGCACAATGTAAGTGTGAGCATCGATAGGGTTAAATGATAGAAATGGGTCATGGGAAGTTTGGCCACTCAAAAACACAAGTCCAACCACTGGTACCTTGACAAACATAGGGAGACCCCATAAATTTGGTAGTAGGAAAAATTTTGGGTGTTGTTGGAGTGGCTATAAGAATTTGTGAACCACTGGTAGAATCCAACTTCTCTGTCTATGTTCCTACAATAGATCGAGTCTTGATAATAGCACAAGGAAGTATTGTACATACACTATGGGTACTCCTTAAGTTACCTAACCTTTCATATATATTCCCTTCCTCTAACTCCCAACTAGGTCGTATTAGTCATTGCACACTGAACTAAAATTTCACACCTATAAGTCTTTGACGATGATGCAAAGAGCATAACAAAGAGGTCATTATATTAAAAAATTTAAAGAAATTTCTCGGTGTTGCTTTGCTGCCAGCAAGCCTGTTCAATACCCTGATAGAGCCACTCAAGAAATCACAAGAATTTCTTTGTTGTCAGCAGGCCTACTTAGTACCCCGATGAATTTATTTGCATCACCTCTCTACATAGGATGCCTTTCTAAATCCTTTACCCTTTTTTCTTATTGATTTTATCATTCATGCACATTGGCATTATTTATCAGGTGTTTATTTTTCCTGGGTGGATGAGGTATCACAAACTTGTCTTACAGGAAAGAGAGGTTGTTCCTTGTTTTCAGAAACTAAAATATCTTTTGACTTAAGATTTCCCTCATGTCATGCTTCCACATCTCATCTCTAACTAACAAGTGGGAAGTAAAAGCACACAAGGAAATATCATGACCATGTCAGGCACAGGGTTTAGGTTATAGGTATAGGTCAAATGCACTGATTAGGGTTCCCCACAGGCATGTATTTGTATTTTCCTCATTAATGGGTCAAAGTCGTAGGAAGATTGTTCACGTCACAGTTTTGACTACAAATTCTATGAGAGGATACCTCCCGAAGCATCCACCACAATTACATGCAACCATGTTGCATGGTGTGTTTGGTTACATATGGCTCCCAAAGACACCTTCCATTAGGGGATTTTTGAGGTTTAAAATGGGCCTTCTACGGAAATAAAAAAATAATAGTGGAAATAATAAAATAATATTTGATTACATCATCAAATTTTAGAGGAAAAAAAAGACAAAACTATTTTTTCAACTGGTATTTTCAACTTATCTCCATATGGGTTTACTCAAATTTCGAGTGTAAACACTCGTTGGATGCATAATTTGATTCCTCATCCAAGGGGTACCCATGTTGCATACTTTCGATAGACCCGGCTACAAGAAAAATGAGAAATACATGAAAAAACGTGATTGCAATCACGTTTTTTCATGTATTTCTCATTTTTCATGTAGTAGGGTCCATCGAAAGTATGCAACATGGATACTCCTTGGACCATGAATTAAATTTTGCATCCAACAAGTACTCCTGCTCAAAATTTGAGTAAAAACTTAGGGAGATAAGTTGAAAATACGAGTTGAAAAAATAGTTTTATTATTTTATTATTTTTTAATCTTTGTACTTTTTTACTCCAAAAATGGTGAATCATGCCCCATGGTTGACATCACCATCTTGAATCCTATTGGTTCTTATAAATTTTATTTTGGTTGTACATTTTTCTTAGGAGGCCCATTTTAGACCTCAAAAATCCCTTAATGTTTGTGGCTGGTTCCTTCCTACAAATAGCACACAAAAAAATGAGATGTATTAGTGGATAGAAATAGACCAACAAAGCATTGAAAGTAATGGCCTTCATGATGTTTCCAATTGAAAATGTAACTTTTTTATGTGTTGATCACTAACTCCGAGTGTCTTCTATAGTGTGCATATGAGTGTATGATTTTCTCATGATAACAAATGTGAATTAGGGTTTCAACATTAGGGAAAATACCAAAGAAGTTTCCTCTAGGGTTTGAACAAGTGTAAGGAGGGACAAGGAAAGCTCATCGTGACATGTAAGGTAAGTAGGGAGCAAGGCTTGTGAAGGCTCATGTAGTGACATGTTGAATATAGAGAAAACATAATGGTAGGTCAACAGGAAGTGTATTGTATGAATGCATGATGTAATGCAGTAGACAAAAGTACATGCAATAGAAGAAAACAATGTAATGCAATTCAAGAAAATCAGATAACAACAACTAAGTCATCCAATGCTTAGGCCAAAAAATAGACTACTTCCAATAAAGAACAAACAACACAACGATGACCAAACCCTAACTAGCCTAAACATAAAATAAACAAACCCTAATAAGACTAAAATTCAAATGCTAATTAACAAACTATAACAATTAAACCATAATTAGAAAACCTTAAATTAGACTAAACATAAAACCATAATTTAACCATAAAGAAGATCATGTCATGTGAAATAAAACTTCCTGTATAGCCACTGAAGTAGTTCCTGACCTGATCATTGATTAGAAACAGTGTAAAGAATTGTGCAAAAACAAGAATACTTACCTGTAAAACATGTATAAGAGCAAGGCAGTGATACCTACAAGCGAGAAATCATACTAGAAAATATTGTTTTAGCCAAGTTGCAACCCTATCTTGGTAAAGAGAATGATAAGCTTGGAAACCCTGAGCATTTCTCCACAATATACATGCATATTTCCTAACCCTAAATGTCGAATAAGAGAGGTAAGAGGTCATCTTGTTGCAGAGGAATTCACTAGGTAAGATTCCTCAAGCCCAATCAACAATCCTATCATGAAATTCAAGATGATCAACTTCAAGACCTTCACAATTTTCCAAACATGGACATCCATCAGGTGCAACTGAGATACTGAATAATTCTAGCATGGAAACCTTAATTTTTGAAACCCTAATTTGAGCTTGTTCATGGATTTGCCAAGGATGTGAGGACTTGACATAACCATTGATGAGAGCCAAAGTGCCTCATCGTTTTGATAAACCTCTGAACCCTCAAATGGTAGATCATCAAATATACAAAGTTTCATAAGATCAACATAAGGATGCACATGGTCATCATTAATTGTGATAGGAAAATCAATAGTGCATATATTGTTGGTTTGATCAAATGTCCTATTATTCACCGACTGGTTTTTCAAAAGATCAAATTATTCTAGTTCCATAATGGAGATGAATCAACTTGAGGAGTCTCATGAAAGAGAGGAATCAAGTGATTTGTTCCCTCACATATAGTGGACTGTGAGATAACACCAGATTGTACCTAATCATAAAGTGTACTAGCTAGGAAATAATCAAAAGGATTTGAAACAATGGTTGGTGTACTCTCTCCAACAAACAAATAAGGGTACAAGGAGTATTGTATATCAGAATCTTTAAAAAATGAGATTTCATCAGGTGAGATGGTGTTGAGAGAGGAATCACACGAGGAAACTGTAATTTGACCTAGTTCATGGATCTAGTTGGGAACATGAGAACCTGGCATAACCATCAACAAAATTTGAAGTTCCTCAACTTCTTGACAAGTACCTAAAATTTTGAAAGGATTATCATCATATTTCGGTGGCTTATAAAGGTCAACATGTGAATGTAAACAACTAATATTATAGGCATTAGTGAAGACATTATCGATAGTATGACAGTCGTCAAAGCCACAAATTTAATCAAAGTTAGCATCTAGCTAATGAGACTCTTCAAGGATTAAGAATGATGATGAAATGACCATTGAGCTTCCTTAAACCTTTTGAAAAGTAGAATCTCCTTCTTGACCAGTTAAATATTTCATATCCAAAGGATCATGAACAATGGATTCCATATTTTTATCTTTAGATTGAGAGGCAACATCATTATGTACCTGATCGCAATAAAAACTAGGAGGATAAAGTTTTAAATAATATGGAGACACCACTGGTGTAGTATATTCATGAAATAAATCAGGGTATGGAATATGAAGTAACTTAGGTGATGATATGCCAATTCTATCAAAATCTTATTCAAGACTAGAAATATGCACATGAGTGTCAGCTTGAGGAAGCGATGAATCGACATGCATGTTATGCTCCGTGGAGTTGATAGGACATTCAAATTTATCCAAGACAAGACCTAGGCCATTGAAAACATGTGAATGAGGGAGCATGTAAGGATAATTTTCAAAAATAGATTCTAGCAAATGCCCCATGAGTTCAAGTTGGGCCTTATCAACAGGGAGAAGTGTTGTATCAAATTGATTTTTAGGTTGTTCAATTTCAACACAATGTATGAGAGTTTCATAATTAAAACAATTTGGTTCATTTTCCTGCAAACAGTCTTCATCACCTTAAAGGTTAATGACAAAAATTCAATTAGGAAATGAAGTTGAAGGAGGATGAAAAATTTCATAGGTGGTAGTTTCCTCCCTAGAAGCTTAAGGATTTTCCTGAGTCATAGAAATGGGAAAGACAAGATTAGGTATAAGATCTGGCTTATTTCTGACTTTCATATTATCATGATGAACATCATAATCAGGTTTTGTTTCAATTGAAATTGTTGTAGAGAAACATAAACCAATTGCCAAAATTTCTCACCCAAATACATCAAGTTTACTTATCTTTTAGGAAATTCACAACAAATATGAACAAACCTAGTAGCAAAATCCTCTAATGATTCTTTGGGTTTCAATCTAAGTTGATTTATCCTTTTAAACACATCTTGAAAAACATACTTTTCAAAGGCTTGAAAGAGCTTGGTGATGAGTTACTTGAATGAATGGATGGAAGCGACTAGTAACGTGTGGCACCAATGCTTGACATGACCCTCGGGTGCGATGGTGAACAATATACCCATAACATGTTTACAATGCATCCCGTTGGAGTGACAGAAATGAATAACTTGACATGTGTGTCCAAATATAATTGTTCAACCCCCGCCATCAAACCTAAACTACGACAAGTGATAAACTATTTCCACGGGCACTTGAAGATTTAAAATTTTAGAAAATAAACCCGGAATAGAGATTAGGGATAGAGCCATTTCAAGATATGAAACTAAGATATAGATTCCAATGGCTCAGATTGTCATCTAGCCTTCCTTATAGCACCAAAAATATGTTGACACGATGGAATGTACCACCAAAAGCTAGGGGGTCTCCCTGATGTGAAGCCCCAATTAAACCTCACACCATTTGGGATAGGAGCCCCATCTAGTATGTGGGTTCGGATGCCACCATGAATGTTTCGCTCTTGGCTGTCAAATATGATGATGTTTGAGCAAGGTAAATAAAGAAATTCCTAGACCGCAGGAATGAGGTCAACCCATTATTGAAAACTTGCAGAACGAGATACAAGAATGCAACAACAAAGAAACAAGAAGAAGTGTGCCATAAGAAGGATTAGTAAGATAAAACCATCTCAGGCATACATGAACAAGAACATGTTAGAGGTTAAAGCAAAACAATTCATAATAATTTACCAGCATGGCGTGGAATAAGAAGCATAGGTTTGAAATCAAACACACATGCAACAAATACAAACTAGTGCATAACATATTGGTTGTATGAAAGTGCACATACAAATATAGTGAAAATATTGGATAACTAATGGGAATCAAACACTATGAATGAAAATACATATACAAACACTATGAATAAGCATGGGAATCAATGTTAGAAATGAAGAAATTCATTAGAGGAAATTTTAGCCTAAAAGTGGCTTATCTCCTTATAGGTTTGTTCAAATTTAAGAAATAGGCACTCGTTGGATATAGAAATAAATTTTGCATCCAACGAATACCCATTATGCATGCTTTTGAGAAGACTGCCATTGATCAAAATTGAAGATACATTAAAAAAATATTAAACACATTTTTTTAATGTATCTTCAATTTTTATCAATGTGGGTCTTCTCAAAAGAATGCATGATGGGTACTCATTGGATGAAAAAATTAATTTTTCATCCAATGAGTGCCTACACTTGAAATTTGAGTAAACCTATAAGGAGATAAGGCAAAATTACAAATTAAAAAAGTATTTTTTTTCTGATTTTCCCTCCAAAATATTTACATGTACCTCTTGTAGAAATTTCTTGTAGATTCAAATTGTAGATTGTAATATGCTAAAACAATTGACTTTAGTCTAATATACTCATCAGCGAAAACAATAAACGGTCGATGAAATCATGAAGCATAAAAGAGAAAGAATTTCAATCACACAACACACAAATTTTATGGGGAAAGCCACAACTAAAAACCACTGATACATGTATATTGCATTAAAGAAAAGATTTTAGAAGAAAATACAATGCTTGTTCAACCCGAATAATCTTTGCACAAGTACAATCTAGCTCAATGCTTCACAAACCAGCTCAAGCCAATACTTAGCCAAATTCGATGCCTGTCAAGCCCCTACTTCCTTGTGTTGTTCCCTTGGGAATTAGCCCATATTTAATTGGGAAAATTCCTCACTAATAATTGTGCAATCCATCCATATGCCTTCTTATGATTGCATGCACCATCGGTTTATTTTACATGATTTTAGAACTAATAGTACATTGTCCCTAAACTATAATCTCAATTGGGTCTTCCTCTGAACTGACATGTATGAGTTATTTTGAGTGAATTATCAGTTATTTGATTGATCACTGCATGTGAATTAAATCTAGTTTAATTCACTTGACCACTCACTATTTCCTCCAATAGTTAGAACTAGTTTAACTGAATTTAACTCAATTAAACTGAATTAAATAATTACAACTCAATGATAACTCAACCTAGGCCCCTAAAAGTGAATTAAATAATTACAACTCAATTTTAACTCAACCTAGGCCCCTAAAATTTAGGGATCAATCTACATGACTCTAGATAGACTCCCAACTCGAATTTACTCAACCAACTAAGTCAACTTAACTTAGTTAGTTATTACAAGTTGCTATGAGAATTAGAATTACAATTTAATTCCTAATTTAATTCAAGGACAAACTAAATTAGGATTTTTCTTGATGCTATTTTTAACATTTCTTTTTTCTATTTTCAAGACTCCCTCTCAACAAGAAAGGAATTCACATATATCCTGGTCCAGTACCTTTGGAACGTTTTGCATGCAACACTTGTCATTGTTTTTGTTGCTACTGCAACATCTACAACCAAAAAAAAGCATCCAAACAAAATAACCTGAATCAACTATGTCTACATCTGCCTACTGGTCAAATTGTGTTACTTCCAACTCTGCTAATGAGCCTCCTGCTCCACTGTCAACTCTGCTCTTAAATCCTTAGTAAACCTCAAAGGATCCTGCCCAAATTTTTGCACTCTTGGGACTATTGCTTCACATCACCCCACCTCTCACCTAGAGGTATGGTTGTGTGTGCTCCCTCTACCCACTTGGCTCAATATCCCCCCCTACTGGAGGTCTCTACTTATGTCTCCACTCAGTCTCCTCTCTGCTTCTCCAATTATGGTTGCTCCATAACTTGTCAAGGCTGCTTCTCAGGTTATATCTGAGGCTACATGTTGAGAGGCAATTCATTCTCCCTCTCAACCATCAAGTCTCTAACCTTCTCCTTGCTCATCAAGGATTTGCATGCATCTTCTACCTCAGGTGCATATAGGTTCTTGACTCGAACACCGATCTGTTTAACCTGTCCCGTGATGATGTGTCTAAGGAAAACCTTTCCTTCACTAAAAATCGCATCGTAGCCACAGTATTCCAATACTGCGACAGAAACAAGATTCTTCTTTAGTCCTAGGACATACATCACATCTGTGAGTCTAAGAGGGGAGCCTAAATCCCTCTAAAAAGTAACAGTATCAATGTCGGTCATGTTATACCTCACATCATCTCTAAACTCTATGTTCTGCTTGAGGTATTTCTCCTCCAAGTCACTTAAGAGATCTCTATTCCCCATCATATGGAACGAGGCACCGTTGTCAAGATACCACATGCTTCCCATTATAGTCTTTGTCATGCATGCAATGAGAATGAAATCAAGTTTGAATTGTGAAGCTAGAGCTTCACCTCCTACTGATATTGTGGACTCCTTCTTTCTTTCTCTCTTCTGTGGGCATTTCATGGCATAGTGCTCGAACTCGTGACAATGAAAACACTTGATGTTTGACAAGTCGTTCTTGTCCCACTCCTCACCTTGGGAATTCTTTCCCTTGGATTTCTTTTCTTTCTGACTAATGCAAAGTCCTCTTCCACTTCTTTGGATGAGTTCCCATCTCTGGTGTTCCGTCGAATCTCTTCTTGTACCAAGTCGAACCATAACTGCTCCGACTCTGGTAGCTTCTCCCTGCCATTAACTGAATCTTGGTAGTTCTGTCAGCTCTTCGGAATTCTTAGAAGTGTCAATCTCACCAGATCATCTTTGGAAACTATACCACCGACACTTCCAAGCTCGTCCCGACATTGGGTGAACTTGGTCAAGTACTTTGGTATATTGTTGCCCTTGTCCATCTCGATATTTCTGAGCTTGTCCTTCAGTGCCAGCTTCTTGCAGTCACTACTATTTTGAAATATGTTTGTAAAGGCCTTCCAAATTGCAAATGGAGTTTCCTTACCTTGGATATTTGGGACAATATGATCCCGAACTTCTTCTAGGATAATCCTTCCCACCTTTGCCACACACTTTCTCCACTTTGCTAGATCCTGAGCATTAGGTGGCTTAGGAATATCTTTGTCTCTCATTTCCTTAAGCTCGTTGTCCTCCCATGCTCGCTCCATCCTATCCTTTCAAGAAATATAGTTTGAACTACCCTCAAGGGCATATTCGAGTCTCAATTCATAGAATGACATACAACTAGCTCTGAAGTATGATATTGCAAATTCAATTTCTCTTGCAAAAGACAAAGTCATATTCTCCTCTTCTATAGTGATTCCAGCTTTGATACCATTTAGAAATTCCTTGTAGCTTCAAACTGCAAATTGTAATATGCTAAAACAATTGACTTGAATCTACTCTAATCATCAGCAGAAACAATAAATGATCGATGAAATAACGAAGCATAAGAGAGAAAGAATTTAAATCACACATAACACAATAATTTTCTAGCAAAAGCCACAGCCAAAAACCAATGCTATATGTTTATTTCATTAACTAGACGATCTGAGAAGAAAATATGATGCTTGTTTAACTCGAACAATCTCTGCACAATAAAATCTATCTCACTGCTTCACAAACTAACTCATGCCAATACTTAGCCAAATCTGTTTCCCACCAAGCCCCTACTTCCTTGTGTTATTCCCATGGGAATTAGCCCATATTTAAGTAGTAAAATTCCTCATTAATAACTGTGCAATCCATCTATAGGCATGTTGAAGCCCCGAAAATCGGGTCGACAACAAGGGGGATACCCACCCGGTCCGGACCTTGGTTGGCAGCTCCTTATCCGTTTGGTATAGCGGGTCTGACTGGGGATAATGGGACCAGTTTCCCAATCTAAGGGTGTGTGTGTGTGCAAGGTTGGATGATGCTGATCTAAGAGTTCTAATCTAAGCTACTTTACTATAATTCTATGCTATTGTAATCTAATGGAAACAACACATCTAATCTATTCTAACCCGGGGTGTATTTCTTCTATTATGCGATCTAAAGAGATTTCAGACAATAACCGGTAATAAAGATCATTCAGCTATCATAAGAATAGAAATCAATTAAGATGAACCAATTTGCATAAAAAGTTAGGCAAAACAGTTGTGAACAGCATATCGCATAATAAGTTATTCATATATCAAACATAAATAAATGACTCCACCATACAAAAGTACCAAATGGTAACTCACACATTCATGTAATAACATATAAACAACTAAAAACTGTATATCACTTCAAGAATATAAGCAGAAATGGCCAAGAGATAAAAGTACCATTTATGACTGGTCCTACTCATAAGCTTCAAGTAATAATGATTTATCTCTCCTTGTTCTGATATCTACCAAGAGTACAGAAGTGCAACATCAGTAGCAGATATCAAATGCAAACATTAATAAACCTCGATCTATCCATTCATCAAAACCTCCTCTGAGGGTGCAGAAGTGCATGTTCTTAGGACAAGTTTTTGACAAATTTATGGACCCTTCTCCAAATGCATGAGAAGGGTTTAAATACTGCTAACTAAATAACTTAATTACATAAATTTCGGATATGGTTTAAAATGACCACCCTTTATCTAAGCAAACTTATTTCTAAAAATTGAATCTAATTTCTAACTATTTCTGCATTTGCTCCTTAGTGCTGTGAGCATGCAACATTTGCTTGGGAAGAGTCAGCTGGTCGTCTTCTGCTTTTGTTTGAGCTACAAAATTAGAAATGGCAAGCACTGGCACCTCTTTTTAGTAAACTAGAAGATATTTTTGAGAATCATCTTCTGGTTGGGCAAATTTACTGCGTGTACGCTTGGTAACAACCCAGATTCTTCTTTAAACTGCCTCTGCTTTTGCTATCTCGGCTTCCGGACTCGTGGATGACTAAGCAAGTTAGGGACTTTGCTTTCTGAACAATTTTCTTAGCGATACTGCCTCCGTTTTTTTATCTCGGCCTTTCTGGTGCTATTTCCGCCTTTAGCGCTTTTCCCTTTACTGGGCATGAGCTTCAGAATTTTGTAAACATGCTGCTTTTGTGAGTTTCTTTTGACCTTGAGTGTCGAATCGCTTATTGATATCAGCGTCTGTTCAGTAACACTCTGAAATCTGCGTTTCTGTTGCATGCAGCATCCGTGTATGGGGGCATCTCTTTTCTGTTCTCCGAGCATTGACGCTTTCCCTTTTTCTTTAGATGTTTCCTACACATTGCTTCATGTTGTTCCCTGTTTTTTATTCCTGCAGTTCACGCAAAGGAAAAGAGTAATGATAGTAAATTTTGACACGAAAGCTTTGAGCTCTATGAATGTATAAAATCATGACACCCACAGTGAACTGACTCTTTGAAAAACACAAAACTGTCCTTCATGAATACTTTGGCGTACATTGATTAATCTTCTTTAAGACGCGCGCCCAATTTTTGGTTTAGGGACAACTTTTCTTGAATGCTGAGCCGAGGAAAATTTGCGATGGGTGATTTCTGCGACTCGCAGATCGCATTGATCACAGATCCCATTTATCGCAGATCACAGTTATCGCAGATTGCTTTTATGGCAGCATCGCGGCATCGCAGGTCGCAGTTATTTGTCAAGTTATTCATGTGTTGTTTATGCGACGTTGCGATATGCAATGTCGCATATCGGCCATTGGAGATTTTCTTAAGATTATTCATTTATGGGCACTTATTAATGTATGCGACGCAGTGAATTTCACGTCGTTTCTTCGCAGTTGTTTTAATGTGCTCATAAAGGAGTGCTTGACTCTTCTTCGTGCGATGCATTTTTTAGGAGTATAATACAAAAAAAAATTATAAAATATTTTTGGATTTTTTACTAAGGGTCCCCACTTCTTTAGCGTTATTGCTAATACTAAAGAAGGAGGGGGGTTGTTGGTGGTCACAACAATGGCGATTCACTTGGAAGAACCAGTTATCTCTGCTTTTCTATTGAATTCTTTAAACTTCCAAAACATAAAAATTTTCATAAATCTAAACTTTGTTATGGACAGATAGAGTATATTATGCCTTATTCTATCAATGATATTTTGTTTCAACTTCTTTCTTTTCTAATTGTTTGCTTCCTCAGGCTTGTCTTTGTATCTACATCAGCCATTACTAGGTCATGTAAAGATAAAATAAAGTCTTCTCTGTGTGCTAGCCTTAAAATATGCTCGTTTGCCGTAGGTAGAGCCTCTGCTGCCAGCAAGCGTCCATAGCCTCGACAGGGTTACTGTTACCCAGCAATGATCCTTTATCCCGTTTAAGGTTACCTACAACCCTCAAAGAAAAATCCGTTTTGACACTTTTTCCTTTTTTATTCTTAAAGAACAATGTCTTGGTCTGGTAGCCAAATTATGACACAGTCATTCACTTGATTTACACTTTTGCTGAACAAGTTGGCTCGTGATGAGACCCCTTGTCTTTTGATTTCAATAATCTTGAGTCATTGCGCTGTTTTGATGGACAGTGTTTGGCAAAGTCAGCAAAGTTATAATATCTGTGATCATGATAAGCCGGCTCGTGATGAGACCTCTTATTCTTTGAGATATAGTGTTTCTTGGATTGTCTCTCTGAATGTTGCGATTTTCTTTAACAGGGAGGATATCATTGCTTTCCTTAAGAAAGCTCTGGACGACAATAATAGAGTTTGAAAACAGCAGTTTCACAGAAAATATTTATTTTGTTATTGATACCTTTCATTGTGCTGATATAAAACAATTCCTTCGCTAAAGGTTGCTTTCATCAATTTTTTTTTTTTGAAGTTGAAACTAATATCATATCTAGGCTAAAGTTTTTAACTGTATCTGTCAATAATAAAGATCAGATTTTCAAAAATTTTCTATTTATACAAGCGAAAAGCTCAAAATCTGAAAGAGAATTGGTGTCTTTTCGCGAATACCAATAGTAATCATTAACAACCGGTTTTATTATGAAAAAAAAGAAAAGAAAAACAAAACTATTCTACAAAATAGAAGAATAATCTTCTATGGAAAATATATTTTAAGGATTTGACCATTCATAGGCAAAGAATCCCTTCTACCTGCTAGATCCTGTAAGACAAATGTTGATGGACCTATGACTTCAACAATCTGAAAAGGACCAAGCCACATCTTTTGAAATTTTGTATGTTTGCCCTTTTCTTCATGAGCTTTATCCCATTTTAAAACTAAATCTCCCATCTGGAAATTTTTTCTGGTCATTTTGTTTGAATCAAAAGAGGATTTTATTAGCGCTTGATGATGAGCATGGGTTCTTTTACCCCGTTCTCGCTGTTCTTCTAATTTGATTATTTCCATTTGTCTTAGTTGTATGGAGGAAGTAGATACTTCATCAATGTACTGTATTAAAGACAAAGAGGGAATGACTAAGTGAGTTGGAAGAACTGTTTCTTTCCCATAAACTAAATTAAAGGGGGAGGTGCCGATCGAAGCTTTTTTTGTTATTCTATCTGCCCATAAAGCATTTATCAAATCTTTGTGCCAATTCTTTTGGTTCTGGTCAACTGTTCTTTTAATTATCCTGATTAGGTTTTTATTTGTTGACTCGGCTAACCCATTACCTTGCGGATAGTAATTGGCCGAATATTTTAGTTTGAATCCCCTTTTAAGTGCGAACTCAGTCATTGCATTTCTAGAAAAGTATGATGCATTATCAAATATTAAAGCCGTTGGAAATCCAAACCTAGTGATTATAAATTGATCTATGAATTCGATAATATTTTCAGAATTAGCTGTCTTGAGAGGAACTGCCTCTACCCATTTAGTAAAATAATATGTTGCTGTGAGGATGTATCTATGCTGCTTAGAAGAGTGAAGAACGATCTAACCTATTATGTCTAAGCCCCACTGGCTGAATGGTTGCTCGATGTTTACCGGTTGTAGTGGCAGGGACGGATTCTTTTGTCTTCTAGCAGTAGTTTGGCAGACTTGACATTTCCTTACGTAATTGTGTGAATCTTTGAACAGCGTAGGCCAGTAATATCCTGCACGTAAAATTTTATGTGCAGTACCATCTCCAGCATAGTGTCCGCCTGCTGGTCCATCGTGGAGTTCCTACAAAACTTTTTGGGCTTCAGTTTTTTCAAGACATCTAAGAAGAATAGAATCATAATTCTTTCTAAAGAGAATATCATTTATGAGCTGATATTGTTTAGCTTTCAATCTCAGAGCTCTTTTCTTAGTGTGATCCAGGTGTGATGGAGCATACCTGTTCTTAAGATAATAAATGATATCAGCATACAATGATTTCGCATTGTTCAGGCTTACCTCATACATTTGTACCTCTTTGGATGAAATTTCAGGGATTTGCGATGCTCCAGCCAACATCTTGCAGAAGCCTTGACCTCTTACAATGTTTGCTGGTTTGATCTCAAGATCGTGTTCCTATAAAGCAGTGATCCAATTCGCTCTTTTCTCGCCCATATCCTTCTGTACTAGAAGATTTCTTACCGCTGGAAACAGTACTATGATCTTAATATGGGTTTTGAGTAAGAAAGGTCTGAAATATTTAACCGCTTTGAAAACAGCATAGGCCTGTTTCTCTACGTCTGAATAATTGAGTTCAGCACCTTGTAGATTTGAGCTAAAAAACGCAATTGGAGCTTCTGTTTTTTCTTGATTTACTTGGGTTAGAATCATAGCATATGATTTTTCTAAGGCAAATGTGTATAAAACAAAAGATTCTGAAAAAATCGGGGTTGTTAAAGATGGAGCATTAATAATAGCTTGTTTGATCAGGTTGAATGCTTCATGTTCATCTTGACCCCATTTGAAAGTTGAATTCTTTTTAATCATGGTTTGCAAAGGAGACACAATTCATGAAAAATCTGGGACAAATCTCTTTACAAAATTGATTTGACCAAGGAAAGATTGCATGGATTTTTTATTATGAGGTAGGGATATTTCTGAGATTTCTTTGATTCTGTCAGGATCAATGTGAATACCGGACTTTGACACTATGAATCCTAGAAGTTTTCCTTCACTTAATGCGAAAAAAGATTTCTTTGGGTTAAGTGAAATCCCATACCTTAAACATCGTTGAAAAATTTGCTTTAAATCTCTGATATGGTCGCTTCGCTTCTTGGAATACATTGTTATATCATCCAAATAAATCACTACAGATTTGTTGACTAAACCCTTAAATGTGATGTCCATGGCTCTTTGAAATGTAGCGCCGACATTAATCAAACCAAATGGCATCTTCCAATATGTGTATGTGCCCCATTTAGTTCTGAATGTGGTTTTCAACTGATCATTGGGATGCACCAGCACTTGATTATATCCTGAAAATCTCCAAGAAAGACATCAGTTCTGAGCCTGCTACTGCCTATAATATCTGTTCCATAGGTGGAAGAGGAAAATTGTCTTTTTGACAGGCTTTGTTAAGATTCCGAAAATCGATACAGATTCTAATATCTCCATTTTTATTTCTAACGGGTACCATATTGGAGACCCATTTGGAATGTCTGACGGGGAAAATTATTCTGGCTTTTAATAACTTATTTAGCTCAGTCTTTATCTGATTTTCTAAATTGGGGTGGATCTTTCTCAGTTTCTGTTGGACAGGTTTTTCGTTGTCAATCATAGGAATAGTGTGTTGAATGATAGAAGTGTCGTATGTCTTCAGCTCATTGTAATTCCAGGCAAAAACATTTTTATATTGTCTCAAAAGACGAATATACGCTAGTTTTTCTCCAGGGGCCAGGCCTATGCCTAGATTAATGTTTTGTGGTTTATCATCGGTTCCTAGGTTTACTAATACGTAGTTCAGAGTTGAACTGTAGAGCTTTGAATTGGTAGACCTTTTAAACCGATTTTTCAAATCGTACAAGTCTTCTAACTTAACCACTGATTTAGGTATAGCATTATTAGTGTTATTTTGTTGTGTTTGTCGATCGTGATGGTCTTCGTAAATTATCTGATTGGAGTAGGATCCTTCAGAAGTGAGGAAATTTACAATATCAGGATTGTCATTGAATACTCTCCAATTTGTAATGTTGTCAGGGATGGATGGTCTAAAGATTAATTCTATTGAGAATCTATCTGGACTAAAATCTTCGGAGGGAATAAGCCTAGAGGCTACGTTAGCCAAAAGGTCTGCACTCGTGTTTTGGAGTCTCGGGATTGAAGAGATATTAAATGCTATGAAATGCTCAGTCATATCTTGTACTAAAGATTGATAGTGTTTTAAATGACCTGATAGGAAATGTATAGTGTTACGTACCTGTTTGACGATAATCTCAGAGTCTCCAAAGACCTGAAGATACTTGACGTTTAACCCGATTGCTTTGTATAGGCCTTGCACCAAGGACTCATATTCTGCTGTGTTGTTTGTGCAATTGAATTCGAGTCTGCATGTAAGCATGGTCTTGTTTCCTTCTGGACTAATCAGAATGCATCCTGCTCCTTCTCCTTCGTTAGATTTGGAGCCATCGAAATATAATTTCCAAAACTAACACACTTTGATCTATCAGTTTGGGAAAAAAATTCGACTTGGGACAAAACTGAATTTTCTAAGTAAGGTGATGGGTGAGCATTGAAAATACTGAGAAAAGAATCTACCGAGTAATTGCCTATGATACTGCTGTTATACGATACTGCTTCATTTTCTCCCTCTAATTCTGTTACTATGTACTTCTGGTGTAATTCTCGTTCAACCTTTATCTAATTTGGTTTACTGTTATAGGGTAACCACATGTGCGACCAGTCGGTTGCAAAGTATCCATGGAGTTTCTCAGACCAATCCCTGCTAAGAATTAATCCATAGAATTCTGGGATATCGGCCACTAAAATGTCAATAACCTGACATACCTTCGGGTTAGATGACAATCTTATGGTTACTTGATTAATTTCACCAATCACTTCGACTTGAGATCGATCAAGCTGAACTATACGCACTGTGGATTTTTGTGGTTAAACATTTAGCTTAGCACATATTAATCTGGGTAAAATATTCGAAGAAGCACTGGAATATACCAAACAATTGTGCACATTTTTGTTGAAAATCTCGTAAGTGAGAAGAAACGAGGGAGTGTGAGATCTTGATCTTCCTCCAATTAAGGCGATATCATTTGGATCAATCTTATTGATCGCGTTAGTTGGAGGTCTTCCCATGTTATGGGAAGCTTGGGAGAGTACAGCGGCAGGCAAAGGTACAATAGGCATAGCATGTAATTCTTTCATCATTATCTTCTATTGATGTTTCAATTTGCTCAATTCATAAAGGGTAATATTAGCCCTAGTCTTTTTCATGTCATCAACAATATTGTACTCCATTTCATCCGACATTATCAGTGTTTTTGATGGAGTTGTTTGATCTGCTCGGACTGGGCTAGACTGAGTCGCTTTAGTTGTTGTTTTCTTTGTTGCGACTTTATCTTTTGTTGTAGGGCTTGTGCCCTTCTACTTAGGGGTAGTTTGGGGAGGACCAAGCTGATTTTTGCTTCGTGTACTAACCAGAAATACTTCTTGATCCTCTTCTTGTGAGAGGATGAAATCCCACATTCCTTGTAATTCCACAACTTCTTCGTCATCGGTTTGCCCTTCAGTGGCACTTTCTTCTTCTTCCTCTTCCTTAGTTTCAGCATTGGAGATGGCATTGGGTGGTTTTGCATCCGTTGAAGGACCTCTTTTAAAAGTTCTATAGGGCTTTTTTAAAGAAGTTTCTGCTACTTGTTGTTTTATGTCAATCATCTCATTAGACATGGTCTTTAATACTTTCTGCAATCCTTCGAAATCGAAAGGGTCTTTTGTTTGTTTCTTCTTCGAGTCTTCCTTGAAGGTGACTTTTTTAGACTTTCATTCCTCTATCACGGATCTCTTTTCCAGGGCTATTACGCGTTTCTCTACTGCTATCGCCTCTGTCATGTTTTCAACTAAAGTTGTTTTATTTGCTCTATCCACGCAGATTGCTATATTTGATGGTAAAGCAGTAATATACCATTCACATCGTACTTCTTCGCTGGGTTGGGAAGCAGTAGGAATTTTGTTGAGAATTTTATTGAACCGTAAATCGAAATCTTTGATAGGTTCTTTAGCTTGGGCCTTAATATTGGATAGGTCATTGATTAATGTTGTTGTTGATCTGTCATCACCAAACTTGATAAGGAATTGATTGTGGAAGATATCCCAACTTGTGATAGACCCAGAAGGTAATGAAAAATACCATGACCCGGCTGTTCCTTGCAGTGTGTAGGGGAAAAGCCGAACAACAACATCTTCATTAGTAACTCCGTTGATATTGATAGAAAGCATGAAATTGTTTATGTGTTCTTCTGCTAGCATGCCTGCTTCTGGATTGAATTTAGGCAGCCATTTCTCAGGATGGGTCGGTATTGGGCTCAAGGGTGCAGGCATCAAGACTGCCCCAGGTTTGTTCCATGGAGATTGGGCCATCGTTGAGCTGCTAGTAGAGAAAAGTGCAGGAGATGATCTCTGCAGTTGGGAAGATGAGGAAACTATGATCGTGGATGATTGAAGAGGGATTGTGGTAGACGGATGAATGATGGTTTGGAATGGAAGTGTGGGTGGTTAACTTCGCAGTGAAGTAGTTGAAATGGGTGATGTAGACGAAAGAGTCTCACTGTCAGACTCTTGTGGTGATTTCCTCACTCTTTTCCTGGTGGGAAGAGGCAACTCAGTTGGCTGGATGCCAAATTTTTCACTTTTCAATCTGGTTAGGGGATGAGCAGGATTATACTGCGAAGTCAAACTGCTTTGAGATTTATCAGACCTCTGAGGAGAAATGGAAAATCCCTGAAGTTTGTGAATCAGAGATTCGACTTCAGGAGGTTTAATGGTAAATTGGTCTGAAATATCAAGGTGTGCAGTAGCGATTGATACTCGAGCGACTTCCGACTCTGGATTTAAATATACTGGAGAAGTCGGGGGAGATGATAAGGGCGATTTACTCTCAGAATGGTATTTAGATTTTGATTTAAGTGCCATTCATAGTTCAGGCCCTCCTTCTAGCACCAAATATGTTGAAGCCCCGAAAATCGGGTCGACAACAAGGGGGATACCCACCCGGTCCGGACCTTGGTTGGCAGCTCCTTATCTGTTTGGTATAGCGGGTCTGACTGGGGATAATGGGACCAGTTTCCCAATCTAAGGGTGTGTGCGTGTGCAAGGTTGGATGATGCTGATCTAAGAGTTCTAATCTAAGCTACTTTAATCTAATTCTATGCTATTGTAATCTAATGGAAACAGCACATCTAATCTATGCTAACCCGGGGTGTATTTCTTCTATTATGCGATCTAAAGAGATTTCAGACAATAACCGGTAATAAAGCTCATTCAGCTATCATAAGAATAGAAATCAATTAAGATGAACCAATTTGCATAAAAAGTTAGGTAAAACAGTTGTGAACAACATATCGCATAATAAGTTATTCATATATCAAACATAAATAAATGACTCCACTGTACAAAAGTGCCAAATGGTAACTCACACATTCATGCAATAACATATAAACAACTAAAAACTGTATATCACTTCAAGAATATAAGCAGAAATGGCCAAGAGATAAAAGTACCATTTATGACTGGTCCTACTCATAAGCTTCAAGTAATAATGATTTATCTCTCCTTGTTATGATATCTACCAAGAGTACAGAAGTGCAACATCAGTAGCAGATATCAAATGCAAACATTAATAAACCTTGATCCATCCATTCATCAAAACCTCCTCTGAGGGTGTAGAAGTGCATGTTCTGAGGACAAGTTTTTGACAAATTTCTGGACCCTTCTCCAAATGCATGAGAAGGGTTTAAATACTGCTAACTAAATAACTTAATTACATAAATTTTGGATACGGTTTAAAATGACCGCCCTTTATCTAAGCAAACTTATTTCTAAAAATTGAATCTAATTTCTAACTATTTCTGCATTTGCTCCTTAGTGTTGTGAGCTTGCAACATTTGCCTGGGAAGAGTTGGCTGGTTGTCTTCTGCTTTTGTTTCAGATACGAAAATAGAAATGGCAAGCGATGGCACCTCTTTTTAGTAAACTAGAAGATATTTTTGAGAATCATCTTCTGGTTGGGCGAATTTACTGCGTGTACGCTTGGTAACAACCCAGATTCTTCTTTAAACTACCTCTGCTTTTGCTATCTCGGCTTCCGGACTCGTGGATGACTAAGCAAGTTAGGGACTTTGCTTTCTGAACAATTTTCTTAGCAATGCGCGATTAGCGCTAGGCGCTAATCGCGCATCAAAACTGCCTCTGTTTTTTGATCCGGGCCTTTCTGGTGTGTTTTCCGCCTTTAGCGCTTTTTCCTTTACCGAGCATGAGCTTCAGAATCTTGTAAACATGTTGCTTTTGTGAGTTTCTTTTGACCTTGAGTGTCGAATCACTTATTAATATCAGCATCTGTTCAGTAACACTCTGAAATCTGCGTTTCTGTTGCATGCGGCATCCGTGTATGGGGGCATCTCCTTTCTGTTCTCTGAGCATTGATGCTTTCCCTTTTTCTTTAGATGTTTCCTGCACATTGCTTCATGTTGTTTCCTATTTTTTATTCCTGCAGTTCACGCAAAGGAAAAGAGTAATGATAGTAAATTTTGACACAAAAGCTTTGAGCTCTATGAATGTATAAAATCATGACACCCACAGTGAACTGACTCTTTGAAAAACACAAAACTATCCTTCATGAATACTTTGGCGTACATTCATTAATCTTCTTTAAGGCGCGCGCCCAATTTTTGGTTTAGGGACAGCTTTTCTTGAATGCTGAGCTGAGGAAAATTTGCGATGGGTGATTTATGCGACTCGCGGATCGCATATCGCATTGATCGCAGATCCCATCTATCGCAGATCGCAGTTATCGTAGATCGCATTTATCGCATATCACTTTTATCGCAGCATCGCAGATCGCAAGATCACAGATCACTTTTATCGCAGCATCGCGGCATCGCAGATCGCAGTTATTTGTCAAGTTATTCGTGTGCTGTTTATGCGACGTTGCGATATGCGATGTCGCATATCGGCCATCGGAGATTTTCTTAAGATTATTCATTTATGGGCACTTCTTAATGTATGTGAGGCGGTGAATTTCGCGTTGTTTCTTCGCAGTTGTTTTAATGTGCTCATAAAGGAGTGCTTGACTCTTCTGCGTGCGATGCATTTTTTAGGAGTATAATACAAAAAAAAATTACAAAATCTTTTTGGATTTTTTATTAAGGGTCCCCACTTCTTTAGCATTATTGCTAATACTAAAGAAGGAGGGGGGTTGTTGGTGGTCACAACAAGGCCTTCCTATGATTTCATGCACCATCGATTTAATTTAGATGATTTTACAACTGATAGTACATTGTCCCTGAACTCTAATCTCAACTGGGTCTTCCTTTGAACTGACATGCATGAGTTATTTTTGAGTGAATTATCAGTTATCTAATTGATCACTGCATGTGAATTAAATCCAATTTAATTCACTTGACCACTCACTAGTTCCTCCAATAGTTAGAACTAGTTTAACTGAATTTAACTCAGTTAAACTAAATTAAATAATTACAACTCAATAATAACTCAACCTGGGCCCCTAAAATTTAGGGATCACTCTACATGACTCTAGATAGACTCCCAACTCGAATTTACTGAGCCAACTAAGTCAACTTAACTTAGTTAATTGTTACAAGTTGCTATGAGAATTAGAATTACAATTTAATTCCTAATTTAATTCAAGGACAAATTAAATTAGGAGTTTTCTTGATGTTATTTTTAATATTTTTTGTTGTTATTTTCAACACCTCTTTTTAAATTTAAACGATTTTGATTGGCTTACATATTATTTCCGTGAATATTTCATGGGCACTTTTAGGCTGAAATTTCGTCTAATTCTTATTAATTTTGTTGCAAGTACAAGTACATATCTGGAAAAACATCAAATCCTAGTAGAGGAACATAGGTTGTTCATACCATCATCCAAAGGAAAATTCTAGCCTCACCACAACTCACATTACTAGATACCAAGAGCTAAGTGACTCTAGTTCTCAAGCATAAATAAACTATGTACTACTCATCCTAGCTCAAGTACTAAAATTCCTCCCCTGTCAAATGAGGCATGAAGCTATAGAGATGAGGAGAATAAAGAAGGTTTATAGAAACCCTAATCCTTGTTGCCAATGTTGTTGCAATGATATGGTGACTCATACATGTCGGTGAACAGAGTGACAATATTAATTTTTTGTGCTAAATGTCCATTTTCCTACTAGTAAACCTTCTATAAAGGTTGACATAGCACCTCGGGAAGCTAAGTGGAGCCATCTTTCCTATTTGTTGAAACCCTAGTTGCACAACCTCTTTTAATAAACCTTGGCTTTCTCCATGCAAATCAAAATCTTCTACCTGCGAACAAATAACACTAGTCATGCATACTTTCCAAAAAGGAATCATATTAAAAGCACAAACACTTGATTGAAACAAATACATTAATTGTGACCCCTGTATAATCCCTTTCTGTGCCATAATGTTGTTATTGTTGGTAATGCATGCACAAGATCTTCTTTAAGCATGTTTTGGGAGAGGTCCCTTGTAAAAAATTATGTTCTACTTTCAAACAATTACAATAAAGGTCTTTGAAATTATCCTCATCCTTTAATTTCTTATCTTTCCCGACCTTTTTTTGATTTGTGATTCACTCTAAAACCCCATATCAATTCATATTTAAATTTCTCCACATATCCTCCCTTAGATTATGGCTAAAAACTACACTTTATCAATTGTCTCTACTAACTTCTTTTAATTGGGATCCCATTCAAAAATATGAATTCCAATCCCAAATGTATAGGCTCATAGAGTTGATGCCACTAAAATTTATAACATGTGGTTGGAAATATTGGAATCAAACCCTACGGACTTTGGATAATGCCTCGAAGAAGACCAGAATAATGCACTTACATATGTTACCATGATCTAATTGTCATTGCTTGCACCAATTTAAAACTCTACAGGGAGATGCCAAACTCAATGAACATCAAGGGTTTTCCCATGTAGAAAAAGAGCCTTCGATCTGTAAATATCTAGCACAATGACCATTAGTTGTAGCACTCTAATCGATTCCTTTTTTGTTGTATGAGTATTTCATTTATAGTCAATATGCCTTCTAGATATATGTGTGATTTTTTACCTTTTGACTACTTTCAATGTAATGAATAGCCATGTATCTGATGTTATCATATTGGTTCTTCTCTCTTAGTTTCATTTTCAATTGCCCTCAACATCTCCTTGGAGTGTCAAAATGAAGTTATGAGTATATTATAGAACATTCCTTTGTAGTTGAGCATATATAATTTTTCCCACATGTGATGTTTGATATATGGTATCCCATCACCGCTCTTAAGCAACCCTTAATATGTGTTTCAATCATCATAAATATCATCTCATTCCATGCAGCCTTTGGATCATTTAAATAAACTTTTCAAATGTATCACTTGGTCCATTTCATTTGGGAGTGCGACTTTGGCCAAGTTGCAATTGGAAATGAAACTTGGGCCAAGTTGCAATTATAAATGGAAATATAAATTGAGACTGATTGCAGGCTCATAAGGCAATGGTAATTGTGTTTATGACCATGATTTACCACCTAATCGCAATTTCAAATAGTGGTATAGGTCACACTTGTGGAAAAAAGTCATGATGCAATATTTGAGTGCGACCTTTAGTTACAAGGATACCAATCACATTTAGGAATGTGACTTGGGGACCCTATAGGACGGTTGTGGGAAGCAGTTGATTCTCTAACCTACCTTTCTCTAGATAACTATGTTTGCAGAGATGAGATTCTGTCAAGTAATAAGCTCTTTGGAAGGCCATCTAAAACAATATATTTAGGATTGTTTGATGATTTATATCACCTATAGGCTAGAGGAATTTTTTCTTTGATAGGACGTGTTTGCTTGTATTCGAGTAGCATCATTAATATAGTTAGTTTAAACTTGGCACCACTACACTAGGTGTTTTCTTGTTGTTTGTTTCTCTTATATTCCTATCATCGCCCTTTCATCCTTAGATTCATTCTTTTCTTGACATCATTGAACCCCCTAGGTGTTTGTCGTGGAGACTTCAAGGCATTCACCCTTAGTTCATGTTAGGACACATTACTCCCCCCCCACCGAGTAAGAGTACATCCTCCTAGTCCTCCATCTAGTCATCACTATAATTCTGATTCTATTGATTCTTCCAATTCTTCCTCTGATTCTGTGTCTTCACAACCCCATACCATCACCAAGTTAGGCACCAACGAGGCTGCAGGAAACCAAGGTGGTAACCTAGGTACCAACCAAGGCAACCTCACAACTGGAACCTCCACCGGTGCGAACAATCCTCCTCCATTGCTTCCTTTTATGGCTAGTTTGAGTCTCCCTGATTTCATCCAGCTCATCAATGATCCTCTTCTCCATGATCCCAATTGGCTAGCTATGCCTACTAAACTTCCTTCAGACATCCCAAAGTTTGAAGGTAATCCTAGAGAATATCCCACAAATCATGTTCGCTCATTCCATATGTGGTGTTCATCCAATTCTATCACTAAAGACTCCATTCATCTTCATCTGTTCCAATGCACTCTTACTAGAGCTACTGCTAAGTGGTATTTCGATCAACCCAGAGCCACTCATTCCACTTTTGTGACTCTTGCCAAAGATTTTCTTGCATATTTATAGTTACCTCTCCATTATGACATTGATACTGAACTATTGAATTCTTTCCGTCAAATGTTTGCCACTCTCCTATCCGACCATGTTTAGGAATGGTGTAAAAGGTGGATCGAATTTAGAGCTCTTGAATACAAATATTGTGTCTATATGGATTGGTTCCTTAGATCATTTTAGGTCCCCATTGCTAAAGATGTCGAGTCACACTTCCCCCAGTCTGAGGAAGATGCACTCTAAGTAGCCTTAAAATTTGATGTGATATATGCCCAGTCAGGTTATATTTATATTGTCATCCCCTACTTGCCTCATCCTAGCGCTGCTAATGCACCGGGGCCATCTCATGTCACAGATGGCATAGTTGTAACTATTTCACACCCTCAAGCATATGCTCCACCTTCAATGAGTTATGGTCAAGCTAAGGGAGGGACCAATTCTTCTTACATTTATCCCTCCCCCAATATTTCACATGGCAACCCTTATCCAGGTCCCAGCACATCATATGCATATCCCCATCTACATCAACAGATGCCAGGTCCAGTTGTTTCTCCACCTGTTTATCCCAAAATTTCTCCATCTCACTATTATCTGTACACACTTCCTAGCGCTCCAACCCCTCTAGCAACAACACCCCAGGCCCCCATGCCTGCTCCACCTTTACCAAAACAATAATCTCCTCCACAAGGTCAAGTGTATGCTCAACAAAGTGTGGAGAAATCTGCCTAACCCTAAGAAAAGGAACAAGGGTAAAGGTAACCAGAACTAGCAATCTCAAGGTAATCAAGGTAGCCAGGGTCCACCACCCAGTGCACCTCAGGGACCCCATCCTAATCTCGCAACCCAGCAACAAGGTAGACAACCCAAGAAAAAAAAGTTTCTTCATACAAACAAACCTTGTACCTATTGCGGCGTACATTCCCACTATACTCATGAGTGTCCCCTTTTACCTCAAATGTGTTAAGTATGGGAAGCTCAAGTAATTTCTTCTAGAGGACTGCAGCCCATAGATCCTCCTCCCACTCCTGCTTCATCTAAACTGGAAATTCTTACCAATCCTTTTCCTCACCAAGGATATCTTGTTGCTCAACCTACACAAGGTCGGGAAGCTTTGCCAACTCCACCATCTGATCACCATGATTATCATAATCTTATGATGAATTCTGATGAGGTCAATACAGAACAAGTCAACCTCTAGACTCGATTGTGCCAATATGAGAAGCCACCCGCTAAGTTAGCAACTGAGTCCCAAACCCAACAGAGCCTTTGTCATCATCCAATCATACCTTAGAGATCCCTCCAGCTAAGCTAGAGGTTATCCCCAAGATCCTTAAAGGTATATTATGTCGAAACGTTGCTTCTGCTAAAGCCACCCATACCTTTAAGAATTATCATTTTGGAATATTCTTGGAAAGGGCATTATGACATGAAAATTATATATTCCATTTAGTGTGGAAACAATAATTTTGAAGGATGAAGGAATTCAAATGAAAATATTTCTTGGAAAAGAAACCTATCATTGATAGGTATCAGAAGAAAGCTTGTTATTAGGGAAAAATAGGCAAGCTTGTTCAATGGATGGCTAGATGGTTATATGGAAGAAAAGGCATGCATATTACTAACTCTTCCTTAGATAAATTGTTATCTACTAGAATCATGTAAGAAGAGTTGCTTATAAGAATGTGCTCATTAAGTCTTCCACGTGGTTACTTGATGCCTAGAAGAAGAATTTTGATATTGTTTAGAATAGCTAGAGATCAAGATCTGTCAAGATAAAACGACTTAAAGGAATTGGTCAACATCAATTATGGTTTCTGAAAGAAAGAGAGTTAACAATAATAACTCCAGGGAACATATTGTAGCTTGGTAATCAAGTTTGATCAAGGGGCACTTTGATTAAAATGAATGCATGAAGAAATATTCTTGTAGAGGTGGATCATGCGAAAGGATGTTGATATTGAAGAACTCAAGTAAGATGATTCTTTGATGAGAGGGCCATCATGACAAGATAATTCTGATACTTAATACTTCAATATTGGTTATCTAGTTAACATATTTTTTTGCTACCTAGTAGGATATTGTAGGAATGCATGATGACAGTTGAGGCAAGTGCAATTGTAGGTGCTCAACTCAATTCAAAGAACATATGAATTGAGTATATGATTTTGGAAATTATTAAATCAAGGTGTTCACATCATCACCTTGGGATTGAAAGATAGCAGTATAAGAGGATAACATGATGTTCATAAAGATCAATTTTAGAGGGACCTATATTTTGGAAGGCTCAATATAGTGCCTTCATTAATGATGACTACAGGAAAGTTATATACAAGATTGATGGCCTAAATCCTATCACAAGATTGAAGGACTAGTATGTCTCCATAATATCTAGAATAATATCAATATGATGAGATACAAAATGAAAGAGGGATCCATGCAGTTATCTCCATGAAGAACTGGTAGCTGATACACTTATGAAGAAAAGCTAAAGAGCTTGTGGTTATGACTTCCCAACTGAGAGGAAGTTGGGAATCTCCTCTATATTTGAGAGGGGTCAAAGGAGTCTCCTTAAATAGGAGAAAAGATCTATTCCTTAATTAATAAGGAATGGGGATTTACTCTCTGGTTAAGAGGGAGTGATGATAAACATCACATTTTATACTCTCCTTTATGTGTCATGCACTTGATCAGGACTAACACTCGTAATTCTAAGTGAATGCCATGGATGGAGAATGGAGAATGGAGGATTGGATAAGCATTTGTAATTTCCTTGAGGATAGAAAATCCAAGATGGGAAATGGACCAATACTCTTTGAGGATTGGACATGTATCCAAGAGAAGAGTGGTCAAAGATGATTGATATTCTTTGAGGATCAAGATAAGAATGGTCCTAAAATGAGACACCTAGTTGTTGTGGCAAAAAAAAAACCCCAATTTTACATTATTATCTTCATATAATAACGGGGACCATCTATGTATATTTTTTGTCATATCACTCATTTCATAGTTTATTTTTTTGCAGGATTTTTGTTTTTCTCGGTTTTCTACTTTGATTGCTTCATTCTATGTGGTTTCTTTCTAACTTCCCAACTTTTGTTTAATTTGGACTTACTGTTTGAAAATGGTGCTTGTCCAGATTTTTACCGCTTAGGATTAAATATGTAGAAAATGTATTTTATTTTAAAATTATGTAAATAAAAATATTTAATTTATTTGTTTAATTAATTTTATTTAATTAGATTAATTAGTTTAATCAATTTGTAGATAATGTTTTGTAAACAAGCATTTCTACATTATATTAAAAACGCAAAAATTACATAATGTATAACCTTGATGACCATCTCTGACTCATAGTGAGGAAACCAAAGTGTGAGGTCAAAAGTTCTCTTCCCCTAGAAGGGGAAACCAGAGTCTAAGTTTTTTAGATAGTTTGACATTGGAGACATAATTTCATTCAAACAAAATGGAGAATCAACTATAGGTTATCAATCAATGATAGTAGGCAACAAAATTGTCATTGGGAGTGCCATGGCTCCAAACTAGGTGCACTTAGGCCAAGCTAAAATCAAAATGAACCAAAACAGAAGCTAGATTACCACCCTGTTGATTTCCATGATCTTGGGAGGTTAGCACATGCCACATTGACGTTGCATTGAAGCCAAGTTGGTGCCTCCATGAACCTGGGCACTTCCTTGACATTGCACATTGTTGGAGTCCCCTGGAACTTCTTTGAGGATGTAAAAACCAAAAGGGTTGGGACGAGTGGGGGAGAGAAGGGGAACGTTAGCTACCAAAGGGGAGGGTAAGTGTGTAGAGGGGGGAGGGGCCATCAAAGATCTATTGGGTGGTGGACATGACAAGAAAATTATATGGGAGCATGAGGGAGACACTGTAGGGGAGGAGGGGGATGGGAGGCTAGGGGGATAGTCAATTTTGAGGTCTTAGGTGAGGCACTTGTGGTGGGATATAGAATGATTGATGGACGCAAAGAGCTAAGCGATACAGCTAGAAGCTTTGGACTTATCTTGTTCCCTCTCCTTAAGTTGATGCATCAGGAGATTTTGGAGATACCAGAGGGACATGCGCCCAATGGGAGTATCCTCCTCTTCCATGGTGATTATGCTCTTTCAAATTTTATCGGGATTGTTGTAATCAAACAAGGTGTCGATGAAGGATTTTTCCATGGTTGTGGGGGGCCATCTGCAACCTCTTCCCTTACCTGGGTAGCGCCCCCTACCTCTATCACTACTCATGAATATAATGGAGGGGTTGGGTGGCAGAAGATAATGATTAGAGGGGGTAGAGAAGGCCTCGAGGATAAATGACCAGGAGAGAAACATTTAGGAGGCTATGTCATTGAGCATTATAATGGTGAAGAAGACAAGTTGGATGGAATATTCTAAGGCCAATGAATGAATGTCCAGGTATTTAATTCTCTTGGGCATCATCTGGAGAATGAGCCCCATGACGTGTTGAACGTCGTCAAAGTGGGGAGAGCATGTTGGGCCTCTTCCAATAATCTGAGTCTGAGGGATGAAGATCACGCTCCACTAAATGCAGGCATTGGGGAAACCAAGATATATAGGCCATGGAGGAGAGATTCCAACTCTCCAAAGTTTGATGATATTCGATGCCTTTGTTGGAAAGGAAGTCAGCAAGAGAGTTGGCTTTACGTTTAATATGGGAGAAAATTATGGCCTCTTGGTGGGAGACGGTTCAGACTAAATTTTGAACATGGTACTCTAGGCATCAACTGGTTGCTTTCTTAGTGGAAGGAAATCCACTAATTATGTGTAGATTCCTCTAGGTGTTTATGCAGAAGAAGGAAAACTTCATTAGGGGGTTCGTGGAATTATTGTAAATTCCCTGATTGGGTTGTTTCCGTATTTCCAAATCTAAAAACAAAGGAGAAGTGGTACAGGTGTAGTTTAGGATGTGATGTATGAAGGGTAATGTGGGCCCTTGTTTGAAGGTTTTAGCTATGCATCTTTCCTCTCTAATAGTTTTGAGGAAGTCGTGCTCAAACTTTCTTCATAGACTTTTGGTGAAGGGGCAAGAGAGGAATAGGTGATCTAGGGTTTCTTGCTAGGGCCCACAAAGGATGCACTAGGATGGCCCATGGAAGCCTTTCTTGACCAAATTGTCCCAAGTGAGTACCTTGCGCTTAGCTAGAAGCCATAGGAAATTTTTTTATTTTTGTCTACATGTTCAAGCTCCAGAGTTTGTTCTAGAAGGGGTCTTGTTCAAGAATATTTGTTTGAATTAGGAGGTTGTATGCTTCTTTGATTGAGAATCTGCATGAATTCTGATATCCTCACTATAGAACAATTTTTCCATATTTTTGACCAATTTTTCTTTTTGACAACTCTGTTGGAGAATATAGGGGTTATGGTCATTGTCTTCCTCGGGGCATAGAATTTTTGAGGCACAATTACAATGATCTAGATCTTTAGAATTCGCCCAAATTTGATGAACAAATAAGTGCCTTGTGATAAGGGCTTGAGCCTGAATGAGGGGAGTGGGGAGGACTGTGGTGAGGCTCGGTGGATGTTTCCAAGAGTCATTCCAAAAGTCTACTGAGTTCCCATTGTTATCACCAAAAAATTATCGCTTAGCCATTCCTCACTAGGTGGATCAAAATACACAATGTGGGGTTAATTTTATCATAGTAAAATCACTTTCACCATGGGAAATAATTTAGTAAACGATTTTTATTAGATTATTTTCTTATTAAAATAAAAAAACCCATGAGAATAATTGAATAAATCATTATTTATTTAAATTTCTCTAGGAATAATTATTAAAGAATTGTTTAAATAATTATTCCTTGTCACATTTGACTAAATCCCCTAGGATTAATTAAATAAGTCACTATTTATTTATTATTCCTTATTTCTATTATTGGAATAGTTTTTATTTCAATTTCACATCATTCTTAATCCTCGCAAAATAATTAATAAATCATTTTGTTTGTTAATTATTTCTAAATAAAGATATTTGACCATTTTGAATATCTTTTCCCTCTCCAAAAACTATAATAAAGTATTCCTAATGGTTAGATCTTGATTTGGTTAATATTATTTTATTATTCTCCATTTTCGAGATTAACTCAACAGTTTGTTATAAATAGGAGGGGTTTTCATCCAGTCTTCACCATGATCATTATCATCGTCACCATTATTGTCTCTTTTCATTGGAGCTCCCATTTGAGTTCTCCACACTGTTTTGGGTTTTTCACATATTGAGAGAGAGAATCGATTACTAATCCAAAATGGATTTTGGATAGACTTCTAAGTCTAAGTGTTCCTCACAGAGGAAAATGAAAGTCTAAGGATGCTCTTGGAAATAGTCCCATTGCGTAGATCTTTCCATTTTGAATCTACTGCAATTTGAATGGGCTAAAACGGACCTCGGATGCAGAAGTTATCGTAGAAAGAAGTTTCCCTTTGTCCTTTGAAAAAGAGGAAAAATATTCAAAAAAATGGCCTAAAAGGCTTTATAAAGGAAAATCACATCAGAATGGTCCAAGAGGCAGACTTAAAGCGAAGGCGGAAGAGACCCCCAATTACTGATCCCCGACATATCGAGTCGGAGGCAGGCATATGCAAATAATATAAGGAGAGGACCCCAGGTCGATGCGACATTGCGATCGCTGATATTAGTGTTGGCAGATTGGCGTCAACGATGCTATGAGATAAGGGAAGGAACCCTGGGACTATGCGACATGTGATTGTTAATTCATGGCGTGCGATCTCAGCCGTCGGATCGGAAATTAGATCAACGGCCAAGATTAAATTGACGATCCCTGATAGCAGGGCTAATGCAATTGTGCTTGTGATAAGTGATAAGGGTCGACCCGATGGGGATTATAAGCTCGATTACATAATTTTTGAAGTCTGGGAATTCAGATTTTCTATGTTATCCTGTGTATTTTGGATTTTGGCCATGCGATGATGTGATAGCGATACTGCGACAAATGGCGGACCCGATAGGGTTATAGGTGCGATTTAATGAAATTTCAAGTCTGGAATTTGTGCCCGATAGTGTATTTTTGGAAAAATCTCTATGAATTGGATTTTTCTCCATTTTCAGGCTTTTGCCTCAGGGAAGGCCCCGAATCCTCTGTAATGGCCCCTGATCATTGTGCCATGCTGCAAGTGGGCATTTTGCTGACAATGATGCATTTGAGAGCCATAGAGCCACAGAGCCAAATGGCCAGTCGAAGAGACAAGGAGCAGAGAAGCGATAGAGCTGCAGAGGGATGATTACACGCAGAGAAACGGCTGGGGAAGCCAGAGAGCTAGAAAAATGCCTCAAAGGAGCTAGAAAGCATGATTGAGAGGCAAGGCAGGTAGCACTGAGAAACTTAGGGAGTCCTGGAGTCACTTGGAGGTCAGGTGGAAAAACCAGAGAGCTCAAAGTTGCTGAGGCAGTGGCTTGGAGGTCGAGCGAACTGCTGATAGCTCATAGAGCTGTAGCGTAGAGAGCGCATTTGACTGAAGGTCACTGGAAGGTTGCAAAAGGTCGCTTGGAGGTCAAGAAAACCATTATGTAGAGGCCAAGAGAGAGCTCAGAGAAGCCAGAGCTGAGAGCCAAGAGCCAAAGCCAGAGCCAGAAAGTTGAGAGCTTTCGAGCGAGGGATGAGATGGTGTTCTAAGCCCATTGTGTTCTGTGTAAACCAGTGGAGTTGAGCGTGGAGCTCATAAAAGAACTGCTGCCATAATCCCAAAGATCCTAGTCGAGTTGACTAGAGCTCAAGGAGACGTAGCCCAAGAGTTTTGGGTGAACTCCATATTATATTGTTGTTATGTGTGATTACTTGTTGCTGCATTGTATCTGCTGCTTTATTTGTTGTTATATGTTTTATATCAGTTCAAGAAAATAAACTTAAAACACATAAACAGTTTAAAAACAAACACCAGCATACACCTATTTTCAAGCATTATTAATTCCGCAATTGGTTAATCACTAGATCTTGGGAACATTTAAGCTTTGGAAGTGGGAGAGGTTCTTGTAAGCTAGACAAGAAGCTTTTAGTGCCCCATTTTCAGATCAGGTGGTATCAGAGCTTGAGATTGATTAACCCCACCTTTAAGAAGGTGATATCAAAGTTGGTTATACTAGAGCAAGTGGTATTAGCTCAGAATGCTTGATTGACAAAGCAAAGATTGCTTGTTTGAAAGGTGTTTGGGCAGTCAAGGATTGATTGTCTGATTGATTGTATGCTTGTTTGCAGTTTAACTATTGTTTGAGTTTGCAGAGGTGAAGGGAAAGCTATTGATAGCTCAATCCAGGAAGGACAAGAAGGAAGAAGGGTTGAAGGCATTCTTCTTATCCCAAAGGACTTCAAAGCAATCCTTGAAGCACAAGAGGTTTGTTGCAAAAGGTTGCTTAGATAAGCTCTTTGTTAGTCTTGTTTGAAGTTCTTTTGTGTATTTTGATAATGACAACTTCTACAAGTGAGTCCTCAAATTCATCCTTCATCACAAGATTCTTTGATGGAGACATGAAGCTAGACTTGTTCATCATGATGGACATGGTGAGGCAAATGTATGAGGATGGGAGGAAGAGCAGCATACTTATAGAGCAGTTGAATTCTGTGGAGGAAGAGAAGGAGTTGCTTTCTAACAAATTGTAGGAAATGGAGAGGCAACTTCATATTGCAAATATGAACCTGAAAAGGATGCATGACTTTGAGTCACATCTCTTTGTTGCCAAAGAAGCCTTAGTCAAGTATCAGCTTGAAGAAGAGGTAAACCATTCCAGTTTGTCTTCAAATTCTTCTAAGAATGCTTATATTGGTTCTTTTGAAAAGCATACTAGAGGCATAGGTTCCAAGCTAATGTCCAAGATGGGCTATGAAGGAAAAGGCTTGGGTAAGCATGCACAAGGTATTTTTGAGCCAATAATGGTTGAGGAAAGGCCTAAGTATTTGGGTCTTGGCTATGGATAGTCTTATGGAAAGAGTTCCAAAGCTGCCATGAAGGCCATTGAAACAGTTCCAAGAAGGAGTTTCATTGTAGGTCCTCTACCTCAGAAGTGTGAAGATTGTATTCAGGAGGAATGCAATAGCTTGAAACATCATTTGCAGGATGCAGGTGTTTAGAAGCACACACTTGAACCAGAGAGTTGTGGAAACTCTGAAAGCCTTGAAGAGATTGATGGTGTTCCAAAGGGAGCCACTTCTTCATTTGCTTCACCTCCTCATGAAGGCAATAAAGGTGAAAGAGAAAGGTATAAATCTGGTTCTAATCATCTTCCTTTTGATTTTGCAAAGCATGATAAATTTCCACATAGATATGGGAAAAGAGTTGCATGTTCCTTTTGTGGTTTGGATAACCATAATGTTTCTAGATGTTGGAAGAGAATGGCCACATACAGGAAACTTTTGAAGGAAAAGAAGCAAGAAGCCAAAGGTCCATTGGACAAGGCAAATCATGTTGTCAAGAGGATGCACATGTGTTGCACTTACTGCCATAAGCAAGGGCATCTTGCTGAAAAGATGTTGGACTCTGAATCCAGCAATGCTTCCACAAAAGCTGAAGAAAGTGGAAAGAGAAGATGGCAGAAATGGAAAGGAAGTTTCCATGGATGATGTGTTTTAGGATGATTCACATGTTGATGCTGATGTGCAGACAAAGGAAAGACCTTTGAAATGGGTTGGTAAGAAATGGTTAGAGTTCTTATCCAATTAAGATTGCATGTCTATTGATGCATCTATTTGCATTTCTTTGTTAATGAGATGCAAGTTGCAGGTTTTTACCAAGAAGGTGAATGGAAAAAGTTGAGTAGGAGACTCACTTTATTTCTGCAACATTATATTTCATTTCAGCTTCGAAAGTACAGTGTGCTTAAGCGAAAGTTGAAGGATGAAATGCATGCATAAGCTTGATGTGCATGAACACAGGGATGTTGATGATTTCCTTGTATTTGGACATGTATGTGTAATTAACTTGGAGGGTTGATTGCTTTGGCATGCATGTGATGCTATATTGACTTGGGAGAAGTTGATTTGGCCTCTAAGATGGAGATAATGATGAAGTGTTTCATCTTTGGAAAAGAATCCTTGAGATCTTTTCTACATGCTTGACTTGAAGGGTCATTTGTTTTAAAGGCATGTTTTCTTGGCTTGTTATCTAGTCAATCATTTGTATGCAAATGTAATACATGGAGGTGTTCACAAGATGTGAAATCTGTTTCTTTTGTTGAAGCAGGAGTTTATGCCATCCAGTTGTTGTTAACAGTTGTTGTTGACAACAAACAAGTACAGATGAAAATTTTGCGGAGAAGATGTACTTCACATTTGTTTGAGCCACCTTGGATCAATGATCAAGCCAGAGAAGTTTAAACTACCTTCTATGACCATCTCAACAGGAGTTGTGCAGGAAGGCAAGGAGGAAGGCAGTTCTTCCCAGGAGGACTAGCACATCTAGGAAAGAAAGTGGTCAAAGGCTTTGGTTCAGAGGCACTATGCAAGGCAAGTGTGTGGAGGCTGAAAGAAGAGGGTGTTGTTACTCTCATCTACTGTTTAGATCAGTATATCAGTCTTTTAGAGGCCAAAAGTTCTTTAGTGGGAAGGCATGATCCAAAATGGATTTTGGATAGACTTCTAAGTCTAAGTGTTCCTCACATAGGAAAATGAAAGTCTAAGGACACTCCTAGAAATAGTCCCATTGCATAGATCTTTTCATTTTGAATTTGTTGCAATTTGAATGGGCTAAAACGGACCTCAGATGCAGAAGTTATCCCAGAATGAAGTTGCCCTTTATCCTTTGAAAAAGAGGTAAAATATTCAAAAAAAGTGGCCTAAAAGCCTTTATAAAGGAAAATCACATCGAAATGGTCCAAGAGGCAGACTTAAAGCAGAGGCAGAAGAGACCCCCGATTACTGATCCTCGACATATTGAGTCGGTGGCAGGCATATGCAAATAATATAAGGAAAGGACCTCAAGCCGATGCGACATTGCGATCGCTGATATCGACATTAGCGGATTGGTGTTGGCGATGCTATGAGATAAGGGAAGGAACCCCAGGACTATGTGACATGCGATTTCCGATCCACGGCGTGCGATCTCAGCTGTCAGATCGAAAATGAGATCAATGGCCAAGATTAAATCGACGATCAGCGATCGGTGATCCCCGATAGCAGGGCTAATGCGATTGCGATTATGATAAGTGATAAGGGCCGGACCCGATGGGGTTATAAGCCTGATTACATAATTTTTTAAGTCCGAGAATTCAGATTTTCTGTGTTATCCTATATATTTGGGATTTTGGCCATGCAATGATGCGATAGCGATATTGCAACTAATGGCAAACCTAATAGAGTTATAGGTGCGATTTAATAAAATTTCAAGTCCAGAATTCGCGCCCGATAGTTTATTTTCGGAAAAATCTTTGTGTACTGGGTTTTTCTCCATTTTTGGGCTTTCGCCTCAGGGAAGGCCTTGAATCCTCTGTAACGGCCCCTAATCATTGTGCCATGCTGTAATAAGGCATTTTTCTGACAATGATGTGTTTAAGAGCCATAGAGCCATAGAGCTAGATGGCCAATTGAAGACACAAGGAGCAGAGAAGCCGCAGAGCCACAAAGGGATGATTACACGAAGAGAAATGGCTAGGGAAGCTGGAGAGCTGAAAGAATTCCTCAAAGGAGTCAGAGAGCATGATTGAGAGGCAAGGCAGGCAACATCGAGTAGTTGAGGGAGCCCTGGAGTCACCTGGAGGTCAAGTGGAAATACTAGAGAGCTGAAAGTTACTCAGGCAATCGCTTGGAAGTCAAGCGAATTGGTGATAGCTCACAGAGCTGAAACGCAAAGAGTACATTTGACTGAAGGTCACTGGAAGGTTGCAAAAGGTCGCTTGGAGGTCAAGTGAACCATTGATGCACACAGAGGCTGAGAGAGAGCTCAGAGAAGCCAGAGCCGAGAGCCAAAGCCAGAAAGCCGAGAGCTTTAGAGCCAGGGATGAGATGGTGTTCTAAGCCCATTGTGTTCTACGTAAACCAGTCGAGTTGAGCATGGATCTTGTAAAAGAACTGTTGCCATAATCCCAGAGAGCCTAGTCGAGTTAACTAGAGCTCAAGGAGACATAGCCTAAGAGTTTTGGGTGAAATCCATATTATATTGTTGTTATGTGTGATTGCTTGTTGCTGCATTGTATCTTCTGCTTTATTTGCTATCATATGTTTTATATTAGTTCAAGAAAATAAATTTAAAAACACATAAACAGTTTAAAAACAAACACCAGCATACACCTATTTTCAAGCATTATTAATTTCGCAATTGGTTAATCACTAGATCTTGGGAAAATTTAAGCTTTGGAAGTGGGAGAGGTTCTTGTAAGCTAGACAAGAAGCTTTTACCGCCCCATTTTCGGATCAATTACTGAAGCATCAAGGACATCAAAGGACCCATCCACGGAGGGGGATTTGCAAACAGTTTTTGTAGATCTCCTTCACCAAGTGTTATCAATTAAAGATTTATTCATTTTAAAGTCTTTCAATTTGGGTTATTGCATTGGATATTTATATTCATGTTTATTGTTTTGGATCGTATATGTTTTTTTGTTGCAGCTTTTCCAAGTTTTATCATAGATTTGAAGCGTAAGTAGCCACAAATTGTTGTTCAGCTCATGTGTCACCTAGTGACTTAAGTGAATGTTTTTAGTACACCTTCCAAGAAATTTCACAATAACAAATGGTGACTCCATTGGTGTAATAGAAACTTTCTTGGCTCACTAAAGTTTACTAAATTTCATGGTTTTGTACAACTATTTTTAGCCTTTCAATTTCTATTTATAATATTATTTCCTTTTTGTCAAATTTTCAGATTCTGGTGGTTTTTTGGTTCTTTCCGCAGGTCACAGGTACAATCCAAGTAGGAGACAACAACACTTGTGCAAGATTTGTCAACCAAGAGTCCCAGGAGAAAAATTCACTTTTCAGCCCCATATTTGCATTCCAGAGCACAGTTTTTGGCCCAAAGATTGTGTTTTCTATTTTAGGTCAATACATACGTTTTGGAATTTTTCCATAATTTTTTCAGAATTTTTTTAGATTTGCTAAGAAGGATGTATTGAGGTTGTGAAGGGTTCTTCATCATTGTTTTCATTTTCCCCTAGGATTATATTCTCTTCGTTTTTCTCTTTGAGGAAGGAAAAACCCCCTAGGGTTTAGATTACACCTCCACATTGTTAGGAAGAGATTGGATGAGTGAGGAGTTTAGGGTTTCAACATTTTTAGCCATTTATTTTTAGAGATTGATCCATTACTTTTCAACAATTTTGGATAGGTCTCTTTTACCTTTTCTCCCTTTAGAGTTTGAGGTTTGCCTTTCCCCCTTAGGATCCCCTTAAGCATCTTAGGTTTTGGAGCTTCATACCTATCCTTTGCAACATTTTTCACGTCTCGCTTCTGTTGTTTATCTGCACCATTTACAACATATTTGTGCCTCTATATCTCATTCCCTTTGACATTAGGTATTTTTGGCATTTTATGTGTCTTTGAGTAGCTTGTTTTCCCTCTCTTTCTTAATTGCTTGATAGCCTTTTTGGGTGGGGTTTTGTGTGCTTGATTGGCTACTTATTTTACTTTCATTTTCAACATTATTTATATTATTTCAGTACTTTATTTTCAGCAGAACATGGCATCATAAAACATGCTCAATTAACTCATCCACTTGACACATTATTTTCACACACTCACACCCTAAGCGAATGTGAGCTTAGTTAACACCACCAAGCCAAGACTTGAAACACTACATGTCAACAACTCAACCTACTTAGATTAAGCCCACTTGGGCACCAGCTCCAAACAATCTTTGTAGTTTAGGTGTAGGATTGCTGGGATAGGCTTCCAATAACACCCATCGATCGCTTCCATTGCGAAATAGAATTTGACATATTAGGGAGCTTAAAATCCTTCACCATCCCACGGTCCAAAGCCAGAGTGCATCAGAAAACCAATTCAGAGGGGGTTAGACTAGGCCATCATGCGAGCAGCTCTCCTCGGAGCTACCCAACCCGTGGCAGGGAATATCGTGCATTGGATGGCTACCAAGAAGCTCCAAACTCGACCACCCCCACGGGACGAAGGTAACAGTAGTGAGAAATCTTAGGAAAACACCCTATAGGACTGGTTGTGGGAAGCATATGGTTCTCTACCCTACCTTTCTCTCAACAACTCTGTTTGAGGGGATGAGATTCCGTCAAGTAAGAAGCTCTTTGCAAGGCCATCTGAAACAATAGATATAGGATTTTTTATGATCTATACCACCTATAGGCTAGAGTTATTTTTTCTTTGATAGGATGTGTTTCTTATATTAGAGCAACATCATTAACATAGTTAGTTTACACTTGGCACCACTGCACTAGGTGTTTGCTTCTTGTCCTTTTCTCTTTTATTCTTATCATCACCCTTTCATCCTTAGATTCATTCTTGTATTGAAATCATTGCGCCCCCTAGTCATTTTTCGTGGAGACTTCAAGGCCTTCACCCTCAATTCCCGTCAGGACATATTACTCCTCCCCGACGAGTAAGAGTACATCCTCCCAGTCCTTCATCGAGTCATCATTCTGATTCTGAATTCTACTGATTCTTCTAGTTCTTCCTTTGATTCCATGTCTTCTCAACCCCGTACCGTCACCATGTCAGGCACCAACATGGGTGCGGGAAACCAAGGTGGTCACACAGGTACCAACTAGGATAACCCCACAACTATAACCTCCACTGGTGTGGTCACTCCTCCTCCATTGTTTCCTTTTATGGTTGGTTTGAGTCTCGTTGATTTTAGCCACCTCATCAATAATCCTCTTCTCCATGATCCCAATTAGCTAGCTATGCCTACTAAACTTCCTTCATACATCCCAATTTTTGAATTTAATCCTGGAGAAGATCCTACAAATCATGTTCTCTCATTCAATATGTGGTGTTCATCCAATTCTACCACTGAAGACTCCATCCATCTTCATTTGTTCCAATGCACTCTTACTGGAGTTACTACTAAGTGGTAAGTCGACCAATCAAGAGCCACTCATTCCTCTTTTGTGACTCTTGCCTATTTCCAGTTACCTCTCCATTGTGACATTGGTACCGAACTATTGAATTCTTTCTGTCAAACATTTGCCACTCACCTATCTGACCATGTTCAGGAATGGCGTAGAAGGAGGATAGTATGGAGAGCTCCTTAGTTCGAAGACTGCAACTATATGTATTGGTTCCTTGGATCACTTTTGGTCCCCATTGCTAAAGATGTTGCGTCACACTTCCACCAGTCTAAGGAAGATGCACTCTAATTAGCCTTAAAATTTGATCTGATCTATGCCTAGTCAGGTTATGTTTTTACTTTCATCCACGATATTCCTCATCCCAGTGTTGCTAATCCATCGGGGGAATCTCATGCCACAGATGGCATAGTTGTAACTATTTCACACCCTCAATCATATGCTCCACCTCCAATGAGTTATGGTCAACCTCAGGGAGGGACCAGTTCCTCTTACATTTATCCCTCCCCCAATATTTCACATGGAAACTCTTATCCAGGTCCCAGAACACCATATGCATATCCCCATCTGCATCAACAGATGTCAGGGGGCCAGTTGTCACTCCACTTGTTTATCCCAATGCTGCCCCATCTCCTTATTATATGTATGCAGTTCTTAGCGCTCCAGCCCCTCTGGCACCAGCGCCCTAGCCCCCCATGCCTGCTCCACCTCTGCCACAACAACAACCTATTCCACAAGGTCAAGTGTATGCTCAACAAAGTGTGGCCAAAATCCCCCTAACCCCAGTAAAAGGAACAAAGGGAAAGGTGACGAGAACCAGTAATATAAAGGTAATCAAGGTAGCCAGGTTCCAACACCTTGTGCACCTCAGGGACCTCAGCCTAATCCCTCAACCCAACAACACGGTAGACAACCCAAGTAAAACAACGGTCTTCATACGAACAAGCCTTGTACCTGTTGCGGTGGATATGGACACTATTCTCATGGGTGTCCCCTTTTACCTTAGATGCGCTAAGTATGGGAAGCTCAAGAAGTTGCTTCTAGAGGAATGCAACCCATAGATCCTCCTCCCCCTCCTGCTTCATCTCAACCGAAGTTCTTATCAATCCTTTTCCTCACCAAGGATATCTTACTACTCCACCTTCACAAGGTCAGGAAGCTTCACCAGCTCCACCATATGGTCACAATGATTATCAGATTCTTATGACAAATTTCGATGAGATCCATACTAAACAAGTCAACCTCCAGACTCAATTGTGCCGATATGACAAGCCACCAGCTAAGTTAGCGTTTGAGTCCCAACCCCAAGTTTCCATAGATCCTATGTCATCATCCAATGGTACCTTACAGATCGCTCCACCTAAGTTAGAGGTTATCCCCAAGATCCCTAAATTTCCATTATGTCGAAACGATGCTTCTACTAAAGCCGCCCATACTTATAGCACAATAGATGACTTGACACAATCTCATGTTTCCATGTCAATGCTAGAAGTACTCTAGACGTGCCCATCCCAACGGAAAGTTCTACTCTCTACTTTGGGTGTTATAGATCCCCATGATGATTATATGATTTTCTTGGATGTTGAAAAGTCATAAAATCCTCCCCTACCTTCATCCGTTTCATTTCAAATACCAGTCTCCATAAGAAACTCCATTATTCAATGGTGTATCATAGACGACGGCCCCTCCACCTATGTGATGGTCGCTAGTGTTTGGAAGAAACTTGGTTCCCTGGATCTATCCCCATACACCATCACTCTCCATGCTTGGGATGATCATCCTTCACAAGCCCTTGGATTATATCGCAATTGTCTAATCATTATTTCCGGCAAGACTATCTCTATTGACATTGAATTCATTGATGCCCCTTTAGATTACAACATCCTTTTGGGACCCATTTATACCTATTTTATGTCAATTTTCGCTTCTTCATTTCATCGTAAGATGTGCTTTCCCCATAATGGAAATAGTATCACCATCGATCAGTTGACGCGCTACAATCCCAAATCTTAGACTTCTCCTCAGTTCAACATCTCATATGTGACTGGTAATAAACTTGTCTCGTCCCTCACCCATGTCTTTCCTGGAATCTACAAAGATTCCACTTTTATTTGTGATTATTATGGTCCACCACCTATTCCTTCTGAGCCTAGCTCATCTAGTGTTTTCATGCTCCAAGCATCACGGGCCACCCATAAACGGTCTGCTATTCCTTCACAACAAGAAGCACCTCCACACCCTACTGTCCCCACCTCAACCCAGCCTTCTGGTACTACTCCTCAAGGATCATTTCCTTCTATTGGTATCTATCCTAATCCTTTTCTGCCTAGAACCATCCCCCCAAGGCCTTAACCATCTCGGAGAAACCCCCCGGGCCATTATCCTTTTGGTCAGATACCATTCTTATTTCCACCCCTAGGATTTTATTCTACACCTATCATGGCTACATGGAGTTTACCTGAAATTACCTTGGGGATCCCAGTTTAGTACATTGATCCTCCCGCAAACACTCCCCCAAAACAACTCAAGCCTTACACTACTTTAACCCCGATCCAACCTGTTATTCCTACCCCTTCCTTTTCTTTAGTTCCATAGCAACCTTATCAAGAACCTTCTGATGTTGTGAAAGCATCTGGAGAGGGGGGAAAGCCCAGAAAAAGGGAACCAAAGACAAGGCACCCCAAACAACTCCAGCTCCTCCTAAGCCGCCAAAGCCTATTCCTCCATGTGCTTTGTGTGATTTTGTTGGTCATGCCACCAATAATTTTCCTGAGCTCCCTCATATCAATAATTTGGTCTCTGATACCTTCCCTGATTCTAACATTCCTGAGGTCCATGTCACCTTACCTGAGTCAGCTAAGAAGAACATATCATTATGCATGAATCATCCCTGTGATTTGTGGGATAATTATTGCCGTTATTCTCATCATTGTCCCCATTTCGAATATTTTCATGACACACTTCAAGTGCTTCAAAAATTAGAGTCCGCTCGTAGTGATACCACATCTCCTCTACTTGCGAATGCTAGTCCAACTCATAGGGACCTACTATGAGTTGATGTCGAACATTTCACGGAATCCTTCGATCGAAAGTCAATGATGTAAACTGTCGTCAAAGGCGAGAAACCTGCCATTGATGCATGCAGACTTCAAGGTATTGACGATTCCTAGGTCATCTTTCTAGATAATGTGCTGATGTCGATAGAAAGTGACCCGTTGCAGGCAAGCCCACAACATGAAATCATAGATCAAGTTGAAGAAATGTAGCTGTAAGGACTGACTCAGGGATGGTCAAGATGGATGACAGGTATTTTGCAGATGAATGTTTATTGTAGAGACCTCTTGAACACATAACGACACGACAGATGGCTTGGTGACATTTGACCCAAAGTTAATACCCGGCTAAAGACTTTCAATGTGGCTTGATCAACTGTGAGGCAAAGGATTTCCCAACCCAGGTGAATGAAAAGTGTCGTGTTCAAGAGTGGTAATAAGGCTTCTTCTGAGACAAAGGATAACAAGTAGGCTCATTTTTCTCTCTCTTCCCCCACCATTTCTGGCAAGTACCTCTTTATTTTTTACAAGCTTGAGGAGGATAACATATGCTTGATTATAAGCTCATCCTTCGGATGAGTCCAACTTAGTTTTGATTTGAACCCTAAGAAGGAGTGGTCTGTTCCTGTTTGTAATCGAACAGGTCCTTTACTGTGAAATTTTAACGAGTCCAGTATAGGAGAAACTCGGCGTTTTTCATTTTTAGAGAGTCTGGAAAAACTAAAGAAGACTCTAGGTTGAACTTTTTCGTAAAGTTGTGTCTCCCAAGCCCGAAAAAGTATAAAATAATACTTGAGAGAACCGCTTAGTCTTGCGACCAAGGAGTACTTTCCTGATTAGTGCCTCTGACCTGAAAAGTAAAAATCGATCAAGGACACGTCGTTTTATTTCCATATCGAGTTTGAAACGACAAAAACCCGGCAATCTTTTCCTGTTTTTTACGGCCAGAAAAGAGCTATAAGGGGACCGTCTTTTAATTCCATTTTAACGAGTGTAAAAGAAACGCTCAGCGATCTTTTCATGTTTTAGGAGTCAGAAAAGGGCTTAAAAGATGACTCTGACATTTTGGTTTGTGAAAAATGATAATTTTCCTTGAAAGTCCTATTGTCCTGCACAAAAATGACACATTACTCATACCTGTTTAAGATAAGCAAAAATGCATTGAGAAATATCCTTCCATGGTGAAAAATAAACAAATTTAGCATTCATTTATCCAAAAAACCTATAAAAAGACCTTTTACCATGTCATTTTTACCATTTTACTGTTGAGGGAGAGAAAAGGGCTTTTGGCAAGAAACTTCCCGTGGATTTTGCGGAGAATCCGACCGTCGGAATCGAGTGCCGTCTCTTTCAGGTATTTCACAACATCCTCCTCTTTGTTTTCATCCGTTTAGAATTTCATTTCAAGCCTTAGTTTGATTTTTTTAGGGCTTTGGGGTTTTAGGATCCGCCTTTCGGGGTATGCAGGTGCCCAACGGGCGACCTGCGTACCCCGACATTTTCGTTAATGGGAAAATGGCAGGAATACACAGCCTACCTTCAGAACAGCTGCGTCCATACGCTCTGTTTCTGAACGCGGGGTGCGTACTCCGCGCAAAGCAATTTCAAAACCTTAAAAATCAAAATCAAACCATCAAATTTTGATTTAATGAATTCTAATGAATGTTTTCTGGTGTGTAGATTGCCCACCATGCTTGATTGGCACGAAAGAGAACACGAAGATGTCTATTTGGCCGCAATAGATCATCAACCCTCCATTGATGCTTTGAAGGCATGCGGTCTCTACAAATACTGGGCCATACCTGGCATGAGGGCCCAGGTGCGATTCTTAGAATGGCTGGTTGAAAGGTGGAACGTCCAGGATCAATGCTTCTACATCGGAGGGCACCAGCTCGAGATAGAGCCCTCTGACATATATTTTCTCACTGGTTTGCCTAATAGGGGCGAGAAACTGACTCTGTCCGGGACTAGGCCGGGTGGCCAATCCCTTGCTAGCCTCCGGCTAGAGTGGTGCAACAATCAGAACCAGGAGAAAGGGATAGAAATCAAATACATATCCCTGCCTGAACTTATGGTAATTGCCTTTACAGTTACCAGACTCTGCGGCGCAGTCGCCTTGCACATTGCCACCGGGTCCGAAATGCGGATGGCGATAGATTGCTACCGAGGCACCATTTTCAATTGGTGTGACGCTGTGTTGGCCAATATGAAGGGCCAACTGACTAGGGCAAAGAACGGACAATTAAAGACCTTTGGGTATGGGCCTCTAGTTGTGAGCTTTGCCCTAGAGAGGGTTCCGACGCTGATCCCACAGCATCTCACTGTTCCAGCTGGGCCTCCTCGGGAGCCAAAGTTGATGCGATGGGTTGCGGTGATGGCCCGGCATCTTGATGAGGGAGCGGGAGTTGTTCGATTTCCTGCGGGTTACTTTCACTGGTTGGAGGACCAGGTCTTTGCGATTAAAGACTTTCCTTATGCCGGAGTAGATTTTCACGGTGATCCGGACATGGTTCTTCCACAGGGAGAACAATGGGACGACAGAGGTACTTCATTTTTCAAAAGCTTTTTTTAAATTATCTACTTTTTGTTTGTTTTTATATCGTCTCAAAACTGACAGTGACAAATTTCAAAATGCAGATGTAGGTCCACAGCGTCCGGCCAATCTCCGGCCATTCGAGAGAAGAGTACCAGTTGCACCAACACCGGCCCCACAGGATGCGGCCGCAGAGACCTTAGCCGAGCTGGAACAGGACCTAGAGCGTCTCACGGCGGACATACCAGAGACGACTATAGACGATATTCCTATCCGACTTCAGCGCTATGTGGTCGCAGTCCCAGGACCTTTCAGGAGGTTCCTGTGTAGGGTAGCGCGGGCAGTGGTCTCGTATAGAGAGCACCACCAGTGATTGGCTAGTCACTTTTTGTAGACACATGTGACATTTTTGGTTTTTTGTACTTATCATTTTTGCCGATCATAAGGTGTTTTTCAACCTATGATCGAAGATGATGTATATTTTTGACACACTCCTATCTATATATATATATATCATTATTACCAGCTTATCTTGTTAAACATGTATGATGAAATGTTTTTAAATTTACATTTATGATTACCGCAAATGTCTGTCTAACATTCGAGAAGCAATTGCATCTGCTAATGTATTTAATGACCTTGGAATATGTTGATATTCAATGTAATCAAATTCACGTTCCAGGAGGCGCACTCTCAAAAATAACCTTAATAACACTGGATTTCTAATGGCATATACTCTATTAAGCTGTAATACAACGATTTCAGAATCTAACCTCACTATCAAACGCCGAATCCCAAACGAAATAGATTCAGATAATAACTCAATCACTGCACTGTATTCTGCAATGTTGTTTGTTGTTTGACCGAGGCTCACCCCATGCATAGAAACTAACTCGTCAGAGGGCGAATAGATAACCCAAGCTGCGGAAGAGATATTCCGTGTACTACGACAAGCACCATCAACAAAACCAATGTACGTTTGGAGAGGCGTCGACATCTGTAATATCAATAGTAAAACCAAGATAAGCTAGAATAATGACGAAAAACACACTCTCTAAGCTAAGCACATTGTCTATACTAACAAACACACCAGCTAGAAAGAAAAAACTAACCTAACTAAGTCTCCATACCCATCATTTAAGCATAATACCTCTTTAGGTAAAGTCCATTTCTGGGCTTACCCAAAGAGTCCCCATCAAAATCTACCAGCTCATAGGCCCCTTTTGCTAGCTTTCGCTTGACAATGTAGGGCCCATGCCACATAGGAACGAATTTGCCAGCACCTAATTTATCGTTAGCTTGATCATATAATAGCACTAGGTCTCCTTCCGAAAAATTACGAGGGGTCACGTTGCGATCATACTGAGCTTTCATCCTTTTTGTGTGAGTCTCGATTGCCAATGCAGCGTCACGTCGAGTCTCATCTAATTTAGCTAAGTATAATAGACGCTTCTCCTCTTCGGAAGTAGCTGGAAGAAATTTGACAGCCATTTGAAGTGATGGGATTTCGCATTCAATGGGCAACACTGCTTCCAAACCATAAACTAGTTGGAAAGGAGTGAACCCTGTTGATGTTTTCACTGAGGTTCGATACGCCCAAAGCGCTGAAAATAACATGTTGTGCCAAGTCGACCGATGAATACCAATGATTCGTCGGATCATGATACCTAGAACTTTGTTGATGGACTCAACCAAACCGTTTGCTTGGGGATAATAAGGAGTAGAACTATCATGACGCAAACCAAGTTGGCTTGTAAGTTCTGTCATCATAATGTTTCGAAAATGGCGCCCATGGTCAGTGATTATCGCTTGTGGGACACCAAAGCTAGCAATAATATGATTGAATACGAAAATCGCAGCTGTCTTGCCGTCAGCCTCGAATGTAGGCATCGCCTCGGCCCACTTAGTAAAATAATCAACCGCAAGGATGATATACGCATGCCCCCCAGCCGAGTGAGGGTTACATGTAATAAAGTCGATACCCCATTTAGCAAAAGGACCAACGACAATTATAGGGTGGAGAGGAGCAGGTGGTGCGCGCATCTTGCGATCAAACACTTGACAGTTGTGGCATTTTCGGACCGCAATGATACAATCTTTAAACATGGACGGCCAGAAGTAGCCAGCACACAACACCTTCTGAGCTGTGGCATACCCAGACATATGACCGCCACACGCTCCAGAATGACAGTCATTCATAACCCTTTCTGCCTCTTCATGAGTTAAGCAACGACGAAAAACCAAATCTGCCCCACGACGATAAAGAGTATCTCCAATAATTTTGTACTGTTGGGACTGGAATCGAATTTTTCGGCGTTTCGACTTTGAAGCTTCGGGCCGAAAGGATTGGGTTTGGAGATAGACAATTATATCCCCATACCACGAATCTAAAGTGCTAATGAGAAACAGAGATTCGTCCACAATGGGTTCCTCTACCACAGTTTCCGTGTCAGCACGCGGGAAGTCACACATTAATTCCGCAAAAACTAAAGATTTCTTAGACTTAGATTTTTCAAACTCCAAGTTGAACTCTTGCAAGATAACAATCCATTTAGAGTACTTGCCCCCTAGCAATTGTTTAATCAAAATATATATCATAGGGTTGCAATCCGAAATGACTGTAGTTTTACGGAGAAGAATGTAATGACGAAAACGCTGGACAGCTTGAATAGCTGCCAGGGCCAATTTCTCCACATGCGAATATTTTAGCTCAGTGGGATTTAACGTCATACTAAGATAATATATCACATGTTCCGTTTCGAATTCATCTTCCTGTACTAAGACCATTCCAATGGTGGAATGAGCGGTGGCGAGGTACAAAAAGTAATCCTGGTTGTAGTTGGGAGGATGCAGCAACGGTGCATGGGTCAACGCGTGCTTTAGCGCATCGAAAGATTTCTGAGCTATCTCATCCCAAGAAAATTGAGCATTTTGTTTCAACAACCGGGTAAAACCCTTGGTAATCTCGGCGTAGTTAGGAATGAATCGGCATAAAAAATTTTCTTTCCCTTGCAAACTTTGGAGTTGGCGCAAACTCGAAGGAGGAGGCAATTTGATGATAGCTTCGACCTTCGAGGGATCGACGCGAATGCCGGCTTTTGAAACTACAAATCTCAGCAATCGTCCCACTTCGATGCAGAAGACACATTTGTGTGGGTTCAACCATATACGATAATGCCTACACCTCATAAAAATTGCTCGTAAATGGACAAGGTGATCAGCTCGACGTAAGGAGTGAGCGGGCAAATCATCGAGATACGGTTGCACAATGTGCTTGATGTCATGAAATTCATAAGACATCGCCCTTTGGAAAGTGGCTCCGGCATTCTTAAGCCCAAAAGGTAATTTTCAATAAGCAAATGTCCCCCATGGACAAATGAAATCCGTTTTTGGTTGATCGGCAGGTAGAATATTGATTTGGTTGTAACCGGAAAAACCGTCCATAAAGGAAAATATTTCACTGCCAGCACAATCATCAATTATTTGATCGATATAGGGCGTCGGATAGTTGTCCTTGGGACAAGCACGATTGATATCCCTATAATCGATACATATTCTTATTGTTCCCTGCTTTTTATTAACCGGAACAATATTCGATACTCAATCCGTTAACGGGATTGGATAAATGAAACCTGCTTTCAACAGCTTCTCAACTTCTGCTTTAATTGCAGCCGCTTTTCGAGGGTGGATCTGACGCAGACGTTGCCGAAAGGGTTTAGCATCCGGGTAAGTCTTGATCTCATGAACAACAATGGAGGGATCAATTCCTGGCATTTCCTCATAGGACCAGGCAAATACGTCGCGGAATTCCTGAAATAGGGCCTTGTATGTTTGAATTTCGTCATCTGAACACGAGGCACCTATATGAATGTGTTCAACAATTCCAGGCTTCACTGAAATGTCAATGGGAATAGTGCGAGAAACGTTTCCCAAATTCAGCTCTGAATTAGGATGTTTCATTGGACTCTGAGCGTCTTTGACATATTCAGCTGTAAAGATTGATGAGAAATCGTTTTCAAAACGATCATCCTCAGGTAAAAACGAAGATCTATGATGGAGATCTTCCCATGGTAAATCTTCTACGCACAGGATTTCACAAAGTTGTTCGTCAGATGAGACAACTTCGGGAAACGTTATTAACTCCGAGGTTGATGCGAAAAGGGATTCCTCATGGACCACATTCATTTGGTCGATTTGGGTTGAACTTGGGTCGGAAAAAGACTGCACAGCCTCATAAGCAATTTCATATGGACTCAAAGGCATTGCATCACAGAATGAGTCTATCTCAGATTCAGATGGGACAATCCAAGGATCATCGTAAATAATAGTGTCTGAAGTAATCATATGAATGGATGTGAATGAAGGGTCTGCGTTGATCGGAGGAAAAGGAAAAGTTCCCAGTAAACCGGAATCTTTAACTAATCCTACGCCAACATCCTTATAAGGGATAGTCGTTTTACCGACATGCTGGATACTCTCTGAAGAGGCTGGGTCGGATGAAAAATAAGCCAGCTGGTCTATTGTCACGATCTTGCCATTATGTGGAAACTTTATGACTCTGAAGACCGATGAAACGACCACTGTCATAGCGTAAGACCAACTTCGACCCAAAAGAAGGTTGTAGTCTAGAGGGGCATCAACCACCTCCACATCTAGACTAACAGTTTTTCCTTCAACCCCTATAGGCAAATCCTGTAAAATGCCAAACGGATGGAACCCACGGCCATCAAAGGCCTTAAGAATTGTCGGGGATTGGTTCAGCGAAGGAGAACCAAGCGATCTCCAACACTGAATCGACATAATACACGTGGAAGCTCCCTCATCAATTACAGTCCGATGAATAGGCCTGTTTTTTACTATCACTGGAATCTGGAAAGCCATCTGATGAGGGAGACGCAGTGTACTATTTTCTAGATCAAAGATTATCAGGTTCGGGTCCTGAACATCAACAGCTCCTATAGCCGACAAAAGTAATTTTCGCTGTGCTAGGCATGATTGCAGCACTTCTAAAGCCGACATTGCTAAGGGTGAAACAGCTAAATACTCAACAATGTTGTAATTCTGAGCTGCTCTCGCATGTGGATTGAAAGCAGACCTTCGAAGTACACCCTTGGTGAGCGGTTTTATTACTAAGTCAGGGTTAGGTTTCTCGATCTGTAGTGGATCAGAACTGGGAGCTGAGGTTGATGGATTTGTATGAGAAGATTCTGCTTCTTTCGATCCATCAACAGGACTTTTACTACCGTAATCGTGAGATCGAGTCGCAATCCTTACATGAGACATCATCAATATGGGTTCTTCAGTGGCACTCAAGGAAGAACCTATCATCTTACTCTCCTACTTTGGAAATGGATCTTTCAAAACAGCAGGAGTTGAGGAACCTTTGACAATTTTCACAACCTCGGCCCGATGGGGGCAATCTCTTGTAAAATGATCCTCTTCACAAATAAGACAAGGATATCGAGGTTTGTGCTTTTCGTCATTGGATTCCGACTTTTCTATTTTCTCCTTTGGAGTCTTGTCTGCTTTACCCTTCTTCTTACCCTTCTTTTTCCCACCGTTTTTTGATTGAGCCGTAGATGATTCTACAGCGTGAATATCGGCGGAAATTTCAGGAGAAGACTCTCCTGTCGGGGAATCTGGTAAGGTTATAATGGGCGAAGAATTCTTTGAATATTTCTTCTTGCTTTTAGTATTTACCGAACCGATCATGCCATCAGCAGCATGAGATCCCGAAGGAGCAGCAGCGATTTGATTTGACTTTGGAAGATCTGGGATCTTTTCATGTAACGAACCTGACTGAGTGTAAACTAAGTCAAGGTACTGCGCTTGAGCAATTACTTGCTCTTCAGTAACTACTCCGGCCTTAGCTACATCTTCAGTAATCTTCGGTAATAATGATTTAACAAACCATTTAGCTAAGATTTGGTCCGGAATAAAAACTTTCACTAATTGTCGTCGACGTCTCCATTCATGTATATGATCGGAAATATAAGTGGACGTCGACTATTTTAGTGAAGTTAGTAGCTCTGTGCCATTATCATATCTGACCGGCAACTGAAAATGAGTTAGGAACGAGGTAGCTAACTGACTAAAATTGTAAAAAGAGGCCTGTGGTAACTCAATGTACCACTTGGCCGCGAGACCAATGAGCGTACGCTGGAAAAGACGTAAGCGGATCGAATCATCCGAGATGGAATTTGAAGCACACCAGAGGTGGTAAGTCATCACATGATTGGACGGATCCTCTCCAGACTTACCTTCGAACTTGGGTATATCACTAGGCAACTTATTTGGCATTGGTGGCCAGAATGGAAGATATTGTATTGGATCGTTCGTTAGGCGCGAAAAGTCTGGTAAATCTAAAGTTGCGATAAACGGTAATTGCCGATTAGGATCCCTAAAACTCTGGGTCACAAGACCAGTCCCAGGAGGAGGATATCCAGGATAACTTGGAATAGGAATCGCATTCGGGACATTATATCCTCCTGGAAAACCAGGATTAACCGGACCGTACTGGGGTTGCTGAGGTTGTTGATAAGTGTACCCAGAATACGGTTGATACTGGTAAACCGGCTGTTGGACAGCAGGCCCGTATTGGTACTGTCCCTGGTACGGTTGATAAGTGAATTGTGGTTGACTAGTGACAACCGTACTTAAACCAGGTTGTCCTACAGGCATCTAAACCGTAGTTTGAATCGTAGATCCAGACAAGGGTACAGATGTCTGAGGAGTAGTTGCAGAGACAGTAGAAACCGGAGCTGTCGATACTCCAGAAGCAAGTGTGGTGGAAGGAGCAGATGTTGCGGTAGTTGCAGCAGTCGTTTGAGATGGAGTACTAGGTGCAATTGGCGGCTGAGTAACTACCGAAGTTACAGAAGTTTGAACATTAGACTGGACTGGTTGCTGGGATGGACCAGCAACTAAAGGTTGTCCAGCTTGAGATGACAACTGTATACTTGGCTGCAATACCTGTTGAACTTGCGATGGATCCCACACTATGTTCATTTCGGGGTATTGACCCATGACAAGTTGAGGATATTGAGATCCATAACCGGATTGAGAATAGGATTGATAACTGAAAGGTACAGTTCCCGTACCTTGAACATATGATTGACCTTGAGGTGGTTGATAACCTTGACTCAAGTATTGACCTTGAGGTTGATAACCTTGAGGTAAATACTGATACTGGGGTTGACCTTGACCTTGAGGTTGATACCCTTGAGGTAAATATTGATACTGAGGTTGACCCTGGGGTACATATTGAGGCTGCCCCCCAGGCGGTAATTGGCCACCTTGAGGTTGAGAACCAGGAACTGAACCTGACATCATGTAAATGTCCCCTACACCCAACGGTTTATTACCATTGTTTCCAGCGAATAACCCATGTTCAATGGGTTGAGGAGATGCTCCCGCAAAAGTACCAGAAAGTGACTGATACTCGGAGGGAACAGAAGGACCGCTGTACAAGAAAGATTCAGGAGATTGAGTGAACACGGACGACTGACCAGACATATTTACAAGAGTATAAATACCTCCAGGTGGAAAAGGAGTTCGAGGTGGAGAAAAAATTATCCCTGAGTTGTCTAAATAATTGGTTAACGAAAGGTACCAAGTAGTACATCTAGGAGGACTGTAAAAGATAGATTCATGCTCCCTTAGATCAATAGTAGGTTGATCTTCAAGGATAGATACACCTAATTCTTCCTCTGGAGCAAGTTCTTCAATAGCTATCAAACCAGCAGGAAGATTTTCGGTGATGACTCTTTCTACCCTAGGTGAATCAGGTGCACTAGAAGTTGGAGTAACAGGTTCAGATACTTCAGGTTCTTCGCCTATATCACTAGTAGATGAAAAAATACTAGCAAGCTCGGAAATTGCAACAGTTTCGAGATTATAACCTGTTTCTAGACCTTGGTAATCTGGATGGACTACCAACGACGATTCTCCTTCTTCAGGTGAACCTACTTTACTGCCACTAGGAGTTACAAGGACCTTTAAACCTTCGTAATGACTCGGGACCTCTTCAGGAGGTTCGCCCCGCAATCTACAGGACTTCCTCAACAAATCGGCCACGGTAACAATCTCAGGAGACTTGCCCCGAAGTCTACGGGACTTTCTCGGTAATTCAGCCACAGTTAAAAACTTTTAACTACTGCACACGCATACAAAGTAAAATCTCAAAGAAAACCACCTAAAGTCTCTAAAGAACCAAACAAATTTGAATCACACGCCTAAAAAATCTAGGGCGTCAAACCATGCACAAACAGTAGCCTTCTGGACCGAAAACACTAGTTGGAGATGAAACCCAACATCGTTGAATTCAGTACAGAAGTGGTGGGCGGAACAGTTACCCCGGCAACCTGCTTAATGAATAGACCGGCACAAGTTCCTCCACTTTAACCGTCTCGAGTGAAGTGAACCCCCCGGAAAATCCAAGTGAGTCTAGCCAACGTCTGCTCCAGGTACAGTGGGATCTTCCCTCCACCGTCACCTCGGTAGAATCCTAAAGATAATGGTCATTAAGGTTACCAACAACAACAAATGCACCTGGGGGAACAGTCTACACTCCGACAGCACGCAAGGGCAGAGTATCAAGCTCAATCCCCTTGCCGGCTCCTTGACAATAATCCAAGGTTTACCGACAAGTGACCCCTGGCTCCTCGACAATGGTTAATCCGAGGTTTACCGTTTGTAATACGTGCGTGTCTGGCGTCGTTCCCAACGAGGGAGGATTGATCCCCTCACTGGTTCGGACACGAGCTCGTGCTTCTCCTTTAAGAGGAGCTTTCCCAGAGTACAAATGAAACAATTGGATTTATCCTACCACAAGATGAGCTACTTGTTTGGTTTTGCTGTCTTGGAGAGTTAATTACTCTCCTACCCCAAGACACTAGCCTGATCTATATTGGTGTTTCAGAGCCCTAGTAAATAAAAGTTACTAAGTTGATTTTACTTTAAGCGTTAATTTTATGGTTTTTCTTTAAGACAAAAGGTAGTGGAGATGAAACTGATGGTGTGTAGACTCGACCGAAATCCACTAAAAAGATGCACTTAGGATGATTTACACTAATTTTTCCTTTTCAATGAATTCCCTAGCTAAGAGAGTTGGAGAATGCAAATTCGAAATAAAGACAACTTTCTTGGCAATGAAAAACAAAGAAACAAACTCTTTATCTTTTCAAAACATACGACACATGACCACTATTCACTTCATGAAAATTCCTTTTTCTTTCAAAGACACAAATGCTACCAAAGCAAACTTTCCTTCAAAAGATATTTTTGTATTTTTTCCTAATTAATAAAGCATGTAAAACTTACTTTAACAAAAATCAAAGTTAAAAAAGCTATGGAAATCAAATCAACTCAATTCCACTCAAAATCAAATCTAAGATAAAAGCACCTAAAAGTAAATCTAACGAGTCAAAAGCTTACTAAAGATGATTCCTGGATGTTTTACTCAGTCAAAATGTAACTAAGGACTAGTTAATGCAGAACCAAAAACTAGTCAAAAAAAAAAATCGAAATCTTTTTGTTCTTTTCTCAAGAATAAAATTCAAAGTTCAACCGACAAACTTTTCGAGATTCGCAAAGAGAAGACACAAAGGTAGGTCTCTCACAAGGGTGAATTCTATGACAGGCCCGACTCCTAAGAGGACTGCACAAAACCAAGGAGATCCAAAGTTTGACAACCTCTAACGCCAAAGTCACTACAGGGCCAGTTAAAAATCAAACCCTAAGGAAAAATCCCTATGAATTTCACTAAAACCCTCGACACTGACGAAACAAGCTTAGGTGAAGATTTATGGCAGAAAACTAGTGGATCTGGGTAGAAAAACAAATTAAAAACAAAATGTAAAAGGCAAAAAAGAAGGAAAATGAAATTTTCTTAGTTTTGACAGGGGTACACAGGCGACCTGTTTGCACAGGTGCTGGTACGCTCTGTGCACAAAGCGACAGTGCGTACAGGTACGCACTGTGCTCAACTCAGAGGCTGCGTACTTCTAGCAAAACAAAGAAAAACTAAAATCTAATTTAACCCTAAGCTAGCCCACCCAAACACACAGTCAGACAGCCAAAAACCAGAAAACAAATAACTTTTCTCAGATCAAAAGTTCATACAAAGGAAAAAACATTCACATCAATGGATTCCCCAGTATGGTCGCCATTTTGTCATGCGGAAAGAGTCGTTAGTGCGGACACAACCGACCTCCCTAGAAGCAAAAGCTTTCTAGTGACAAACAAGACAAATAAAGCTACCTTTCTCTAAACATGCATTGCAAATACAAGTAATCAGGGTATCTTTAACATACCTTTAGTCCAACGCTTTGTAGTAGTCCAGCCTCGCCGATCCGGATGAGCTCCTCCTTCTCTTCGAAACCTGCATTCACTAACAAGCCAAAAGACTAAATAGCACCTGATAAACTCATAAAACAATACATATCCATCATACAGACCAAGGAGTATATGAAACAAACCATGAATAACAATCTGTTGAGAAAAATAAGTTCATTTGCATTAAAAGGTAACAAAAGGAACCATTACAACCTGAGCCTTGGTGTTGTGCAAGTCCCTCCTAGGGTCCAGCAAGAGTTTTCCTTTACTTTGATCAGCTCACCCACTCTCAAATAAGGCTAGGAAAGGATGGGAATCTCTCCTCTCAAGCTTTACAAGGGAGTCCTAATTCCAGCAGCATCTAGCCTTAGGAATGTTTAGCTTTCAACCTCCCTCCCTTTGGCCCAATGCCTGTATTTATAGTGCTCTAGAAGAAGTTATTCAGGTCCACCATCAATGGGATAAGCCCCTCTTTGGATGGGATAGCTCCCCTTTTGATGGGATAAGTTCCTTTTTGGTAGGGATACATGAACCATCTGGAGGTGCTTCATACACATCAAACAAGCTTCTAGAAGGCTCTAGAAATGACCACAAGTAACTTTTTTGGAGTGAAACTTGCGCCTTTTGACCTTTACAGGAGTACGCACCCATTGCTTTACATACAGAGCGTACAAGTACGCAGGTATTGTGAACTTGGAGTGCGTACACGCAGGTAAGGCTAAGAGAAACTGCGTACCTAGAGATATATAGATTTTTAATGACTTTCTCTCTTTCTTGGAGTTTGACATGGAGAGCAGAGGTATGAGGCTTTCCAAGGAGGATAGTATGACAGTTGATGGAGCCATACTAACTGCAAATAGTCATGGTGACAAATTTTAGTGTAACAGTCACATTACTATTTTCCCTTGTGCTTTAGTTGAGGTTCCTCATTGCCTCATCTATCGCGGACCCTATTATGTCGACGTCAGCGCATTTATTCCAGAAGAACAGCCTAGAGGGCGATGTATCTCAGTTATAGCTTCCATTCTCATTCAACACCTTGGATCGATTAGAGTGTCTCATTATTTCCCTTTGATTTAGTTGGTTCATGTTCTTGATCCATACACTTGATGGTCTAGTGATGCAGCAGATTGTACCAGTGATTCTTGGGTATCTGTGAGATGTTTCAGACCTCATGAGGGGGTGGCCCTTTACGTAGCCCCCCACATGCCTGGATGCATACCTACTATGCTACAACCTCAGATGTAGTTCTGCATAGTTGATGGGTTTGGTTCCTACCAATCGCACTGTTCATATCATGCACGTCTCCCCCAGATGATCCATTCGGTTTTGCAGAGCCCTTCTGTGTTCAGCAGGGTCCACTCTGGGCTCATTAAATTCGAGGCATGAGAGATAATCAAAAGGGAAAGGTGTTAAAGTTTTAATAAAAAAAAATTAACACAAAAATATGCATTAAAAACCCGGGGCCTAAGGAAAAGTTGAATGCAATTTCTGTAATAGTGTGAGGATTTCATTTGAATGGAAAACATAAAAGGATACGAAGGCTTAATGAAGATAGGAGGACAGTCCCACTATCCACGTGGTCCTCCCTTCCCCTTTTCATGTTTATATTAAAACTTTTATATGCCTCTCATTTCTTTATGCATTTGAAGCATTCGTTCCATGTTTGTTGTGATTATTTTTTAATTGTTTTTAATAATGTACATTATTTAATTAAAGTTGGTTTTAATATTTTATATTTTAAAACTTTATATCTAAATAAAAAAGGAAATAAAATTAAAATTAATAAAGTGTTTAAAAATGTATTTGCCAATATTTTTTCAATTTTGATACCTAGACTTTGGAAGGCTTTAACTTGAGTTTTACTAAGCCAAATGATAGATAGCTCATTTGAAAACTAGAATCATGGAGACTAATGTGGCAGTATCAAATCAAGCAAATATAAACAACTAATAGCCAAAAAATTCAGCAGAATATTGAGTATTGAATTTGCAATAAAACTTGGTTTTGTTGAGTTTAGTTTGGGAAAATTTTAGCTCTTCCATATCTACAAAACACCACATGTCTTGTCAGTTCAGAAAGAAAACAACAGGCTACACTAATCAACTTGCAGCCCCCACAAGGCCAGCAGGCCAACCCTTCCTCTAGCCACAAATCGTAGTTTTCAGCCCAGAAAGTGCGAGCTCACAGGTTTCCAGCTATTTCTTGCGAGTCAGATCGCACTTCTGGACCTCGAAAGTGTGATGCGATCATGAGCAAGGGCATGGGTCTCTCAGGGAGTTGTCAGGTGCCAAAACCAGGAAATAAACCACTGAAATTGAAGAGATGAGTAAGGCCACCTACCTGAAAGTCGTAGATCCTGATTCTGACGGTTGGTTTGTCTGCTACAATCTCCACAAGATTTAGGGCCTTTTCCTCCTCTCCAAATTTACCACAACCCACTTAGCAAATGAATCCAAATTGGATGAAAAACACCCTTTTATAGGAAAACCCATAGTTTTTTTGTTGCCCATTGCGGCTAGAATGTAGCTCAGTTTGACAAACTGTCAGCACCGTTGGAAAGCTCTCACCGAGCTCTAAAATGGGTCTTATTCAGTTTTAGATGATTTGACACTTCACTAGGAAACCATTTTTCCAAGAAGGTCGCTTCGTCGTCTCTCAAAATCGAATTTCATCATAAAGAGACACTTGTACTTTGAGGTCCACCTCCTCTTAATACTTGTTGTACCATATGTCAATTTTCATCATGAGTAACCATTATTTACTCATGTTTTTATGGTCCCCACTAGGCCTAGTCTGTGTGGTAGTGTCATTGAGTCACCCTTGTTTAGAGCATCCGTGATGAATCACCCTTGCATCCTCGGAGTCTATTTTATGTACCATCATCTCATGTCACAGTATTCCATCCATATTTGCATACCATCCATCCTGTGTTGCCCATTTTGGCCTCCAGTCATACCGTCCCCATCCCCTCTGGAGTTGAGTCAGTTGTTGCCAGGTCAACCATGCACTTTATGCTTTGACAAGGGTAGTTGTCTATTTGTCCCTCAGTCCCCTTTTCCCCATTATCCTTGGTGTCAGTCCATCAATCACATTACTATTTTCCCTCGTGCTTTAGTTGAGGTTCCTCATTGCCTCATCTATCGTCGACCCTATTATGTCGACATCAACTCATTTATTCCAGAAGAACGGCCTAGATGGCGGTGTATCTCTGTTCTAGCTTCCATTCTCGTTTGGCACCTTGGATCGAGCAGAGGGTCTCATTATTGCCCTTGGACATGGTCATTTCCTGTTAGTGATCCATACACTTGCTGGTCTAGTAATGCAGTAGACTGTACCAGTGATTCCCAAGTATGTGTGAGATGTTTCAGACCTCATGAGGCAGTGGCCCTTTAGGGAGCCCCCCACATGCTTGGATGCATACCTACTATGCTACAACCTCAGATGTAGTTCTGCAGAGTTGATGGGTTCGGTTCCTACTGATCGCAGTGTTCATAGCATGCATGTCTCCTCCAGATGATCCATTCAGTTTTGTAGAGCCCTTCCTTGTTTAGCAGGGCTTCTTTGGTTGTTCTACCCTCCCTCCCACCCATTTTTTTAGGGAAGGGACTTTGTATCTCATGTACTTAGATATTATTGTATTCAGTCCTGGCTCATGTTTTTACTAGGTGAATTATGTATATGGGACACATTATATTATTTTCTGGCTCTGTTATGCCAGCATGTCATGTACCATTCAGCATGTAATTTATTGCTCAATTTCATATTTCTTGGCGAACCATTATTTTTGTACTAAGTTATCTTGGCAGGTATGGGTATGCCTCCCCCGCCTCATTGAGGTTTGGTACCACAACATAAAAGGAGACTTGCATTAGTCTCGCCCCCTCTGTCACTATCCTCTCTCAGATTCAACTTCATTGGTCTCTCTCTCTCTCTCTCTCCTTGACTCCCATGTGTTGTATAAGTGATTGTGTCTTTACAACATACTTCGGTCATACATTTTGCTCCTAACACTTGTACGATGGGGGGAAATCTGTTATCACCAAAAAATTGATCATCTAGCCTAATTTACTAGATGGATTAAAGTACACCATGTAAAACCAATTTTACCATAGTAAAATTGCTTTCACTGTGAGAAATTACCTAATAAACCACCTTTATTAAGTAATTTATAGTCAAACCAATGAAGAATAACTAAATAAATCACTATTTATTTGATTTTCTTCTAGGAATAATTAATTAAACCATTGTTTTATTATTATTCCTTGTTACATTTGACCCAATCATGAAAAATAAACAAATAAATCATTATTTATCTTATTTTTCTCTAAAAATAATTAATTAATCACTCATTAATTATTATTCTTTGTTAAACTTAACTAAATCTCGTAGGAATAATTAAATAAATCCTTATTTGTTTATTATTCCTTAACTAATTCATTGAGATAATAAATAAATCATTTATTTATTTATTATTTCTAAATAAAAGTTTAAATACTTTTTCCCTCCTAAACAAATGTAATAAAATATTCCAAACGGTTATTCCAAGAATGGGATCAATAATATTTTATTATTGCTTATTATTCGAGGATAACTCAATATTTTGTTATAAATAAAATGGTTTTCCATTCATTATTAACTTTTGATTATTTTCATTGTTGCATTCATTGTTGTAACTCTGATTATTTTCATTGTCACACACCATATTTTTGTTGGGTTTATGCATTATAGAGGAGAGAGACTCTACATAAGCTGAAAGTGTTTGAGGATAGCCAAGAACCCATCCCATAGAGGGGGACTGGTAACATATATTTGTTCCCTTCACAGGTGTTATAATAAAATCATTCTTTACATATTTGGTTTCCATTGGATGTTTTGGGGTTATTACTCTTTATTTCATTGTTTAACTATGATTGCAGCATAGATCAGAATTTTGGCAAGTTTTGTTTCTATCAATAGCTGTAGATCTACAATGTTTAGCAGTCATTTCTATTGTTGATATCGTTTGTCATCCACGATCTTAAGTGGGTTCTTTTCGTACATCATTGAGAAGAAAACACTACAACAAACTGGTGACTCCACTGGGTTTTATACTTCAGATCAAGAAACCTGGGTGACCTTTGGTTTTCATCTTAGGGTTTCTTCTTTTTTCATTTCTCTTAATGTTTCCTACTGTTTTAACCCTAGATCTGATAAATTTCTGATTTCCGCAAGCCTTCTGGTCATTTTCGTAGGTCGCAGGAACCAGCCGCAGCAAAGGCGGCACTTCTTTCTGAAATTTGCAGACCAAAAGTCTCAGAGCATAAATCGCAGTTTTCAGCCCAAAAGGTGTGATATGTGCTCCAGAACGCAGATTTCTACCCAAAAAGTGTGATTTCATCAAAAAACAGGTTAGAATCTGTGTTTTTTGGGTTTTGCTGAGAGTTGTCTGCTGGGTGTTTGACCTCTGTCTCATCTTGCTTAGGCCTTGATCCATTTTGTTTTACTCGTCAAAGTCAAATTTAGCCTCCCTTAGGGCTTCTAGTACACTTCCGCCTTTCGAGGAGGAGTTTAACTGAGTGAGAAGTCTGCAGCGCTTTCAACCACATTTTCCAGATCTATAACCTTGTGTTTCATATCTGATAAGATAGGTTGCTACCATCCATAGTTTCAAATTCAAACTTATTTGGTCATTCCCTTAGGGTCCCATCGACTGCCCTAGGTGTGTCACCCATTTCCCTATCTTTTTGCAGTGATCTTCCCCTCTGTTTTTTTTTTGTTGCTGCACCACTTTCCAACAGCTTAGAGTCACATAATCCCAGTCACACCGACATTCAGATCTCTTGACTGTTTCTCTGTATTTTCCATCAGTTTAGCCACCTAACAGTACAATGTTTGCAAACCCATTTTGGGTGGGGTTTAGTTAATTTTTTTTCTTTATTTAAGTTTATTTGCAGCAAGAACTTTTCTTTTTTACAAACACGATCTAGGCTTAATCAATTAATACACCCACACACACAAGCACATCTTAAGCGAAGGGCATTTGGTTTACACTACCAAGCCAAGACTTAATATAATAAATTTATCTCACCACATGAGAGACAAAAGATATATTGTTGATCTCCCTTCAACATTTCCGTGTTCTGTGTGTCCTTCCATCATTGTGTCACCAAGGCGTGAGTCATAGAGACTATTAGGTCTTCACCCCTAGTTTCTGCTTGGGCATATTACTCCTCCTCGTCAAGTTCGAATTCATAGCCCTCTGATTCCCCATCCTGACTCTTCTCTTGGTCCTTCTGATTCCTCATCTGATTTTGAACCTCCTTCACTACATATCGTCACCATGTATGGAACCACAGCTAGTGCAGGAACCCAAACTAGTGGTGGCTTTGGTGCTATATCGATGGTCACATCAGGTGGAACAGTCTCAGGAACCGTTTCGGCAGCCCCATGCTCCCTTTTATGGTTGGGTTAAGTCTACCGGATCTTAACCAGTTGATAAATGACCCCATTGTTGTGGGGGAAAATGCCTATGCAGGACGATCCTATCCACCTAAGGTGTGACAGTGCCTTAGCAACAAATAGATACAGCTATTCTGGTTTCTTCCTTTATGAAATGTGAAAGAGGGGAGATCGATAGACTTACCGTTACCTTCCGTTTGTCCCTCGATCTAGATCCTCTTCTCTTTGGGTGTTCACAGCTACTTGCCTCCTCGCTTGCTCAAGAGAACAACTACTTGATTCCCACGAGATCACAAGAGAACAGCTACCTGTGACAAGAGAACAACTACTTGCGACAAGAGAAGAACACAACACAAAGGCAAATATTCATATTCATAAATGATTCAAGATTAGAAATAAATCAAATACACTAATGCAATCATACAAATACACCAGTATATAGGAGAAAACCAAGATAACTTTATTGATTGATAGCAAGGTTCAGGAAGAGATACAACCTAGAGGGCTCCAATCCAGCATCTCCTTCCCAGCAGAATGGAATTCCTTCTTCAGCTCCCTTTAAAGCATTAAGCACCCAATGTTTCCAGTCTCAAACCAACAGCAATTCTTTGCAATAACAAAATTCCAGCCTCCAGATCTCATGGAGGAGAGATCTATATATAGTTATTTTGGAGAGAGGATGAGTCAGCTTGAGATCTAACTAGTGTCCTCTCCCTCTCTCAATTCTTGAGTCCACTTGGAGGTTCTTGCTTCCACTTGGAGATTTGGAACCTCTTACTCATCACCAGTCGAATTCCCTGAGGCAAGTGTCATTTTGGAAGCTTCCTGAGCATTGACACATTGAGGAATGAGCCTGCCACTTGTCCAAACTTGCTCAGCTCAGGTAGCCTTTGTTGGAGTTGACATTCAACGCAGGTAGATAGTGGAGCAGTTGACATTCAGCGCAGATGCTCAGTGGAGCAGTTGACATGATCCTGAATTGACTTGTTTTTGAGTGGTTTCAGGTGGAGAACTTCTGTGAATTGATGTGGTTAGTTAGCCTTGTTCCTCTAGGGGTAGGAACAACATGTTTAGGGACTTTGATCCCTTAGATTATGGACATTTCATGCTCAATGCTGTAAGGCACAAAAATGTCTATAACAGTTGCCCCCTAAAGTATGAGGCCATTTATCGGGTGAAATGCTTTATCCAGGAGGGTCCGAAGTTCATCCATTTGCTGGGAGGAGACCTGTAATAAGATACAATACAATACATTATGATTCATACTGCTTTCATGATCTAGCTGAGGCGGGCATTCCCATGCTCAGCTTTATAAATTCATTTTTGTACATAGAACAGACGATCGTCTGATGGTAGACTGATAATTTTGGCGAAATTATCATCCTTTGAGTAGGATGATCATCTGCTGCAATGATGTACATGTCAAATGTCTTTATCTTTCTTGAATATATATCGCAACCCAGATGGATGAAACTAGATCCGGGGTCTTCAAACTCGTTCGATCTTCACTCTAAGTACAAGTCGATCCATGTGAGAATTGCGCTGAAGTCGAACATGGAAAGACATCGCTTGATTACCGGTCAATGATGTAAACCATTAACAAGCGCGAGAGGAATCACCGATAATGATAATGACCCTCAAGGTACTGCAGTACAATTCACGTGGTGTGAATAAAGGACTTGGCATCGAACACCACGCAAAATCTTCTGGTCGAAGGTCATTGATGTATACCTGTCGCCGGAAGTGAGAAATTTGCCATTGAGGCATGCAAGCTTCAAAGTACTGAAGGGGTTGTTCCTAGATCAACTTCTTGGATAATGAGCTGATGTCGACAAGAAGCGATCCGTCAAAGGAGGGCCTTGATGAATCCCACATCAGTGACACAGAACGGAGCTAATGATTTTAATGGAGGTGAAAACGATCTGTGACATATGATTCAGGGTGGCGGTCATGAACGGATGAAGGATAATGTATGGCAGTGGATGGGACCCGGTTGACTCTTTCTGAACGACTTCTCTTGAACATATGGTGACACTGATGCGATGGATCAGTAGCATTACCCCAAATATGGATGGTATGGCGAGACCATGGTGATGTGACCGGTGAATGAGACAACCCAACCCGATTGTGGTACGGAGGAAAAGTGTCATGTTCAAGAGTGACCTGCTACCATCAAAGTTTTCTCGATTTTCTCCCAATTTTTCCCCAGTCATTGCTGACCAGTACCTCTTTATTTTTGTCAAGCTTGAGGAGGATAACATATGCTTGTTCTATAACTTGCCCTTCGGGCAAGCCCATCGCTATGTTTTAACGAGCCTAGCGATAGTGAAACTCGTTCTCGTCTAAAGACAAGTTTGTCGCTATTTAATGATTTTAACGAGTCTAACGACAAGGATAACTCGGTCCTTTTCATTTTTAGAGAGTCTGAAAAGGTACATAAAGTTAACTCCGAAATTCCTTTTTCGTCATCTAATCCCTTAAGTCCGAAAAAGTATAAAACAATACAAAAGGGATGAGTTTTCGATAGTTTTAACGAGCCGAATAAAACAAGCGCTCGATCTTTTTGTGCAATAATCCCTCAGGTCCAAAAAGATTAAAATCTAGAGGAGGGATAGCTCTTCCGGTCACTTTAACGAGCTGGAAGGCCAAAACTCGGCAATCTTTTCATATTTTACGAGTCAGCTGAAAAGAGCTTAAAGAAGACTCGTCTTTTGAGGAACGAGTGATAAACAGGGTTAGCAGCAGATTCCAGGTACAGGTTGGAATTTTCCAATCACGGCAGTGTCACAAGGATGGCTAGGTGAAATCACTCTTCGCAGCTGTTCCTCAAAATGGGTAAACAATCATATGGAGGTGAACGATCAGCCAAATGGAAAGTGGAGGTGACGGTGCAAACACGACCAAGGCTTTTATGGCTGATAAATTTACGATCACAGTGGTTATTTACCGGTTCATTTTTTCTGGATGAGCTTGAACTCTAGGGGAAAGCTTGCTCACAATCGCTTTTCTATTTTTTAACGAGCATAAATTCCGCGTTAAAACTGCTCGATATCGCTTTTCTATTTTTTAATGGGCATAAATTCTGCGTTAAAACTGCTCAATTTTGCGTTTATTTTTTAACGAGCATGAACTTTATGCTAAAACTGCTCGATATCGCTTTTCTATTTTTTAACGAGCATAAATTCCGCGTTAAAACTACTCGATATCACTTTTCTATTTTTTAACGAGCATAAATTCCGCGTTAAAACTGCTCGATTTTACGTTTATTTTTTAACGAGCATGAACTTTATGCTAAAACTGCTCGATTACCCAGTCATAAGATAAGAGTGTCTCATCAAGATTCTATTTTTTATGGAGCTTCATCTTACTAAGCTTTTCTCTTTATCCTTTCTTTATGCAAGTTTGGAAACGACTAATCCTACGAGTTTAAAGGGTTAGAGGTCCTAAAAATTTAAAAAAATAAATAGCCGTCCCTTGCTAACACTCCAAAAGGTTTGCATGCCCCCAGGTATAAAGTACGATTTCAAGGTTACCTCTACTTCTTTTCCTTCAAAACAATTGTTTTAAAGAGAGAGGCTTACCTCTTTCAGGTTACCCAAAGATTGTCTCGTTACTCTTTCAAACAAAACACTTCCTCGGCAATGTCTACCGAAATAGACAAGGGTGAATGACTCTGGCGCTAAACACGTAACTTTGACAAAAGAATCCTATTCTAGAACAACCCCTCTTCCAATCACGGACGGGGTACGGACTAGTCATATTCTCCCGCGGAAACCTACTCTATACCCAAAGTTTTCCTGCCGAAGCAGACCAGGACGCATGCCCCCTGGGTTCCGGTCATATCCTCCCGGATTACTCGCGCTCATCAGGAGGACGGACCATGGGTTGAGACACTTCTTGCATGAATAGACCATTTAGGGATGGTACATGACTATTTGCGATGCGTGATCCGGGAAACGAAAGTTGGTCTACGAGCTTGACCATTCTTCCTTCATGCGGAAAACACATTACTCTAAAGAGTGTGGAGACTATAGCTCTCATGCAATATATATAGTCTCGTCCAAGGAGTAGGTTATAATCCAAGGGTCCTTGAATGACCATCACGTTCATTTGAACGGTCTTCCCTTTCAATGTTATAGGCACATTGGGGAGGATCCCTAAAGGTCGACTGGTTCCCTTATCAAAGCCTGATAGATTTCTCATTTCAGGCAAAAGCGCAGGCGAACCAAGCGCTTTCCAAGCAATAGAGGAAAGGATACTCACAGATGCCCCTTCATCAATAACTGTACCAGCCATTACCATTATGTATATTTGGACAATGATTCTGAATGGTATGCTAGCTGGCAAGCGGGGTCTGCCTAGTTGGTTCCAGTCGAAGGACACAACCAGGTTTCTTGGTGGTGGGACCGAGTATACGGCCGGATAGCGCTCTGATGAACTTCCTTCCTGCGATAAAGGAATGGTGGCATTGCCCCCTTGATCATTAGAGTCAGTGCTGATGAAGAGAATCTGGACGGTGTCGTCTTTATTCTCCTCTGTGATGGTGTCATTCGAAGATAGATCCTCTGAAGGCAAAACCGGGTCAACTGCCGTTTCAACCTTTAGACTTTCGTCAGGTGTGGATTCAGACGGTTCATCTTCAATGACAGGTGCTTCGGCTGACCACCTGGGCGGGTCAGCCGGGTTCTCAACTAGTGAGGGACTTGGCAGGAGTCTTTGATATCCAGGAGGGAGATGCGCTCGTAAAATTGGGCGATCTTCCAGAACTCTTTTTGCCTCGTCTAAGAAGGGACAACGGTGGATGGCGTGGTCGCCTTCACACAGTCTGCAGGGAAATTTAGCTTTCCTGCTCTGTCCTGGGGCTTCACTCCCACTAGTTGATGGTGAGCAGTCGACATGGCTATCAGAGGTCGATGCTATCGAATTGTGCAAACGGGGGGACCAGTCCCATAGTATCCGAGGGATATAGGGACAATCTCTATGGAAGTGGTCTCCCTTGCATATGACGCATGGCAATTTAGGCCTTACGAGTGCTGTGTGTGGATTTTTGTTAGATGACGCTTGTTTGCCGCCAGTCGCCTTAGGCTCCTTCTTCTTCTTTTCTTTCTTCTTCTTCTCCTTCTTCTCCTTAGGAACCCGGTTTTTTGTTCGACCAGTTCCGTCAAGCGAAGAGGAAGGAGGGGAGGAAGATGAAGTGGAAGGCTGGGAGGCAACTCTTGTCTAATCTAACTGTTGACTCGACTGTTCAGGAATGGTGGTATTCTGAACGACATTGGTTGAAAAGAGCCAGACTAGTAGACCAATTGTCAGTCCTGGAAGTGACAATGTGGCCATGTGGGGTGCACCAACATCTCCCCAAGAGGAGAAGGGACTAGGATTTCCACCAAGAGGAATTCCTTGGTTGGTGTGCTCCATCTTTTCAACCTAAAGATCAACGCGAGAATAAAGGGTGCTTGTTCCGTTTAAAATAAATTGTTAACGACGCTTTAGACACAACTTGCTTTTTCACTTTTAAAGAGTCGAGAAAAAGCTAAAGATGACTCTAGTCTCCTTCGATGTTTTAACGAGCCCGAAGTGACAAATGCTCGAATGGAATTTTTCTGTTATAGAGTCTGAAAAAGGCCAAAAGAAACTGCTCTAGAGATCTAGGCAGAGGGTGTGCCAAACTTTTCGCAAAACCGCAGAATACTTTTTAAGGTACGGGCGGTCGATCTTCGTGAATGCTGTGTTCACTGCATTGCGATCAGTAGGGCGGCCGACACAGCTTCCTAAGGATAAAGGATATATGCCTATAGGGGTCTCCCAATATATACGCGACGGTACGTGGGAGCACAATCTGTACTAGCGCTATCGTCCCTCAGGAGGAATCACCCACCTTCCACGAGATCGACAGTCACTAGGCTTAACGACGCCGGAACACGTCTCTAGCCTAGACCTCTATGTTGTGCGTTATGTTACAAAGCGTTGTTAGGTTCATTCAGTTTATTTTAGGTTGATCTTTTTAAAGTTTGCCTTTCAAGGTTCACCACGAGATGTATGATACAAATTCCTAAATGCAGTCTAAAGATGATAAGCAAGCTTTATTATCTTTTCAACTTTGAAAATCCTAGCTACTAAGGGAAAAGAAAGACACTATCTTTTCTCAAAGAGCAATCAGCACACTCTAATGCACTCTTTCCTAAATCAATCATGCAAACTTATCAAAATGCAAATGCACAATGCAGGTGTTTGTTTTCCACTTTCTTAGTATAGATGCCTACAAAGAAAGCTTTTTGTACAACTTTGAATTTGCTTTTAAAATGATCAATACAAACAAGTTCACTTTTTCGAAATCAGAGAAGATAGAAGAGATTACAACACTTAACGATTTTCGAAATAAAGAATTGTTTTGACACTTCAAAAGAGACAAATTTCAAACCAATAAGCAAAAGTAAATCTATAATCAATCTGCAAACAGCCAATGAACTCTCTTCTAAGACCACAATCAATCAGATCTGAATCAAAGGCTACAGGATGACCACTTTACTCATGCAAAGGAAAACTGTAAATGACGCCACAAACACATAAAAACATTCACAGTCTTTTTGTACAAAAAGAGGTGGAATCTAAGCAAAGAAAAGGGGTTATCAGACTGGTACCTATGCTGGTTAAAGGCTGCAAAAACAGAGATCAAAACAGGGCAACAGACAACAGAGAACCCCAGCTGCACAAGGCTAAACTGGTTCAGCGCAAGTCCACCACTGTGGGTTTGACATTCAGTGCAGGTAGCCTTCACGGGACCTGCGTTGAAATGCAAACTGCCTTCACAGTGTCTGCGCTGAAGGAGAAACTCTCGTTTCCCTTGGGTTCTGGGTCATAAAATGCTCAAAAATCAACTGTTTCAGGCCAAATCAAAAACACAAGCAAGGTATAAACAGAGGGATGCTTTGAGAGGGTACTAAAGACTATCACAAGGATCATCAAATCATTTGTAGATCCATTGTTTAGATCATAGACAAGTCCAGCAACTGGATCAAAGCAGCAACTTTCTACTTTGCATCCGGGAAAGATGCAGTTCGATTGTTGCTGTCAAGTCTATGAAGTAAACAAATGACAGAAACACAAATGAAATGAATAAACAAGTTCTCCCCAGCGGAGTCGCCAATTTGTTGTGGGGAAAAATGCCTATGCAGGACGATCCTATCCACCTAAGGTGTGACAGTGCCTTAGCAACAAACAGATACAGCTATTCTGGTTTCTTCCTTTATGAAATGTGAAAGAGGGGAGATCGATAGACTTACTGTTACCTTCTGTTTGTCCCTCGATCTAGATCCTCTTCTCTTTGGGTGTTCATAGCTACTTGCCTCCTCGCTTGCTCAAGAGAACAGCTACTTGATTCCCACGAGATCACAAGAGAACAGCTACCTGTGACAAGAGAACAACTACTTGCGACAAGAGAAGAACACAACACAAAGGCAAATATTCATATTCATAAATGATTCAGGATTAGAAATAAATCAAATACACTAATGCAATCATACAAATACACCAGTATATAGGAGAAAACCAAGATAACTTTATTGATTGATAACAAGGTTCAGGAAGAGATACAACCCAGAGGGCTCCAATCCAGCATCTCCTTCCCAGCAGAATGGAATTCCTTCTTTAGCTCCCTTCAAAGCATTAAGCACCCAATGTTTCCAGTCTCAAACCAACAGCAATTCTTTGCAATAGCAAAATTCCAGCCTCCAGATCTCATGGAGGAGAGATCTATATATAGTTATTTTGGAGAGAGGATGAGTCAGCTTGAGATCTGACTAGTGTCCTCTCCCTCTCTCAGTTTTTGAGTCCACTTGGAGGTTCTTGCTTCCACTTGGAGATTTGGAACCTCTTACTCATCACCAGTCGAATTCCCTGAGGCAAGTGTCATTTTGGAAGCTTCCTGAGCATTGACACATTGAGGAATGAGCCTGCCACTTGTCCAAACTCGCTCAGCACAGGTAGCCTTTGTTGGAGTTGACATTCAACGCAGGTAGACAGTGGAGCAGTTGACATTCAGCGCAGATGCTCAGTGGAGCAGTTGACATGATCTTGAATTGACTTGTTTTTGAGTGGTTTCAGGTGGAGAACTTCTGTGAATTGTTGTGGTTAGTTAGCCTTGTTCCTCTAGGGGTAGGAACAACATGTTTAGGGACTTTGGATCCCTTAGATTATGGACATTTCATGCTCAATGCTGTAAGGCACAAAAATGTCTATAACACCCATACACCATGATGTTGGTTGGCCCTCTATGCCGACCAAGCTTCCCTCAGACATCCCAAAGTTTGAGGGTATTGCTGGAGAGGATCCTACCAACCATGTTTGATCCTTCCACATGTGGTGTTCGTCCATCTCCATAATTGATGACTCCATTCGTCTTCGACTCTTCCAACGCACGCTCACTGGAAATGCTGCAAAATGGTATGTAGACTAACCCTCCACCTCTCATTCCATTTTCATAACGCTTGCTAAAGCGTACTTATCCTATTTCCAGTTATGTATGACACTAGTACTGAGCTTTTGACAACATTCCATCAATCCTCTACTACTCTCCTTTCTTACCATGTTCAAGAATGGCATTGAAGGAGGAGCACATGTTGTGCCCCGCCTTTCGAAAACCATGTTTATCTAGATTGGTTTCTCAAGAGCCTTTTATCCCCCATTGGGAAAGATGTCGCATCCCATTTTCCTCATACCGAGGAAGAAGCTCTCTAGACTGCTTTGAGATAAGATCTAATCTCTGCTCAATCAGGTTAGGTCTATATCGTTATTCCAGACCTCCCTCATCCTGGTAGTGCTAATGCACCGGGGGAATCTCACGCCATCAATGATATCATTGGATCCATTTCACATGCTTTGCCATATTCTCAACAAAGTTATGGCTACTTGCGGGGGGGTACCAGTTCCTCCAACATTTATGCCCCCCCTACTAGCAACATGTTTCTAGGGCCCCAACCCGTCTACCAAAATGTTTCTCCTTCTTATGCACAACCTAGCGTTCCAACCCCTCAAGCATTAACGCCGCAGCGTCCCATGCATCCTCAACCCCAACAACCACCACCCCCTCAAGGTCAGGTGTTTTTGTAGTAGAGTGATACCAATCCCCAGAATTTAATGAAAAGGAATAAGGGGAAGGGTAACAAGGGTAACCAAGGTAACCAGCCTAGTGAACCCCAGGGGAACCAGCCTAACACCAACAACTAGCAACAGGGAAACCAACCCAAGAAGAACAAGGCTATTTGTACGAACAAGCCTTGTGCGTGTAAGCCACTATATACATGAGTGTCCCCTCTTACCCCAGATGTGCCAAATATCAAAAGCTCAAACAACTTCTAGAGGTTAGCAATCACCTTAGAATCCTATGCCACCTCAACCGGCCGTGCTCACAAACCCTTTCCCTTAGCAAGGATTTGTTGTTGCTCAACCCCAGCTAGGTCAAGCAACACACCTCCCCCAACCTTCTAGTCCTAGTGACTACCAGATCCTGATGATGAACTTTGATGAGGTTAACCCCTCCAATATCAACCTACAAACTTGGTCGTGTCAATATGACAAGCCCTCCACTTCGTCAGCTACCGAGTCCAAAACCAAAGTGTCTGCTAAGCCTCTTACGACACCAAATGGTCCTTTACAGATCCCTCAACCCAAAGTTGAGGCCATTCCCAAGATCCTAAAAGGACCATTACACCGTAATGCGGCTTCTAACAGAGTTTCCCATACATACAGTATAGTAGACGACTTGGCACAATCACCTGCCACCATGTCGACACTGGAAGTCCTCCAGTCATGCCCTTCCCAAAAGAAGGCTCTACTAACTGCCTTGGGTGCAGTGGACCCTTCTGACGATCGTTTGATTATCTTCCTGGTTGATACATTAAAGCACACCCCATTACCTTCATCTGTTACTTTCTAGATACCAGTTAGAGTCTATAATGTCATCATCTCCAGATGCATTATTAATGAAGGCGCATCCACCTATGTGATGTCCGTTGTTGTTTGGAAACAACTCAAGTCACCTGAGTTGTCCCCTTCCACCATCACTTTGCATGCGTGGGATGGACACTCCTCCCAGCCCCTTGGCATGTACCGCAACTTTCCAGTGACCCTTGCGGGTAAGACTGTCCATCTCAATATCGAAGTCATTGATGCCCCTTTGGATTACAACATCCTCTTAGGTCGTAGTTACACATATGTCATGTCATCTATCACATCTGCGGTGTTCCACAAGATGTGCTTCCTCCATGAAGGGAAGATCATTACCATTGATCAGTTGACTTACTACGAGCCGACATCCGTGACCTCCCTCGAGTCTATCATCTCGTCGATGTACGATAATTAGTCTTCAACTCCCTGCACCAGTGTCTCACCCAAAGTCTGTAAGGGTTCCTCATTGTTGGGTGCCTTCCCTAGTCCTCCCCCTCCCATTTCTGAACCTACTTCCATGAGTGTTTTCATGTTACAAGCGTCACGCGCTGCCCTTAAACAATCCAGTACACCTGATCAACATCTAGCTCCTCAACATGCTGATGTTGTTGTTCCAGTTGAACCCGCTGGACCCACTCCCCCAGGAACTCCTCCATTTGTGGATGCCTCTCCTATGTTCCCACCAAGAACTATTCCTCCAGTTCTCAACCATCCAAGAGCTATTCTACCGGGACATTATCTTGCCGGCCAAATACCTTTCTTATTCCCCCCTCCGGGAGTTTTTCCTATACCTTTCATGGCTTTGTTGGTCCTTCCTAACATGACTCTCGGGATCCCAGTATGGTACATTGATCACCTTGCAAAAATTCTACCTGGTCAGCTAAGACCATATCACGCTTTGACCCCGGTTCAATGGTCCCCATGACCCCTGTCGCTGCTTCAGTACCATCACCACCTCAATAGGAACCAACTCCTGTTGTGAAAGCATTTGGCCAGGGGGGCAAAGCCAAAAAGAAAGATTCAAAGGACAAGGCTCCCCAAGCTCCTCCAGCCCCTAAGGCCCCAAATCCGCACGCTTTATGTGAAGTTGTTTGGCATGCCACCAACAATTGTCCTGAACTTCCTCAACTTAAACCTTTGGTTCATGAAGCGTTCCCTGAGTCGAATATTCTGGAAGTCCATGTTGACATACTAGTCCCACCTAAGAAACTCAAAATGCTTCACACAAACCACCCTTGTGCCCTTTGTGATCTTCATGGTCACTATTCCCATTGTTTCCCTCATCTCGACGAGTTTCATGATTGCCTTGGGGCGATTCGTGAATATGAGGCCACTCATAGTAGAGCCTCTACTCCTCTACCTATGGATTCTTGGTACCACTAGTCAACCAGAACAAGGAAACTCTGGCCCCTCTATTGTGATCCCCTCCCCTGATGTTGAGATGATAGACACCACAAGCCCCATTCTTTACCTATCGTCGTTCTTGAGTTCCTCACCGGAAACCTTCCTGAGGTTGCTGCGCACATTTCTATCGAACCTTTTTTGACAAAATCTAAGGTATCAAGATCAGTAAACCCTCCATCTACCATCATGTTGTCTATTGTTCTAGAAAATGCGTATGTGAACCCTATTCCTAATGTTGATGCACCAGGTAATTCCACTGCATCATGTAGTCAGACTTCCTCCCAACCACCCATCTCCTGGCTTGATAAGGACACCATGGAAGCTATGTCTACCCCTGATTACCCCTACACTTGAGTAAGGGGGCATTCCTTCATAAGGATTTCGAAGGCGATCTCCTTCCTAATTCTCCCAATGCGCTCTACCTTCAGAAATGTTTCTCACAGCACATCCCTTTGATTTGCATGTCTCTATTTCTACCATAAAGTTAGGTAGGTTGCATCATCTCATCCGTTGCCTTTTGCACCTTTCAATTGGATCCATTATCCACGCCGTATATCGGCCTTGCGATGTTGTGAGTCGTTTCTCCCAAAATCTTGCCTCAACAACCTGGGCCATCTTTACCCCATTGCATACATTAGTCATGTCAAACGGTGTGTGCATTGGATCTTCCACCAATAATTAGGCCGAATATGATGCATTAATAGGTTCGTTAGTCGATGCCCTTCCTCATTGCATCCTTCATCTTCTTGTTTGTTTAGATTCATTGCTACTTATCATGCAATTGAACAATGTGTATCATGTGCATAACCAAGTCCTATTTAGAAAATATCTATGAGTGAATCTACTGGTACGTGAATTTGAAACCATTACATTCAGTCATGTGCCTAGAGCCCAAAATCACTATGTAGATACCATTGCAAACAACATTCTAGATTGGCATTTATCACATTTATACCATAGAAGATAACCACACAAATGGAGAACCATCATCATCATTCAAAATGAATAATCATATTATGTATCATAAAAGTGTTTGGAGCCATAGCTCTAAATACATCCAACATGCCTATAGCATGTTACAAAAATCACAATTAAAGGGACCCACATGTCCCCGCATCTAGCCATTATCCGATGGATCTCGCGCCAAAGGCTCTGCTCCACCTGCACGTAGATCACATACTACCTGACCTGCCATTGCCACGCGCCGCATGATACCTTGCCACTCTGAGGAAAGCCTAATGCACTCATCTGTTTACTGATCCTCTAAGTCATTCCATTTGCGCTCTAAAACCCCAGTCAAGAGTACATCAAACCTACAATGAAAATCAACAAGCAGTGCAGTATCCTATGGACCCTGTTGTGGCGATGATGTCCCCCGATCTGTAGCCCCAGGCACTGCGGCTCAACCTGCATATCCTGTCGGCTTCACCGGTGCTATATCTGCATACAACATATTTCCCACTCAATACCATATACGTGTGGTCGAAATATAAAATGCACCATAAAACATAGCAACTTAACACTTACCGTCTGGTCCCCATGCTCGCCCGGGCGGAAGTGGAAAGTCAGGATCCCCCTAATAGTTCATCCCACTATAAGGGTAGTCATCAATGTAAAGGGGCATCTGGTCCCAGTGTGCAAAAAACTCGGGTCGGAACACCTGTCTGACTCCCCCTCCTCCTCCTCTCCATAGTAGCTTCCCCCAACAGTGCATATTGGGCTCCTATGGGCCCCCATCTCGGATCTGTACATGAGGACGAATAGTGGGTATCTTCTTAAAAAAGAACACACACAATATTGTACCAAAAGTGCAGTCATGATTCACTTGTCTCTTACAAAGACTCAATTGTCATTTCACTGACGACAACATCATTTGAACCCACCCATAGTAGGTCCTAGCCAAAACACTCTCAATTAACATCATCTACCCTCTAGTGATGTGGTGGAACACTTGGCTACCTAAGACCTATAGCACAGTTGTGGCAACAACCTATGTCTCTAGCCTCTCTAGATTAACAAGCGGGATAGTCGTACCCTTAACACGAACTCCCCATCGACATTGGCACTTCATGAACTAAATAATGTTCCTCCCATGAGGTAACACCGGATGAATATCCCCCACCACTCCGAGGGGAGGAAGTCCGGTCAAGAAGTAAATATCCTGTAATGTGAGCTTGATCTTGTGCCCTTGCACGACAAAGACCTCTTGGTCTAGATCCCAATAGCTCATAATTCTCAATAGAAAGGGCTCACCTTCCCTCATTAGTGGGTTCTCTACCAACTTGAGAACCCCATAACGAGCCAATGCCCCTCAAACCGCCTGATCCCCCTGGATCTCGGATCGAAGAGTATCCAAGTCTCGTTCATGCTAGTTGATTTTCAGCTTTGCCATATCTGCAAAACACCACATGTCTTGTCAGTTCAAAAAAGAAAACAACAGGCTACATTGATCAACTTGCAGCCCCCACCAGGCCAACAAACCAACCCTTCCTCTAGCCACAAATCACAGTTTTCAACCCAGAAAGTGTGAGATTGCAGGTTTCTAATTGTTTCATGTGAGCCAGATTGCACTTCTGGACCTAGAAAGTGTGATGCGACTGTGAGCAAGGGCAAGGGTCTCTTAGGGAGCTGTCAGGTGCCAAAAATCAAGAAATAAACCACTGAAATTGAAGAGATGAGTAAGACCACCTACCTGAAAGTCACAAATCTTGATTCTGATGGTCGGTTTTTCTGCTACGATCTCCACAAGATTTAGGGCTTTTTCCTCCTCTCCAAATTCACAATAGCTCACTTAGCAAATGAATCCAAATTGGAGGAAAAACACCCTTTTATAGGAAAAACCAATATTTTTTCTATCACCCATTGTGACTAGACCATAGCTCAGTTTAATTAACCATTAGCACCGTTAGAAAGCTCTCACCGAGTGCTAAAATGGGTCTTCTTTAGTTTTAAATGATTTGACACTTCACGAGGAAACCATTTTTCCAAGAAGGTCGCTTCGTCGTCTCTCAAAATCGAATTTTGTCATAAAGCGACACTCGTACTTTGAGATCCACCTCCTCTTAATACTTATCATACCATATGTCAATTTTCATCATGAGTAACCATCATTTACTCATGTTTCTATGGTCCCTACCGGGCGTAGTCTATGTGGAAGCGTCATTGAGTCACCCTTGTTCAGAGCATCCATAATGAGTCCACCTTGCATCCTCGGAGTCTATTTTATGTCCCATCATCTCATGTCATAGTATTCCATCCATATTTTCATATCGTTCATCTTGTGTTTCCTATTTTGGACTCTAGTCATACTGTCCCCATCCCCTCTCAAGTTGAGTTAGTTGCTGCCAGGTCAACCATGCACTTTATGCTCTGACAAGGGTAGACATCTGTTTGTCCCTTAGTCCCCTTTTCCCCATTATCCCTGGTGTCAGTCCATCAGTCACATTACTATTTTCCCTTGTGCTTTAGTTGAGGTTCCTCATTGCCTCATCTATCGCGGGCCTTATTATGTCGACATCAGCTCATTTATTCCAGAAGAACGGCTTAGAGGACGATGTATCTCAATTCTAGCTTCCATTCTCATTCAGCACCTTGGATCGAGTAGAGCGTCTCATTATTTCCCTTTGATTTGGTTGGTTCATGTTCTTGATCCATACACTTGATGGTCCAATGATGCAGCAGATTGTACCAGTGATTCTTGGGTATGTGTGAGATGTTTTAGAACTCATGAGGGGGTGGCCCTTTAGGTAGCCCCCCACATGCCTAGATGCACACCTACTATGCTACAGCCTCAGATGTAGTTCCGCATAGTTGATGGGTTTGGTTCCTACCAATCGCACTATTCATAGCATGCACGTCTCCCCCAGATGATCCATTTAGTTTTGCAAAGCCCTTCTATGTTCAGCAGGGCTTTTTCGGTTGTTCTACCCTCCCTACCACCCATTTTTTGAGGGAAGGGACTTTGTATCTCATGTACTCAGATATTATTGTATTCATTCCTGGCTCATGTTTTTACTAGGTGAATTATGTATATGGGAGACATTGTATTATTTTCTGGCTCTATTATGCCAGCGTGTCATGTACCATTCAACATGTACTTTATTGCTTAGTTTCATATTTCTAGGTGAACCATTATTTTTGTACTAAGTTATCTCGGTGGGTATGGGTATGCCTCCCCCACCTCATTGAGGTTCAGTACCAAAACATAAAAGGAGACTTACATTAGTCTAGCCCCCTCTATCACTATCCTCTCTCAGCTTCAACTTCATTGATTCCTCTCTCTCTCTCTCTCCTTGACTCCCCTGTGTTGTCTAAGTGATTATGTCTTTACAACATAATTCAGTCATACGTTTTGCTCCTAACACTTGTACGTTGGGGGGAAATCTGTTATCACCAAAAAATTGATCATCTAGCCTAATTTAATATATGGATCGAAGTACACCATGTAAAGCCAACTTTACCATTGTAAAATTGTTTTCATTGTGAGAAATTACCTAATAAACCACCTTTCTTAAGTAATTTATAGTCAAACACATGAAGAATAATTAAATAAATCACTATTTATTTGATTTTCTTCTAGGAATAATTAAGTAAACCATTGTTTTATTATTATTCATTGTTAAATTTGACCCAATCATGAAAAATTAACAGATAAATCATTATTTTTCTTATTTTTCTCTAAGAACAATTAAATAAATCCTTATTTGTTTATTATTCCTTAACTAATTCATTAAGATAATGAATAAATCATTTATTTATTTATTATTTCTAAATAAAATTTTAAATATTTTTCCCTCCTAAACAAATATAATAAAATATACCAAGTGGTTATTCCAAGGATGGGATCAATAATATTTTATTATTGCTCATTATTCGAGGATAACTCAATATTTTGTTATAAATAGAAGGTTTTCCATTCATTATTCACTTTTGATTATTTTCATTGTGGTACTCACTATTGTAACTCTGATTATTTTCATTTTCGCACACCATATTTTTGTTGGGTTTATGCATTATAGAGGAGAGAGACTCTACAGAAGCTAAAAGCGTTTGAGGATAGCCAAGAACCCATCCCATAGAGTGGGACTAGTAGCATATATTTGTTCCCTTCACAAGTGTTATAATAAAATCATTCTTTACATATATGGTTTGCATTGGATGTTTTGGGGTTATTACTTTTTATTTCATTGTTTAACTATGATTGCAGCGTATATTAGAATTTTGGCAGGTTTTGTTTCTATCAACAGTTGTAGATCTACAATGTTTAGAGGTCATTTCTATTGTTGAGATTGTTTGTCATCCATGATCTTAAGTGGGTTCTTCTCGTACATCATTGAGAAGAAAACACTACAAAATTTTTGGCATGAAGACTTATGTGGAAATTGGCCTCCTTGTTCTTAGCAAAATGGTTGAAGTAATGATAATTGTGATTTGGCATGAAAAAAATGGAACTTGCATCACTCATCCTTGATGTATGCATTTTCACCTAGTGACAAGATGAATTGTATTATGATTATGAGAATGAGTTGTGAGAATTCCTTAATGAAGCCTCAGACTTATATTGCATGATTGATTACAACTTTTTTGACATGATCTAGACTTTATATGAGCTCTACCTGTCTCCTGGTTGAAAGTATTGATACTGTAATAATGATGACTTTGATAATTGTTGTGATCTAAATTCTAAACTATTATGAGATGGCTTTGCTGATATGATGATACAACATTGATTTATGTAAGCTTAGTAAGGCATTATGCTTGGAATCCAGATATGACAATTATCTGATGAATTCGGGATGATGAGTTCCAAGATGTGGCTTCAATAATGATTATGGTTTTGATTTTATATCCTAATGACCTCCTTATGATATATGATGAGCCTTTGATGATCTAAAACAAAGGGAGATGGCTTCAGAAGCCCGAAATGATGTATCATGGAATGATGAATTGATTTCTGGAATTTGGGAAAGAAATTCCATATTGCAAAGATATTGGTAATTTTTTTTGTAAATCCTTGATACTTTGATTTGAAGTTGAACTCGGCATGGAATCCGACAGTTCATTAAAGTATTATTGATTAGTTTTTTCGAACAACCATATGTATACATATGATGTGCATATAACCTGAATAAATTTAGATTGAGCTACTTCACTCACATCGAGTTGCTACTGAGCATGATTTGAAATATCTGCATAAGGTATTTTATTTCTCCTATGGTATGTGTCTACGCATATGTATTGTTGATATTTGAGATTATTATTGATAGGCACATTTGTATGTTGCTTTAGTATGAAATCTTTCTTGATATCTTGGATGAGAAGTCCATAGTGTGACCGAGGTTGATCATGATGTTACTAGCATGGCTAGCTATGAAGCAGGATATAGAAGCTCCTTAGAGAGTTGTTTGAGCATGATCTGGATATGACATGGTTATATATATATATAGTTGGGATCAAGATACTCTCACATATCAAGACAATGCAGCTATTCGAAACAAGCTCAAGCTTGTGGTTGGTACCTCCTTGAGAGGGAGGATGATTATGGTACCCTTTTGTGATTTATTTGATTATATATGATCTAACATGATTTGATGTCTTGTATGAACATGAAATAATTGCTATTCAGACAAGTAGATTGAAAATATTCTCTCAAAGTCATCTTGGTTTTAGAGAGAATCCCCTTCGAATGAGGGACAACGTTGATAGAAGACACTGAGCCAACTCTTCCTACCCTATTAGAGCTCCTAGGGTGAGGAATAGAGATGGAGGGCTCCTAGGGATGAGGGAACTCTGGAAAATAGGGTGTTACCCTATCTGTCTCTAGACAAAAGGGAGTTACCCCAATTTGTTACCCATAGGGTTGGAGTTGTAGATCACCCTATCTTGTTCTTTGTAGAGTATACCCCAATTGGAATCATACCCACAAGCTAGACTTGCTGGGAGTATTGCTTCTCGTCTGGCCAACGAGTTTAGAGTGTACTTGGGGGGTTTACAACCCAAGGCGCTTATAATGCAAGTGTTATACCACATGATTATTCTGGGTCATCGATGAGAAGATCAATAGGAAATAGGATTGGTTGAGATGATCCATGAGTTTAGATGACCTAATATGATTCTAGGTTGAGGTTATAGCTCCACGATAAAATTCCAAGGTCGAGCATTTACTCCCCTATGTGATGAGTTATCCTATTGCTCGATATGGGTGGAAGTTATTTCTCCCCAATGTGATTCCAAGTTGAGATGTTCTCCCTAATGATATGCTCTCTGATGAAAACATTCCAGGTAGCATCCTGACAACAAAGATTCCAAATAGAAGTCTGATGGATAGAGAGTGGTAGCCTGAGCTCACCTCCGATAACAAATTATTCTTCTTCTAGATATGAGAATTTTCATCATATGAGCAGGAACAACCAAGAGATAAACATGAATAAGCAAGGGATAGATTGAGATGTACAATGATGATTCGTGATGGTCATGGCAAGATGACTACATGAAAAATATGATCTATGATGATATATTGTTCGATGGCCAGATATTGGCAAATGGAATTCTCCCTAGTTGAGAGGGAGTGTTAATTTTTTCAACTATGATAAAATTCCAAATTGGACAACTCAAATGATTGAGATGATGCCTACATTAAATTCCTCTTTTTGAGATGACCAAAATCAGCCTAGAGATCACCTAATTTGGTTAAACGAAAATTAAGTTTTGAGTCATTTTATTCATTCATACATTATGGAATGGGTCGGCCCTAACCACATAGGTAACTGCTTGGGTCAATATTAACCCCAAGTTAACCCTTAGGAAATCCTATAAAAGGAAGTGACCTCAATTTAATTTCAACACATCATCATCTTTCTATTCTTCTATTTTGTCTTGGATCACATAGGTACATCGGAAGGAGTTTACATAGGGTTTGAAATCACAGGCAAAGGGTTCACTCTGAGTTTGGGTTTTTTGGATCTCGATCACTGGCACAGATTAGGACATTTTTGTCCCTGCTCATAGGCACAGAGTGGGCAAGGGAGGGACTCTAGTTCTCTGGTTTCTCAGAGATAGTTTAATGAGAGTGTTTCTGGGTTCAGAGGTAGATCAGAAGGTTCCGGTCCTCGTTCACTCGCATAGAGTAGTTCTGGGAGTGATCAAGATGTCTCGGTCACTCATACAGCTACGATAAGGGAGTGACTCTGGGTTTTATTTTTATTATGCCATAGTTGCATGCATGAAGGCTTCCTGAGAGTGACTCTGCAGTCACAACCACTCACATATAGTATCTGAGAGAGCGGCCCAAAAGTTTCGGTTGCACACAGACAGTTCTAATGACCAGAGTTTAGATCTAAAATCTGTAGATATGATTTTTTAGTATCCACTGCAAACATGTGCATTGGGCTCATTGACAGTGACAACAATGCTCAACAATGTTCAACATAGTGACAACAATGCTCAACAGTGTTCAACACAATGACAACAGTATACAACAATTGACATCAGTTTGTGACAACACATTACAACCATCAGTATGAGGGTTTTGCTTCCTAGCATGATTAGATATGTTTCATGGATATCATTATCATTTTGTTGCATAGATAAAGTTATGCATCATTGTACTCTCTTTTTCTACCTCATTTGATGATGATCTAAGAAGAAGAAGATTTGCAAGGGTTTTCCCCATAGTGGGTTTTTCCCTAGTCTTTGACCAATCCTGGTGTCTCTATATGTGTGCATGATTTCTGCAATTGTTTCTTTTATGTTTCATTGCATCGATGATGATGGCAATGTTGTTTCTTTCTATGTTATTGCACATGTTGTAGATATGAATAACGTAATGATGATATGGGGTGAACTTAATGTATTAATTATGAAATTCAACTATCATAGCAAAGAACAATGTAGCCCTATGAAAAATTAACAAAATGAACCACCACAAACTCATAATTCCCATACTTGGTATGAAATGTGGTCTTTTAGATATCTTCTTCTTTGATGTACACCTAACAATATCCTCATCTCAAGTCAATCTTCGAAAACACTATTGTTCCCTTCAACTGATCAAACAAGTCATCAATTCACAGCAAATGGTAGTTGTTCTTGATCGTCACTTTGTTCAACTTCCTATAATCAATTCACAACTTGAGAGTATTGTCCTTCTTCTTCAAAAACAATAATGTTGCACCCCAAGGCGACACACATGGCATAATGTATCCCTTATCAAGTATTTCCTTAAGTTTCAACTTCAATTCCATGAACTTTGGAGTTCTCATCATGTAAGGTGCCTTTGATGTTGGTGCTACTCCCAGCATCAACTCAATAGAAAATTCCACTTCCCTATGAGGCAGAAATATGAAATATTTTTTGGAAATACATCCTGAAACTGCTGTAAAACAAGATACTTCTTCAAGAATTCAACATTCTAAAAATCCTTCCCTTCGTCACTGAAAATATGAACTACAAATAATACACATCCTTTAATGTAACCATTATTTTCTTGCATAGTTGTAACCATTCTCGCTGATGTAGGCTTCTTCTTTCCTTGCAATATTCTCCTCTCTCCATCATCATCTAGGCACTCAGTATACTTATCATAGAAATCTACCTTAGTCCTATGAATGTATATCCAATCCATGCCAAAAATCATGTTGTATGAACCCAAAGAAAGCATATTTAAATGTGTTGAAGTAGACATACCATTCAACTCAAATGCACAAGATCTCACCCAATGACGAACTCTTTTCTTGGTCCTTGTATCCCACTACACCGACCAATATTTTTCATGCACTTCTTTATTCAAGCCATACTTATCCACCAGGTCAGGACAGATATAACTATAGTTAGATCCAGGATCAATAAAAATAGAAACAACTTGATCAAAAAGCTTACCTTCCATCTCAATAATGGATGCATGATGGTCCACTTGCCTATTATCAAGTGTTGTATAAATATAAGGAATTATTTGACCAACATCCCCAACTATTTGCACCTCCTAAACACTATAAATTTGAATTATGTTGTCCTAACATTTTGAACAATCTCTCCTATGATTCTGTCTACCACAAGTCCAACACCGTAAAGGCTTCTTTCCATCACCTTTATTTAGCTTCTCAGATTGAAATCTGTGTCCTATATCAACTGCATTGAACTTATTATAAGGTTCTACATTATCCTTGTCACCTACATCCTGAGGTCTTTCTCTCTTCTTAACCCACTTTCCTTTAGTCTTATCATCACCTTTCTAATCTTTCTTAGGCTCAGACTTATGCTTAGACTACTCATAACAATGCTTAAACTTCCCAATGAATTCCTCCAATGTTCGACGCTCATCATACTCAATCTGATCCTTGAATGCTAAATGAAACCCATTGATGAATCTTTGAAACTTCAGCTTCTCATAAATATATGTTACATACCTCAACAACTCCAAAAACTTGGTCATGTACTCATTATCTGTCATAGAACCCATCTTTAGCTCAATGAAATCCTTAGCCTTTCCATCGTAATATCTATCAGACAGGTACTTCTTTCTAAAGAGTATTTTAAACTCACTGAAACTGAACTCCTCTGTCTTGATGCCTCTAACACGCTTCACATCTTCCCACCATATGTCTTCTTTTCCCTTAAGACTTAAAATAACTATCCTAGCTTTCATATTCTTTGAATAATCATGAAACTCAAATAAATTCTTCATCCCAAGCATCTAGGATTTTGCATCTTTTGGTTTCTTCATCTAACCATCAAAGGTAGGAGGCTTTGATTTCTTGAACTCATCTAATAAGTATTGCTTCTCACTTCTCTTATAAGGATGATAGTGGTGATGACCATGATGTCTCTCTGATCCCGAACTAGAATAAAACCCATAACCACTACCTCTCCTGTCAAGGGTATCCATCCATCTTCCACCTCTAACCATGTCACCCTTGTCTAACCTATGTCCTCCATGAGACCTATTTCCATATGCCCCATTAGTCCTTTCCTCCTATCCATACTTGATTCTTGGTTGCCCATGTCTCTACAAATCTGATAAGATCTTAAGGGTCACTACATTGACCTCTGTTTCTTTTCCTGAGCTCTAACAAGCCTTTCTTGTGATTGAATTATCCTATCATTATCTTCCTTCCAACTTATGATTTCTATCTTTATATTTCTCAAGGTATTTTCTATGTTAGGAGAATACTCTTTCCCATGTTTCTCAACTGATCTATAGGAAGAGTCACATGAATTGTAATCCACCATTCTACTCATTATCTCTAATCTTCTTCTTCCTACAAAAATTCCATATTAGATAAACCAAATACAAACATAATCAAAATCCTACCTTAGTGTGAAGTTCATGGGATTCTATATCGTCTGTAAAAATTATTCCAAATTAGCACTATATAATATATATATATATAGATATATATATATATATATATATATATATATATATATATATATATATATATATATATATATATAGCATCATCATATCAATCATATCACACACCAACATAATAACATGCCAACACCATCATGATGACACAAGACTACAACAATGACCATCACAATGCATGCATTTCAAACATCTTGAAAACTAAGATGCATGCATAACAATCACATCTACCTTGAGGTCCAGTGTTGTAACTTCACTTTGATACCACTCTATAACCACCCCTCCCACATTTACCCATATTCATAATATCACTAGGGTAAACATGAGGTGAGTGTCACTATGACATTACCTAACCTCCAAGTTCTAGTTATGGGAATGGGGCCTACAAACTGACCACAAACTAAGATCCTATAGGGACAACAAATCACTCAAGAGATGAAAAACCACCCCAAGTGATCAATCCCTAATCTGGAACTCCTTTCCATTGACCTAGTACCCAAATTGTGCACACAACAAGGCAAGGGTGTGGTTATAGTCATCCAGCCACATGCATAGGCCTGCTTCCATGTAGGTATGGCCTAATCCTCCTTTTTCTATGCCAATGGTCCTGAGATCTGAGCCACCTTTCTAGGAGAGCCTCTAGACCATTGCCTAGAACTTCCAGTAACTTTCCATAATCATATTTAACATAATGGAAAAACTAAACATTCAAACTTGAATAAAAAACTTGACTTAGACTACCTAGAACACATTAGACATTTATTCAAACATATGGAAAACATGTAAGCTACAGATCATGAATGCAAATCAGATCATAAATTGATGTCTTCATATGAAAATCACCAAGAAGGATCTAATCCCTCTCTATATAGTTGCAATAAAACTTGTTAGTCAATGCATTCATAAACCATTCAAGAGCCATAGATAGAATACATCATATAGCCAACACATAATCAATAAATAACTAGCATAGAAACCATGGAAAATCAACCATAACATCACCATCATATTCAATACAATTCTCATAGATCACAATAAGAAAATATATCATATTAACATGTGAAAATTCCAACCAAGTTAGGGACATCTACGTGCCACCTGACCATAGATTGGGCTGAACCAAATCTCTCTTTAAGCCAATCACCCCCACGCCATATTCCAAGAATGAATGTGGGATATCATGGAATAACCAAAAAAAAACCAAATGAGGGCTTCTAGAGGCCAAACCACCTCAACACTCAATCACAGTGATTCCACCTCTACTATCTGGAAATCACTAACATCAACCATATTGGTCTCTACCCAAGTTGTCCAAGGCTCCAAGAACTAGTAACTCAACCCACAACCTTCAAGGGATCCAAAGTGTTTGTTCCAACTATAGCTCCAAGAACTAGTAATTCAACCCACCAAGGGCTCCAAAGCGTTTGTCCCAACCAATGGCTCTAGGAACTAGTAACTCAACCCAAGTTGTTCTAGGGCTTCCAGAGCATATGTTCCAACCCACAGTCATACGGAACATGAGCACAAATAAAACAAAAAAGTGGAAGAAACCCACAACACCATGGCTATATAGGAAATGGAAAGGAAAGGCTGAAACCATTGTCAATCTAAGAAAATCAACATGCCAATGACAACACAAAACTAGAGACTCACATGCATATACCATGCATCCATAAATCAACAAGGAATCACACATGTTGTAGGAATTTCCAAGGTAAGTTCCTTAGATAGAACACCAAAGGACACTGCTCACAAACAGATCACAGATCAGTACACCAGTATTCTTGACATTGCTAAAACCCTCAAAGAGGGCAATAGTCCACGACCTGAGCCAACACAACCACTTTAGGAAATTTATTAATGTAAAAGAAAGAAAATTTACATAAGCTTCTCTCATGAATGGTCACCAAACAAATGACCCTCCATGCTCTTTAAATAGAGATCATGGACCAATAGGGTGTTAAGCCACAAATCAAGTGTCGGTAATATCAAGGAGAGAATGAACCATTAGATCACTTCATGTCTAGAACATATCATGACCATCGAATTGTAAGTTACAAAAATTACATGCTAAAGAAACACACTTTACCTAAATAGACACTAGACCAAGTTATACTTAATTATTTCCCATATGTCAGAATATCCTAAAATCCCCTCTTAAGAAAAACTTGGGATACTATTGAAGGATGTACAAAGATGACACAGTAGGAGGAAGAAGGAGGTATTAGAGCCTATCCCCCTTAGTGACAACTTCTTGAACTCCAACCATAAATCAAAGTTTAGTAAACTTCGCCTTTGTGAGATCCTTTGTGAAGATTTCTACAACTTGATCATTAGTTGAACAATATTGCACTTCAAGAACATGGTCATGAATGAGCTTTCTGATGAAGTGCATGTGTAGTTCAATGTGTTTGTTGCACTGATGTTGGACTGGATCTGTGCATAGTTGAATGACACTTTGATTATCACACCAAAGTGTAGTCGGATGTTGTTGCTGAAAACCAAACTCTGATAGTATCTGACGAAGCCATAGGCCTTCTTTACTAGCTTCAATGACGCCACAATACTCATCTTCTGGTGAAGAAATAGAAATGGCACTTTGTTTCTTGCAAGCCCATGTAATAGGTCGAGAACCAAGAGTGAAGACATAACCTATAGTAGACTTCTGATCATCAGGGTCACCAGCCCAATTAGAATCAATGAAACCAACCAATAGAGGAGATGCTTTTGCACTGTAACGAATCCCAAACTAAACTGTACCTCAAACATAATGAAGTGTTCTTTTAGCTTCTTTCCAGTGACTTTCATGTGTTTTTTTCAGAAACCGAGCAACAAGGCCCACAACAAAGGAAAGGTCAGGATGGGTATGGGTCAAATACAAAATTTTTCCACCAAGATGATGGTATAAGGTAGCATCAACTTCGGGGAAAGTAGAAGTGACTGAAATTTTGAATCTAGATTGAAAGTGAGAAGGGTATGGATTACAGTCTTCCATGTGAAATTGGTGTAGAAGATCACAGGCATACTTGGACTGGGAAAGGGAAATGTTAGGCCCCTATACTACTAGTGTAACCCATTATTTTTATTAGTACAACCCCCTTATTATATTGTTGTACCCATGTAGTCCCCATATTGTACTATTGTGCCCCATTGAAGCCCACTATTGTTATTATTGTGCCCTTACATTATTATTGTTATGTTGGCTCTGATTATATTATGACTCCTTAGACTCCTATATAACGTTTTGTCATTTGTATCATCCAAGAATTGTTCATCTGTGTAAGGTAAAGGAGGTTTCGCCCTCAAAGAGGCTTATTTCTAAGGTGTTCATCTATCTTTTCTATCTTTTTGTGAGCTGGTTTCATAACATTTGGTATCAGAGCTTTGGATTCTAGGGTTTTGCTGCTCCGAATAGGTCATCGTGGCATTTTCACTATAACCTTTTTTCTGCAACGTTTCAAAAGAAAAAAAGAAAACCCATTTGAGACAAAATTTCACTGAACCTAGGGTCCAAATTTCAGAGATTTTCGTGTTATATTTGCAAAGATATGATCTGAGGAAGTTGGTCTTTTTGCAGACTCCTGAATTACATTCCAAATAGGTGACTTTGGGAAAATCGTTATAACTTTCTCTCTGAGGATCGGATTGAAATTTCATAAGAAGGTAAACAAAGAGGATGGAGTGTAGTTTCTTGTATACATTTTTCAGATCCATAGGTCGAAACAGTGACACGTGGCACGTCATACAAGTTCGCTCTACTGAACCAGTTTATAATTAGGTCACCGTGAGAGATTTGGCATTACTCTTCCTTGGAGAGTCCAGTTTGGATCAGACTGGTGGCATTGGAAATAGAACACAGAGGGCTACTATAGGTCACAATTTTAGAACTAGAAGAATCGAAATTATAGAGTTATAGTCATTTCAAGATTGAGCTCCTAAAATCAAGAAAAGGTGATATAAGGAAGTTTGATGGCAAGGATCCGATAAATTGGATACTTCAGATGGAGCAATACTTTGATATACATGGTGTACCACTGTTACAAAAGGTATGTATTGCATCTTCATATTTAGAACTGGATCAATTTTTATGGTATAAAGGGCTTTGTTCTCGTAAACAACTTGTTACATGGTCAATTTTCACGAAGGAAATGATAGCACATTATGAGGATACAAAGAGCAACACCTCCTTTAGAGCAACACCAAAACAATTGGAAAGAGTAAAAGAGCTTTGTTACATAGTGAAAAGTAAAATTATGGCAACAAGGAAGTCTACCCCTCACAACTATAATAATGGAAGTGTTGTTTCTCCTAGCCTTCCACAACCTACAAGGGTTACACCGCAACAATTGGAAGAGAAAAGAGAAAAAGGTCTTTGTTACAAATGTGATAGCAAATGCACTAAAGGTCATAAGTGTGCCGAGAAGAAATTATTTTACATAGATTATGAAGAGGAGGAAGAAAAGGATCAAGAAACATCAAAATAAGAGTATATACACCAGGAACCAACCCCAGAGAAATAAGAAATGAATCCAACCATATCTTGTAAAGCATTGGCAAGAATTACCACTTCTCAAAATCTCAAGATAGAAGGACATATAAAGAAGAAAAACGTTAAAGAAGTGAAAGATCACATCGAGAAAGAAGAAATGAATCCAACCATATCTTGTAATTCATTGGCATGAATTACCACTCCTCAAATTATCAAGATAGAAGGACATATCAAGAAGAAAAATGTTCAAGAACTGAAAGATCACATTGAGCATAAAGAAATGAATCCGACCATATCTTGTAAAGCATTGGAAATTATTACCACTCCTCAAACTCTCAAGATAGAAGGACATATCAAGAAGAAAAAGGTTGAAGCAGTGAAAGATCACATCGAGCATCAACAACAAGTTCTCCAACTTTTAAAGGATAATGCCACTTTGGTGCAAAATCGAATGAAACAACAGGTAGATCAACATTGTAGTGAAAAATTCTTTGATGTAGGTGATGGGGTATTTTTACTACTACATCTCAAGCAAGCTATTTGTGAGAAGGAAATGTTGGAAATACTACATGCACTTAAGAAAAGGCGACCTTACAGAATGGGAAAACACTTCAAGGTAAAAATGGATCATGATAGTCTTAAATACTTTTTAGAACAAATATTATCTATAGAAGAATAGAAAAAATGGGTCACAAATATATTGGGTTATGAGTTTGACATCATCTATAGAAAAGGGAAGCAAAATTTTGTTGCAGATGCACTCTCAAGAAAGGATGAGGATGTGGAAGCATTGTTTTGTGTTATTTCTATTATCCAACTAGATTGGATAAACAAAGAAAGCGATGAATGGAAGAAGGAAGAAGAAGTGTGGCCACTCATTCAAAAGTTGCAGAAGATCCCAATTCAAACAATATTGCCAGAACTTGAAGAGGAAGGAAAAATCATATTGGAACCTGGAGCAGTCACAGAAACAAGAACCTGACAGCTACGAAATCGATCAATTTCAGAGTATCTCATCAAGTGGAAGAACTTACCCACTGAATATTCCACATGGGAGGACAAGAATATTCTACAGAAGCATTAAGAACTACTCAAGCATTGAGGACAACACTTTTTGAAGGAGAGGGGCATGTTAGGCCCCTATACTACTAGTGTAACCCCTTATTGTTATTAGTACAACCCCCTTATTATATTGTTGTACCCATGTACTCCCCATATTGTACTATTGTGCCCCATAAAAGCCCACTATTGTTATTATTGTGCCCTTACATTATTATTGTTATGTCGGCTCTAATTATATTATGACTCCTTAGACTCCTATATATAGAAAGGAGGTTTTGTCATTTGTATCATCCAAGAATTGTTCATTTGTGTAATGTAAAGGAGGTTTCCCCCTCGAAGAGGCTTATTTCTAAGGCGTTCATCTATCTTTTCTATCTTTTTGTGAGTTGGTTTCATAACAGGAAATACCATTTTTGGATTGTAAGACTTGAAGACCAAGAAAATAATGTAAGTGTCCTAAGCTTGTCATTTCAAACTGCTTTTTAAGGCTAGACTTCACATGGTTTATAAGTTTGGGATCACTACCAGTAAGGATAAGATCATGACCATAAAGAACAAGAATGATAAGAGACTTACCCACTTTATTGGTGTAGACAATATTGTCAGAATGGCACCAAGAAAAGCCAGTATCTAAAAGAAAACTATCCATTTTGGCATAACAAGCCCGACGGGCTTTCTTGAGACCATAAAGGGATTTCTTAAGATGAAATACAAGGCTAGAATCTTTTTGTATAAAACCAAGAGGTTGTTCCATATAGATTTCTTCATGCAAGTCCCCATGTAGGAAGGCAGATTTAACATCCATCTGATGGACTTCCCATAGGCAGCAAGGGAAAGAATAAGGAAGATAGAATTCATTTTGGCAATAGGGGAGAAGGTTTCAGTATAGTCAAGGCCTTCAACTTGTGAAAAAACCTTAGCAACAAGACGAGCTTTAAGTTTATCAACTTTTCCATCTGGTCCAAACTTGGTTCTATAAACCCATTTACATCTAACAAGTTTTCGTCCATTTGGAAGAGGAACAAGGTCCCATGTATCATTTTCTAATAATAAAAAATATTCTTCATTCATGGTTGTGTACCAATCTGGATGGCCTGAAGCTTCTGCAAATGTGTCAGGATCACAATTCATTGAACTTTGAGCCAATAAAGAAGAGGCTCTATCGAAGTAAGAAAGTGTATGATGTTGATTTGTAGGATCACCTGCAAGAGCACCTACTGCATCCCGAGTAGCGCGGACCCATTTTGGAAGATGAGGAGCTGAAGGAAGATCAAAAGAAGGTGGGGGAGGATTATCATCCTCGCTATCATCATCTGAAGAAGGAATATTTTCAGAAGTAGAAGGGATAGAGAGAGGTGGCACATCCCGTGAACTAGGCTCATAGTCTGATATATTTTCAACAAACTTTACATCTATTCTAATGATAACACTTTTAGATTTAGGTTGAAGAAGTCTATATCCTTTAACATCTTCAAAATATCCAACAGAAATACATTTTTCACTCTTAGGTTCTAAGGCTTTATGTTTCTCATCTGAAATGTGGGCCCATGCTTCACTTCCAAAAACATGAAAGTAACTTACATTTAGTTTAATTAAGCTCCATGCTTCTTCTGGAGTGATATTCTTTAAAACCTTAGTAGGAGTGTGATTTACGATGTAATTTTCACAGTTAATTGCTTCTGCCCAAAAATTAAGACTAAGTCCTTAGATTCAAGCATACAATTAGCCATTTCCTTTAAGGTGCAATTCTTCCTTTCAGATACACCATTTTGTTGTGGAGTATATGGAACAATATGGTGCTATTGAATTCCATGCTCAGTGCAAAAGTCAATGTTTTTTTTTTAACATATTCTCCGCCATTATCAAATCTTGTCTTAAAAATTTGATGTCCAAATTGTTTCTCAACAAAGGCAATAAAGGCCAAGAACATGTTAAGGACTTCACTCTTGAGTTTTAAGAAGTATACCCAAGTGCGTCTGGAGAAATCATCAATGAAAGTTAAGAAATACTTGTAGCCAGAGAATGAAACAACTAGAAGTGGACCACATAAATCAATATGCACAAGCTGTAAAGGGGCTGAGGCATGCTAAGAGGAACGTTTTTCAAAAATATCTCGATGATGCTTTTCGAGTACACATCTAGAACAAACACCATCTCTACAAGATACCATAGGAAGACATGTCACCATATTTTCTTTACATAGATTTTGAAGGGAGCGACAGTTTAAGTAACCAAATCGCTCATGCCAAAGTTTGCTCACTTCATCATTATGGTCAATAAATATCAAGGGAAGAGTTGATGACCCAAAGTTGTTAAACTTATACAACCTTGTAGAATCATCAGCAATTCCAGTAGCTAAATTCTGTCTAAGATCTCTTATGTCCTTAATTACAACATCATGAGGTGAAAATTCAACAGTTTTTCCTTCACCTAAATGAGTTATCTGATATACAGATAGAAGGTTGCAGGATAAGGTAGGAACACATAATACATCATTAAATTGACCATTGTCTAGATGAATAGTTCCAGTCCCTACAACACTAAGGGATCTATCATCACCAACATATATATTTTTGGTGTTACAATCATTTAAATAAGAAAACATGGCTTTGTCTTTGGCCATGTGATAAGAAGCTCCAGAATCAATGAGCCACTCATGAGAATGAGTAGTAGAAGATACATTTAGTGCATAACCAGACCGAGATGCTTGAAAACTACTTGCAGAAAGTGTTACTTCTAAAGATGAAGTTGAAGTTGAAGAGTGATCCAAATGGATGTTATGCTTCTTCATGGTTGCTTCCAAGGATTTCATCTTCTTAAAGCATTTGGATTATAAGTGACCATCACGATTACAAAAGTTGCAATGTCTATCAGTCTTCTTCCCTTTATTTTTATTTGCCTTAATCATTTTTTTGAGTTGATTTTTCATTTTGAGACTGAAATTTCTTATGACTCTTGTTTGGTTTAGGACCATTATTTTTATGATGCTTCTTATTTTGATTCTTTGAACTTGTTTGTTGTTGGGCTATTAAGGCTTTCTTAGAAGACTTTCCATTATTAAGAAGACCAAGATGTAAGAGCTTTTGTTGTTCTCTTATTAAATGATCACAAAAGGCACCAAAAGAGGGGGACTTGTAGGCTTGTCCTTGAGAAATAAAGACTTCTCTAGTAGAATGGAAGGTGGAAACAAACACAAAATAGACTGATCCTAACTTAGTAAGAATGGAATATGATGATGATGATGATGATGATGATGATGGTTAACGTCCATTGAGACCAAACATTGGTCTATTGGACCTAAAGAAACAAATTATTTATTTTGATTTAAGATTTTATTCCTATGCTCAAAAGGCTTGGAGAGAAGCCTCCCGAGATCACTATAATTTTGACATTGTAAAAGGCTAGGAAGGTCAATATATAAGGCTACCATCTTCTTTCTTAACCTTAACACCTTCCAAGAGAAGTCTAAGGGTCTAGAACTTGGAAAAAAAATATTCAATGGAAGAAAAATTATTGGGGTCCAAAGTAAACAACTCATTTTCGAGTTGATGGGCTCTAATTTCATTTCTAATTCCAAAAACATTACTGAGTTTTTTCATTGCTTTATCGGTGGTATCAATTTCTGCGATATGGAATCTAAGGTCTAGAGAAATAAACATCCCTATCAACCCACATGCTTGATCTTGCTTATCTTCATCTTGAGGTTTAGACTCTTGGCCTGAGGCTATTCTATAAATACCTTTACTTCTAAGTAAATCCACCATGTATGATAGCCATTGGAAGTAGTTGGTCTTGTCAAGAATAACTAGGCATGGAATTTCAATTTTAAAAGAAACTGAAGCTATATATTCTTAAACTAAGTGTTCAAATGGAAAGATCTCGAAAAATTAGTCCAATTAAAAAAAACGGCTCTGAAAATGACTTCTGAATGAAGAAGTTATGGATTTTTGAAGAAAAGTTATTAAAGATGCCAACGGACCGTGTGAAAGTTTGGAAGTTGATGATAATGTTATATTTAAAAAAAATTCCCCCATTTCCAAACTTAATTTAATTAGCTCACTTAAAAAAAAAATTTACTTTATGTGACCCACATTTATAACTAAGTGAAAGTCACTTTTACAATGGTACTTTATGAACCATCCACTAAATTGTAACTGAAATAAAAGATAAAGTGACTTTAGAATTATAAGTGACTCGCATTTTATAATGGGTGACAACACTTTGACATAAAGTAACTTTAAAACCTAAGTTACATGTGTTTTTTGAAAAAGTAACTCAAGAAAAAGGAAGACTTGAACCCAATACATCTATTCTCATAAAGTAACGTTAGACCAAGTGAGTTAGTTTAAAAGGTTAGTAACTATTGGAAAGGAGAAAGGGTTTTTTTTTTCACTAAAGCTTTGGGGTGCGTGCTTTCTTGAAAAATCCTTTTTGCCTACAAAACAAAAAAAAAACCTTACAAACCAAACGAACAAGAAAAAGTTTCCAAGCCTTATGACTTAAAATTAGATTTGTCCAGAAACTAGATATTTTCCTCAATGTTTCTGATTTTCTGAGATCACACTAAGGCGCAATGGAAAAGAGCATATGCATGAGAAAAATCCTTTCTTTTTGTTTCTGGTTTTTCCAGATCACACAGAGTCGCGGGGAAAAGATCATACGCAGAAATGAAAGGTATAGATCTGGTAATAAAAATATATATATCACTATACACCGAAATAGACAAAGGGATAAATAACTATAACCACAAATATAGGATATATGCCCCCAGATCTTAAAAATGACCTTTGCGCGTGAAACAAAAGTGGTTCCTCACTAGAACAGATGCTCCTAACACAATAGATCAGTTATCTTGGCCTGAAAGTGGCTAGAAACAGTAGATCTAGGAAACGACTCTCGAATGCAATTGTATTGGCTTTAGATTTGGATCACCAACAGATGCGATCCTCGAATGGCTCTGATACCATGTAGGAATTTACAGGGTAAGTTCCTTACATAGAACACCAAATGACATTACTCACAAACAGATCACATATCAGTACACCAATATTCTTGATGTGGTTAAAACCCTCAAAGAGAGAAACAGTCCACGGCCTGAGCCAATGCGACCAATTTAGGAAATTTATTAATGCAAAAGAAAGAAAATTTACATAAGCTTCTCTCATGAAAGATCACCCGAAAAATGACCCTCCATGCTCTTTAAATAGAGATCATGGATCAATTAGGTGTTAAGCCATAGATCAATTGTCGGTAATATCGAGGAGACAATGAACTGTTAGATCACTTCATGTCTATAACATATCGTGGTCATCCGATTGTAAGTTACAAAATGTACATACTAAAGAAACACACTTTGCATAACTATACACTAGATCAAGTTATACTTAATTGTTTCCTATATGTCGGGATATCCTAACACATGCAACCTATTACCTGAAAAGAAATCCAACTATAGCTATTGATCCCACTATTTCCTTTCACTTCCATTCTTTCCTTTGCCTTCTTTCTCTTAATCCAAGTGAATACTACAATGCTCCAATCAAACTCCAAGAATACTCTTATTGTGCAAGAGTATGGAGAATGAAAGGAGAGCTCCAAATTTTACTTGACAAAAGATGTGAACTAATTATCTAATGCCTTTTTATCATTGATGCCTCTATTTTCTTGATTTTCCTTCTTTTTTACTCTAATGTCCCTTGCATGCATATATGTGTCCCTTCACATTCCTTTTCTCCTATTTTCTTTATTTTCATAATTAAAATGTCATTTATTACCTCCTTGCCTTTGCCAATGCCTTGTCAATTTCCATAGCCATTAATTAATCACAAGTTGTGCCCACTAGGATGTTTTCCCAACATTCAACTTGGAATATGTGTCCCATGACCTTGGTCTTGTTTTATTTACGTGGAAAATCAACCAAGGGATGTTACAATTGATTTTAATTCATTGAATAATATTTCAGCAACTCCTTTTTATACAAATGTAATTTTAGAAAGCAGAGGAGATGTTAATAATGATGAATTTCTGGTTAATTCTAAACATGATAGAGAAGATTCAATTATCAATACTTTCAACAGTGTTAGAAATTCTCTTAATTATGCATCCAGTTTTCTGTTTGGTTTTCATTTATCTTATGAAGAGGAAGAAAACACTAGTGAAGTCATTTATAATGATGACTTGAAAAATGAGAATATTGAGACACTTTACCCTTCGATAATGATTATGCCAGGTTCTCATACTCTTAATCCTTTAATTCCTTCCATATTTGAAGATGAGAAAAACACCATCATAGAAAATGTTCCAGCAAATTCTCATTTTCGAACATCTCTTCATTGTAATGATTTCATTATTTAAGAATCCACCTGTATTTATGATTTTTGCGATGATGAAGTTTTCTTTTTTTATCATGAGCCTGAAATTGTTCCATTTTAATAATTTTAATCTCATTATTTCAGTTCACACTTGTGGAAAAGAATTTTTTGTAAACAAACTTTTGCTATCTTGTACTATTATTTGTAATAGTAGTGTAAATTATGATTTATTTTTTCTTTATTTACCTCAATTTAAGATTAATTTTCTTTCAAATTTTATTTTTGAATTTTTGGACATATTACACTAGCACTTTGAGCACTCAGGCTCTAAACACTCATCAAATGCAGTAATGGGCATACATGAAAATCAATTTCAACTATTTAACCATGACCATCAACAACTCCTAATTTTTCAATTTTGTTTGATGTTTATTTTATGCTAATGAATGCATTATTTTCAAATGAATTATTTACAAGTTCTAGCACTTGAAAGTGGTTTATTACAATCTGGTTAGCATTTCAATTTGTCCAAAATATTCCGAAATATTCATTGAACTTCCATTCAAACCTTACCAATTCATTTGAAAAGTATTTGGAAAACTCAACTTCTCAAAATATTTTGTATTCTCTCTCATTTGTGCATAATACATAAGATGAGGAGCTACCATGACAAGACTCAACCTCCTAAGTGACCTTAAGGAAGTGGAATCGATGGAAGCCCACAACACAAACCTTCTATACCTGCTATAGGACTCCCAGAAGCCTGCCCAGTAATCCCCATGACTAGTCCCTGTGTCCCACTAAGTTTTAGACTATTAAACCCCTAGACGCTCCCTTGATATGTTCATGGGTGTCTCTGGGGACATTTCTCCTCAGACCTGTGCCTGCAACTCCGGGATTTGTGCCACTTTTCAAGCCTAGAATCCAAGTCACTACCCATAAACCCTGTATCTCTCATAATCCATAATTTACATGACAATAAGACTTCCAAGCCAAAAACTATCTCCAGGGCTAGGCCTAACCATCCCCAACCGGGGTTGAGATTTTGTTAAACACTTGGAATCAATGCAATCCGTAGGACATGAATACAAGACAGAGCATAAATGGCTAATAACTCATATGAGACTTGATAAGGACCATTTCCCTCTTCTTTTAACTTTTTTGACATCAATTAGGTCTTCCATCAATTATCCTTTCAGTTACAAGTAAATACATGAAATAATCATGAATATAACCTGTCATATAACTATGCTTATAACCAACATTAAACCATGTAAATAATAATGAGATAACAACCATTAAGGCCACATAATAACACATACAAAAGCAAGATAAATTAGTTTTTATTAAACCTAGGAAAGAACCAACCAGGTTCGGGACTTCCATGTACCACCCGACCATAGACATGGCTGAACCAAATATTTCTTTCAGTTAGTCACCCTCGTGCCATATTCCAAGCATGAATGTGGGAGATCATGGATATACCAATCCAAAAACAACCAAGGGAATCCAGAGGTTAAACCACCTCCACCCTCACCAAACCGTGAACTCACCAAAAATAGCTCCGAGATCACAAAACCAAACCGAGCTTAGAATTCCTCTGAACTCCATCACTATCCTTGAGGAATTTTACTTCTCCTTGTCTCTCATTATTTACCGCAATCCACATTGGATCACTAGGCCCTAAACCGAGACTCCATCCTCAAGATTTACTATGTATCCTGCCAAAAATAGTCAAAGATTCCTAGGCCTTTGGGAATTTTCCTAAGACCACCTCCACCTCCGATTCTGAAACCATCCAGCAATTCCAAAGCTCAAAATCAAGAAAAAATACCATCACACAGTGGCTATCCAGAAAAAGGCAAGGCAATGTTGAAAGCCACTGTCATAACTCGACAAGACCATGTCACTGATAGCTAGAGAACCAAATACCAACATGCAAAGCCATGCATGTCAAAACTAGCTAGTAAACCACACATGCAATATCTTACCTGCAAGTATTCATGTTGAAGTTGTTTGATCCTGCTCTTCCTTGCTTTCTCTTTTCTTTCCTTTCTTTTCCTTGTCCTTCCTTCGCTTTCTTTTCCCTTCCTTGCTCTAAAGATAGAATGCTCCAAGAAAATCTAAGTGTCCAAGAGTGTGACAGAGATATTAATGAGAGAGCTCCAAAATCGAACTGACAAAAGGTTACACTGACCAAGCCTGAGAAAAAGCTTGCCAACTGATCCTCATAAGCCTTTATATCAATGAGGCCCCTATTTTCTTCATTTTCCATTATTTTCCTTCATTTTCCTCCTCACATGAAACCTATGACCTTTCACCTTCCTTTTCTCATAATTTCCACTATTTTCATAAATAAAATGCCAATTAATGACATTGTGCCTTTTCAATGCCTTTTCCATTTCCTTTGTCAATTTCCTTAGCCATAATAGCCGAAATGAACACCCACTAGGATAATTTGCCAACATTCAACTTGGAATATGTGTCCCATGACCGTGGTATTATACTTGTCTTTATTAACTTTTATTACATAAAATTTTAACTAGGGGCGATTACAGACCCCTTCCCCTTAGGGAACATCGCCCTTGATGTTAAACCATGCCAAGACCTCAACAAAACCATTGAAAACCAAACATATTGTTCATGCCACTTTATAACTTAGCATGTTACAGTATTTACAATGAATGGCCACTGCTAAAACATGACAAACATACCCTTTACTGGAGCTTTATAACATAGCTCATTACAGTATTTACAATAACAACCACATATACTCATGCACATTTGCTTCAACCAACAAATAACCATACTATCTATGGAGCTTTATAAATCCATCTTGATATTGTATTTACAATAATATACACATGTGCACATTTTCTCAACCAACAAATAAAGGATACGATGCCTGCATCAACAACAAGGGAATATAGAGGCTTACACCTCCACCCTCAAAAGTAATTCCAAGATTCACTTCCTTCCTAGGAAGTCCAGAATCCATTGCTAAAGTTAAAGCTGCATCCAATGTCCAGCGCTAAAATCCTACACCACTTGTCCTCTCAGCGAACAATTACTGACTCATTGTTTTAGAGTGCACTCCCAATGTGCATATGACTCCATATGGAAATGTTAATGACCAAAACAAATATATCATCAACCTTCCATTCTATGCTACACAGCCCCTCTGGCAATCTGGCCACCCGTTTCATGTAGTCACTCACCTTCCAAGTTCCCCGGCATCCCCCATCCCGAGTGATACATCCCTTGGCAAGGCTTCCTCGCATCGGAAGGTCAAACAACCAAGGAATATACTTGCTTCAAAACCATCATACTGGTCATAGCATGCTCATGGAAATCAATGGACACTATTGGGTACCAGTGTCCCAAAATGTCCCTTCCCTTGAAGTGCTTTACCAACATACTTCTACCTTTTCCAATTTCTTTCACTGTTGCTGCTAATTCTTGCAGTCGATTTTAACCACCCAACCCAGGAATTTCCCATGCTTTCATGTATCAAGAACATAACTTCCATTATATTTAAAATAAGTCGAACTAAATTCACATCATACCTCATCGGTAGCTCATCAATAAGGTATACTTGCAATTTTGTTCATTTCCTATCATAGCAAGTCAAACTAGCATCTTTGACCAAATCATCATGTATAAACATATCACATTAGGCTAGCTCAAAACACAACCACCATAAATCAAAATCATAGATCACATGTACCCATCATAAACCTGAATCATAGATCACATATAACCATCATAAACCTGAATCATAGATCACATATAACCATCATAGGTCACATGTATAATAAAATTGAAATAAAATATTAATACTTATCCTTCATCGCTCCTTGCTTATGCCTTTGTTCTTTTTATACACACACTAGATCGGTCGCCATGCCCGACAAGCACCCAGTGCCTTTGCTTCTCTTCAATCACATACACATACACAATATACATCACAACACATACATCCACACACAATGTATGAAATCACACAATGCATATACCTACACCTGATATACATCATGACACATACACCCACTCTTGATATACATCACGACACATACACCTACACCTAGTGTACAACACAACAAGATACATACACCTATACCGATTGTACAAAATGATACAATACATACACAAAGTACAACACAATGAATACACATGTTATGATTCCACAACTACACAATGCACATACATAGTACCGCATGGGCACAACACAACATGTACGACATGAACATAATATCACATGTACACTAGTACCATATGTACAACATGTACATAGAACCACCTGTACACAACACCACCTATATAACATGTGCACAACATCACATGTACATGACACCACCTACACAACACATACACAATGCCACATGTACACCGCACCACCTGTACAATGTGTATACAATACCACATGTACGCAGTACCACATGTAAACTACATCACATGTACATAACATCACATGCACAACATGTACACAACACCACCTACACACAACACCACATGTACAATTGTGCACACAACACCATATGTACATAGCACCACTTGTACAACATGCACACAACACCATATGTACATAGCACTACATATACAACATGTACATAGCATCATATGTGCACAACACTGCATATCCAACATGCGTGCAACACCATATGCACACAACACCGCATATCCATCATGCACACAGTACGATATGTACACAACACCGCATATCCAACATGTACATAGCACTATCTATACCTAGCACTACATATGAAATATGCACACAACACCATAGTTACAATCACTAAATATAAAATATGCACAACATATACATAACAATAGCACTGCACATCTAAGACCACACTGCCTCTACTAGGCAACCTTGCTTCCAGTGTCTATCCCCCATCCATGCTTATCCTAGAATGTTGCGGATCACAATGTTTTCGTTCCTTTGATGCATCCCTCAGTATTACCTATCCATAACATAGGCATAGTATAAGCATATAATATCAATTCATATCCACTTGATATTGACCTCAAAGATCTGTTAGGCTACTCTTCCCACTTGATTCCTCATGAAGCAAGAATCTCTTCATGCCATTCACCTACATAAGCAATCATTCCTCCACAAGAATGATCCCTAGTGACTCTGTCAGACAACAACATACATATATAAATGTATACACATAAACATCAACATAAAACAATCATGGTCCCTAATGACCTTATCAGATAACAACGTACATACATACATATATGCATATAAAAAATAGCATAAAGCAATCATGATCACAACATAATTACTATATTTCAAGGGCAAGTTTAAGATAACTTCCTTTATTCAAGCACAACATGCACAACATTGAGAATCACAGTTCCCAAGATATCCAAGGCATTTGTTACCTTAAGCCCATTTATTTTTCCTTTCCTGTTACCTTTCTCATGACTATCTTACCACTGTCCATTATCCCAATGGACCAAACCAATCCAACCGATTGTCATACTCTTGCCTTCAACTACCCTTATACATGCACCGACTTCATTTGAGTCTTATATTCCTTGCTAGATTTCATTAAGCTCTCCCTGAGCTCCACTAACTTTCCTCCTTTCCAACGAATTCCCAAGCATTAGGGGGATTTTTAGGTCTATAATGGGCCTCCTAAGGAAATTCTAAAATAATAGTGAAAATAATAAAATAATATTAGATTAGATCATCAAATTTTAGAGGGAAAAAAGAAAAAACTGTTTTTTCAACTCCTATTTTCAACTTATCCCCTTATGTGTTTATTCAACTTTTCGAGCGGAAACACTTGTTGGATGAAAAATTTGATTCCTCATCCAAGGAGTACCCATGTTGCATACTTTCGATGGACCCTACTACACGAAAAATGAGAAAAACATGAAAAACGTGATTGCAATCACGTTTTTTCATGTATTTTTCATTTTTCGTGTAGTGAGGTCCATTGAAAATATGCAACATGGGTACTCCTTCGATGACAAATTAAATTTTTCATCTAACGAGTACTCCCTCTCAAAATTTTAGTAAAACCTTAGGAGATAAGTTTAAAATACAAGTTGAAAAAACATTTTTATTATTTTATTATTTTTTAATATTTTTTCATTTTTACCGCAAAAATGGTGAATCATCTCCCATAGTTGACATCATCATCTTGAATCCTGTTGGTTCTTTAAAGTTTGATTTTGTTGTACATTTTTCTTATGAGGCCCATTTTATACCTCAAAATTCCCCTAATGACCCTCAAAACATAAAAGGCAAGAACAAGAAACAAACAATAAGAAAATCATGAAAACCAACAACACGACACCGCAAACAAAGTGGTATTGCCATACACTAAACATAAAAAAAAAAATCCACAATCAAGTGCAACAAATCACAAAAGACCAAAAGCACGAGACTAGCAACAAACACCATGACGCAATCCCCATGATTCCTAGTGCTTCCAAGGAAAACTCAACGTGAGCCTTCTCCAAGGTTTCATGGAAATTTCTTTTGCCATGAAATCCCCTGCATCATATTGCCATAAACACATAAGTTTTAGTGCATAATTAAACATAAAAACATAATAGTTACCTTACCTTGTCATTCTAATGCCAAGTATGTTGCCCTGCAACTAGTCACATGTGTCAACCACATGTTCCAAATATCAAGACAATTATATCTATCAATTGGAAATCAATCTTTACCAAGACTAACAATCATGTCATAATCCATAGTCAACTCATAGTTATTTGACATAATGCTACAACTCTCACCTATTACAGTCAAGTACATGTCAACTATTTCAACACGTGTTAGTACGACCATCTTAAAACAAGATCATTTCTTCATACAATCTTATAGACACATACTCATATCATGTGATAAATCAAACATTCAACAACATATAGACAACATAATAGACACCAACACTCAAACACCAAATAGACGACGTAATCAAACATTCAAGCACAAAGTAGACGACATAAGCAAGCTCATACCTTAATATACCTCAAGGGAGGTTATCTTGTCTGCACAATCAATCCAATTTAGCATGCTATAACTTCACGACATATCAACTCAAACATAAATAAGGTCATGATATCCATAATAGTCACTAGCTAACATGTTCACATCATAACATAAACAATTATCATTCATACATAATAATCACATCTGCACAGTCAATCTAGATTAGTATGACATAATATCACAATATATTAACTCATACTTGAATGTCATAACCCTAACCATTTGCATAGACCAATCTAGTTTAGCATGACGCATATAACATCAAGATCTTAATGCAATAACCCTAATCATTAACTAACATATAACAACAAAAAGTTAACATATAACATTCTCATCAACAACATATAACACAATCATCAAGTTAACTGTAATAAAACAACAGTAACAATGCATACAACCACTGGATGCTATCATTCATGATTATCCGACACATGTGCATATGACTACACTAATCAATTAGAATTTATCATACATGTAACCATAATAATATTAGAATGACAAGCATATCAATAACCCTAATACTTATAACAACCCTTAACCTACATACCTGCATGCCCAACATGCAAACCTATATGACGACATGTTCTTGCCTTGAGGTCCAATGTTGCAACTTCACTTTGATGGTATGCATCTCCTGCTTTATCTCAACCAACTCATTAGCATCATAACATACCAATAACATCATGATGACCTAATTTCATACAATTACCTCACAATGCATGTCTGAACTACCATACCTGCATAATCATAACCATGAAAATGCATGAATAACAACATATAGACACTAACATGCATAAAAAATGCATATACAACTAATATGGATTCATGACAAATGCATCCCAACAACAACATCATCAACTCTTACATGGAAAAACAATAGTAACAATGACCACTACAATGCATACATAAAAAGCACATATACAACCTACATGCATGCATGACAAACACATTATACCCAACTACTTCAAGTGTTGAACCATGCTCTGATACCACCCTGTAACAATGCCTCCCCTCATGTCTACCCACTTTCATTGGTTTATTGGGGTAAAAATGAGATGAGGAGCTACTATGACAAGACTCGACCTCTTAAGTGACCTTAAGGAAGTGGAATTGACGGAAACACACAACACAGATCTTCTGTACCTCCTGAGTCATCCCCATGACTAGTCCCTAGGTCCCACTAAGCTTTAGACCATTAAACCCCTAGACACTCCCTTGATATGGACATGGGTGTGCCTGAGAGGCTCTAGTCACTCCCATAGTAAGGCATGGGTGCATCTACTGAATTTTCGCCTCAAACATATGCCTGCGACTCTGGGATTTTTTCCACTTTTCAATCCCAAAATATAGGTCACTACCCAAAAAGCCCTGTAGCTTTTAGAATCCATAATTTACATGACAACAAGACTTGCAAGCCAAAATCTGGCTCTAGGACTAGGCCTGACCATCCCTAACCAGGACTGATATTTTGTTAAACACTTGGAATCAATGCAATCTACAGGACATCAATACAAGACAGAGCATAAATGACTGATAACTCATATGAGACTTGACAAGAAGGGTCACCACCCTCTTCCTTTAACTGTTTTTACATCAATTAGGTCTTGCATCCATTATCATTTCAGTTACAAGTAAATACATGAAATAACCATGACTATAACCAGTCATATAACCATGCTTATAACTAGCATTAAACCATGTACATAAAAATGAAATAATAGCCATTAAGGCCACATAATAACAAGTACAAAAGCAAAAGAACTTAGCTTTTATTAAACATACACAAGAGAGAACCAGGTTTGGGACTTCCACATACCACCCGACCATAGACATAGTTCAACCAAATCTTTCTTTCATTCAGTCACCCCCATGTCATATTCCAAGCATGAATGTGGGATCTCATGGATAAAACAATCCAAAAACAACCAAGGGAATCTAGAGGCTAAACCACCTCCACCCTAACCAAACCATGATCTCACCAAAATCGACACTGAGATCACAAAACCAAATCAAGCTTGGAAGGCCTTTAGACTCCATCACTATCCTTGAGGAATTTTCTATTTCCTTGTCTCTCAGGCTTTACCACAATCCACACAGGATCACTAGGCCCTAAATCGAGACTCCACCCTCAAGCTTTACCATGTATCTTGCCAAAACAGGTTAAGGGATTCCTAAGCCTTTGGGAATTTTCCTGAGACCACCTCCACCCGGGATTCTGAAACCATCTTGCAATTCCAAAGCTCAAAATCGAGAAAAAAATCCTATCACACCATGGCTATCCGGAAAAAGGCAAGGCAAGGTTGAAAACCACTATCATAACCCAGCAAGACCATGCCACCAATAGCTAGAGAACCAAATACCAACATGCAAATCCATGTATGTCAAAACCAGCTATGTAATCACACATGCAATATGTTACCTGCAAGTATTCCCACTAAATCTTCTTGATCCTACTCTTCCTTACTTTCTCTTTTCTTTCGTTTCTTTTCCTTGTCCTTCCTTTACTTGGTTTTCTCTTCCTTTCTCGAAAGCTAGAATGCTCCAAGAAACTCTGTGTGCCTAAGAGTGAGAGAGAGAGAATAATGGGAGAGCTCCAAAACTGAACTGACAAAAGGTTACATTGGCCAAGCCTGAGAAAAATATTTCCTAGTGATCTTCATAAGCCTTTTTATCAATGAGGCTCCTATTTTCTTCATTTTCCATTATTTTCCTTCATTTTCCTCCTCACATGCAACCTGTGACCTTTCACCTTCATTTTCTTATAATTTCCATTAATTTCATAAATAAAATGTCAATCAATGCCATTTTGTCTTTTCAATGCCTTTGTCATTGCTTTTGCCAAGTTCCTTAGCCATAATAACTAAAATGAACACCCACTAGGATGTTTTGACCAACATTCAGCTTGGAATATGTGTCCCATGAGCATGGTATTATATTTTCTTTTATTAATTTTTATTACATGAACTTTTAATGAGGGTTTGTTATAGAAGTAAACTTAAAATTAAATTTTTTGAGGTATGCATATATATGTTCATCCTCATATGCTATTAGTCTTCATTTCGACGCTTATTTTCTTTTTAGTCATATTTTATTTCTTATTTTGTTGTGCTTCTTTTGACATGTCTTCATTGGCTTGAATTGAAGGCTTGATTATGTTAGCAAATTAAATTAGAATGAAGTGACCAACTAGCCTTTTCCAAGACACAAACATGTTCAGGGAAGTATTCATTTTCTGATCAAAATATTTTTAATTTTAATGCTATGTTTATGTTTTAGATTTCCTTTTCTTTACAAATTTGCAAGATGAGTCATGATGATATTTTGCCTCTTTTATTGATGTAGATAAAATCAAATGCTTGGCTCTTTCTTGCTCTGTTTTCTAAAAAGGTCTTTGAAGGAAACGGAAAATCATAAAGAATTTTACAAGGGTTACATAAATAACTCCATTCCATCACCAGGATTTTACGCTTTCTGGGATTTTACATTTGCTAAAGCTAAGACTTAGTTAATTTTGGTCATCATACTTTCTTTAATACATTATGTGTATTTTTTAAAAGGCAAGCATGCTCATTATTTATTGCGCAGTACGTGGTCTAACGCATAAACCTCGATCCATTACTTTATGCATGGTTCCTTTCCACCGGGCTCCCTTTAGCAGGATGACGTGTTCAGGTACCATACGATTGGCACATACCTCAATAACTAATTGGTTCTAGTAACCATATTATAGCACTCATCATCCCGTTAAACATAAGTCGAAGCATTTTCTTTGCTATCATTTTGAAATCATTAGGATTAACCCATCAGGACAACTCATCACACATGGCTTCTCCTCATACTTTCTCTCTTACGTTTGACTTGGCCTATGATTCCACATCATCTTTCTTGTTATTTCCCCAACCATATCTTTCATAGCCTCTCTTTGTTTCTTCTGAGATTTCATCCTTTCGGGATGACGTGGATAGATGGGCCTTTTTATTCACATTGTTTTCTCTTGATTACATTTGTATTTCTCCATCGCTCCACTTTAATGCTTATTAAGCAAAGTTTCAAATCCTCTCCATATTTATGTAATTATAATTACGTAAGTTGGGATTTTGGATTGATACCATGGGATAGTTGAAAACTTTGGAGCTAATGTAAAATATGAGGAAGCACAGGGAATAATCCAACTATAATGTAAAACAAAACACATTTTCATTTTGACTTTTCATGGTTTTTTTCATTTTTTTATTCCTTGAACATGAACCAGTCTTTCTCAGCTTAATGCTTTCTCTAGTTTAGATTCAATAAGTTGATGATCTTAGGTGGATGAAATCTACATTAAAATGTAACTTCTTCATACTTTTAATCTCAATAAAAAAAATAAGTTACCTCTTTTTGGAGAAAATCGATATCGTTCACGTAGTTATTAGTGAAAATATTCAAGGTAAGACTCATATGCTCATTTTTTGCTGATCTAAAACTATCTTCTTGCTGGTATTCAAGAGTTGATTTGAAAATTTAGCACCCATGCTTGCTCAGATTTGGAATTTGTTCTCCTTGTTTCGCTTTATATTAATCTTGGAAAAGTAGTTATGATGCTAAGTAAATTGTAAATAAACTAAAAGGGGGTGTCTCTCGACCTCTATTTTGCTTTCACTTAATATTTTCATAAACCTTATTTTTATTAGGAAATCATCAATATTTTTCCAAGCAAGCTTATTTTTTAAACAAGAAAATTTTCAAGGGGATAAACTTCTTAGTTAGCTTAACTTTTTGTCAGATTTGTTGTAGAGAGCTAGAATTTTTGTTTGAATAAAATTATAATCAATTACAACTTTGTGAGACAACTTAACAAGATCTCAACTTAAGAAAAAGTTGCATCATATCCCGCATATTGTTCTTTTGTTGAGACATTTATTATTATTATTATTTGTCTTGTTTAGGTTTTCCTTTTGTGTTTTCATTCAATTTTTTATTTTAGTTTTCATTTCTTTTCTTCTTTTGCAATTTTTGGAGTGTGTTGATTTCACTTTTTCTTTGGATTGGATTTGGTGATATTACCAAGATTTATATGGAAGAATTTTCCTTAAATCTAAAGGTCTTTCCGGTTTTTCTTTCCTTGGTATAAATGGGGAAATAATTATAATGCTTTCAGATTCCACTTGGCATGATTATTGGGTAATCAACTATGCTCTATTATCCATAAACAAAATCCTATCCTTAAGGAATATTTCTATGAAAATGATGTCATTATGTTGACTTTCAACTTTTCTAACTAGCTAAGTCCCTATTTTATAAAACTTATAATGGTTACCACACATTGCACTTAAATATTTCCATCATTATCCAATGAACTATTTCTTAATCCCAATTTTAAGAAAGCAAAATATATTTATCAACAATTAATTTAAGGTAATTAACTCTTGGGAGGCAAGACTAGCCAAGCAAAGATTAATTACCTAAAACTTTTTGCGTCATCCCTTGCTCTTAAGGATTTGATCTGCCTCCCCATCTATTAAGTAATCTATTGGAGATTAACAATAACAATTGTTGAACTTTAAAAAACAAAACAGATAGTTGGAGGATAAGAGATCTCATTGCGAGCTGACCTACTTTGATCATAGGCCCTAACATAGTGACACTACCATTTATTGGTCACCAAGCCAAGGCAATGGCCTTTGGCCACAAGGTTGGAGGACTAGAGGTATCATCACAAGCCGACTTTTTCACTTTGATAGTTCCCGTGAATGGCATTGTCCTTAGCTGGTTAATAAGCTAGGACAGTGATCTTTAGTATCCAAATAAGGTTTTTTAAATGATTTGATAACTATGTATTTATTTCTAACAAATGGGACACTGGCATCTAAAATGGTTAAAAGGAATCCACATCGAGGTTATAGACATCTACTAACAATAGTAGCCATGCCTATGGTATAGAAGTTAATTTAATACTATGATTTACTTGATTACCTTGTTTTCTCAAAACTAATTGCTGACAAAGGTTACTGTTGCATATACAAAGTTTCCTAGAACACATATTTCGTGGGGCAATATTTGAATAAGTTCATGGATAATGATGGATATGATTTATGTATGTTAACTCTACATGTCATGAGCAAAGTTGTTGGTATATTTGAAATTTGACATTTTGTATAATTTAATCATCATTTCTTTATTTTTATAGGTTTCACACCTTTAACCAGAGATAACTACTTCTTCCCCATATGTCGCCATTGTTGTGGAAAAACAACAACCCCCATTTTCACATTATTATTTTCATACAATAATGGGGACCCTCTATGTAAATTTTTGGTCATATCACTCCTTTCATGCTTTATTTTTTTAATTTTTGTGGGATTTTCATTTTTTCTCATTTTTCTGCTTTGATTGTTTCATTGTGTATGGTTGCTTGTCAACTTCCCAATAACTTGAATTTTGTTGAATTTGGACTTATGATTTGAAAATAGTGCTCCAAAATTTGATATTTTTTTACCATCTTACTTAAATATGTACAAAACATATTTTATTTTAAAATTATATAAATAAATTTTTTAATTAAATTAATTGTAAATTGTTTAACTAATTATTAATTATTTATTTACTTTTCAAAAAGCAAAAACTTATATTAATGAAAGATAATCAAAAGGGAAAGGCGTTAAAAGTGTTAATATAAAAAAAAAGAAGTTTACACAATAATATGCATTAAAAACCCGAGGAAAATTTAACCTCAAATTTAACCTCCTGATCTCCGAAATTCACATCATAGTGGGAGGATTTCATTTGAATGACAAACATAAAACGATACAAGGGCTTAATGAGGGTAGGAGGAGGGTCCCACTCTCCACGTGGTCCTCCCTTCTCCTTTACATGCTTATATTAAATCTTTTATATGCCTCTCATTGTTTAAGCATTTGAAACATTCGTTCCACGTTTATTGTGAATTTTTTCTTTATTTAATTGTTTTTAATAACGTTTAAATATGACATTATTTAATTAACTTTTTTTTAATATTTAATATTTTGATTTTTCATATTTAAATAAAAATTGTAAAAGTTAAAATAAAAATAAAATTAACAAATTGTCTATGAATACATTTTCTAACCTTTTTTCAGTTTTGATATTCAAATTTTGGAAGCTCTGAGTTTTACTAAGTCCAATGAGGCTTAGGACAACTCGCTTGAAAACTAGAATTATAGAGAATAATATGGTAGAATCAAATCAAGGAGATCTGAATAATTAATAGCCCAAAAATTTAGCAGAAGATTGCGTAACGAATTTGCAACAAAAAATGGTTCGATTGGGTTTAGTTTGGGAAAATTTCACTGGCTTGGATAAATTGTTGTCGCTAATTCATTTTCCGAATTATTCAAGGGCTAATCAAATCTCTACAGGAAGCAATCACAACATGCACCCTCTTTCATTTTAATTTATCTAATTTAATTTAGATTTGGAAATTTGTTGAGAGAATTGTTATTTGATTTCTATTATGCAAAATTAATTTGTTTTCATTTTTCTATTTTTTGGATTGATTTTGGTAGGGAGCAAATGAAAATATCAACCACAAAATTTATTGAATCAATGATATTGCACCAACAAGGGAGGAAAAAGAAAATTTCTAGCTGAAAATTATTGGAGCAAATCTATCTCCCAACAACTCTCCAAGCAAGCTAGCAACACGAGGGTAATTCCAATATCTCTCTTCTCATTGATGAATTATTAGATATATTACAAGTTAGCAGGAAGGGTGACGAGGTAATTAGACCCATTAGAACCAATTAGAACCATCATTACAAACAAATAAGAGTTTGATTTGGAACTTTGATCAGGTAGTCTTCCCAAATGTTTATAAGGTCATTTTTTGCCATCAACACTAGTGAATATGAAGATGGGGTAAGCACCTTGAAGAGGTATTATGGTATCCCACGTAAAGCCTCCTAACATTATGCGCTTGTATAACAAAGAGCTTGTCAAGTTAAGGCCTTACTATGTTGACAATGTTGGTCATGATGTTGATGCTTAAAGATGGCTTACCAATCTAACTGTTCTTATGAGAACTCTTCAGTTTGAGAATAACCTTGTACCAGGTGTACAATTATGAATACCTCCCTAGTTAAGAGGGAGTGTTGGAAAATGTAACTAGTTTCGGTCTTCACAATTGTCATTGTACTCAAATAATTACATATATCTTATGTTATAAGAAAAAAAGAAAGAAAAAAATTATTTTGAGCATGGGTTTCATGCTCCATTTTGATGGTCATCTAGGTCAAGCATGTTCTTCATGCTTCTAGATTTTGTCATGTCAAAATAATATTTTTATTGAGTCAAATCATTTGCATAAGACCCTATTGGCCAAGTTGTAATGTGAAAAAGATATCAATTATTTGTCTAGAAAGTCCTTGTACCCTCCAAGTACAAGTTGGCCCTAGCAATGACAAGTTGGCTTAAATAAGAAAATTTGACCCCATAGAAAGCCTATAAATAGAAGAAGATTCAACCTCCTTAGACACCAATTCAATCTTAAGCAAGGAGCATCAAGGAAGATAGATCGAAGGTCAAGGATGCAAGCAGAAGACAAAAAGATCAAAGAAAAATTTGTTTTGGGCCATATTCTCTCACCTGTGTGAAGGATCTAGGGTTTCTGGTGTTGTTGCAAGGCTAAAGTTGAAAGACCTAATTGCAGGTCCAAAATTTATTGCAAGAATGACAGGGATTGGATCCTAAAGTCTCCAAAATAAGAAGAAAGATAGAATGAAGGAAGGAGACCTAAAATCTACCCACAAGTGTGGTGCTAGCATCTCTAAAGGGCCGAAATATTGCAGGTCGAGTTGCAGATTTGAGTTGTAGGGCCGAGAGTTGATAATATTTTATTTGAAGGAAGTTGACTCTTGTTGGATTTGGAAGAATTTGACCTACTAAAAGGGCTTTGTTGAAGGGTTGAATTGGTGCTTGGAGGAGGATTTGGTCTAGGGTTTTGGGTCTTGATTTTCTCATTTGAAGTAGATTCTATAAGAAGAGAAGATATTTTATGGATTTTCTCCTTTGAGGGGTTTTTCACTAGTTTGGAGCCTGTATATTGTGTCCATTGTCTTCGTTATTTTTGCTCTTGATAATTGTTTGATGAAAATATCTAATAATGAAACACAAGAAGATAAATAAAGTTCACAAGCAATTATTAAGGTTAAGGAAAAATTGAATTAACAGTTTCCCTATTACATTCTCTAACAGATGCAGTTGTTCAAGTTGCATTTGGGAATGCAACTAATTCATGTCCATTCTTCAGCAACTAACTATCCAAAAGCACCCTTTATGGCTATATGTGCATGTTTATGTTTCCCAATGCATCATACATCCTATGTAGTTTCTTATATTGAAAATCCTTCATTGTTTGCTGCAATGCAATGTAATATAACATTGGTCACATTCATCAATTCGTTGGTGTGTTTAAACTACTTTTGTTTACACCAATAGGAATTCTGCATTGGTGACTATAGCATTAATATTGCCTACTGAATCCATCATGATTCCAGTGGAAATGGCACAATGTTGATAGTATTTTCATCACACACCAATATATGCAATGGTTAGCGCTCTATCTGTTCAAAGTTTCCGATGTAATATATTCACATATATCTTCCCCATTCTTGACATATCACACCAGTAGTGGCTTTAACACCATCAACATGTGACCTTACTAAATTTGATATGTTACCCCAGTGCACCTGTTTCAAATACTGCTTCATTGTCACTTTCAAAGTGTTCTTTGTGTAACCTCTTAACACAATATATATCATCATGTCCTCGAGGTAGTCAACTTATATGTAGACCTCACACATATTCTTTACCATGTTGCTTCTATAAAAGAGAGTGCTTACTTGGTATCTAATTGGATATATATTGAAATCAAAATTCGCTTCAAAGCTAATGTTTGTTTGTGGTCCCTGTGTATCTTTATAATGCATAACCATTCACATATGTGGAAAGATAGAACCTTTAATTTTTCTTTAATGAGGATTTTAAGCATGTCACCTTTTCCTTTTCCTACATAGCACAATGTAGCAATAGGTTAGTTAAATATTGCTACATAATAATTTTTTGTAAGTTAGAACTAAAACCTAGGATGTGTAAAAGCAGACATAAGCTCCTAGAGATTTAATATTTCATGCACCATGGGCTTGATATTTAAGCATGTAAATAGAATTGATGATTATATAATGTGCTCCTTGACATGACACAACAATATAATATAAGTGCCATGCAATGCTTATTGAACTATATCCTAAATGTCACGATTAGACTAGGCATGTTTAGAACTTTGATTATGATGATCTAGCATTTCAAGGGTGCGTGACCAAGGTGGAAGTTTACAAACCCTAGTGAATTTTCAAGGATGAGGACCATGGAGAGGTGAGGTTATTGACATAAGATACCTTGGAAACCCTAATGCAATAATGTGATCAAGATCTAAGGTAAGTCAAGAAGAATAAAGATAACATGCACCATGTAAGTGTGAGCATCGATAGGGTTTGATAAAAATGGGTCATGGGGAGTTTCGCCACTACAAAATACAATTATAACCATTGGGACCTTGATAAGCATAGGGGGACTCCAAAAATTTGGTAATAGGTGAATTTTTGGGTGTTGTTGTAGCAACTACAACAGTAGTATATTTTTTGATATTGAGTGAAATTCATATTTGTCGACACATTTCCAACATAATTTTTAACCACTGCATGTTCTCTCTTAGTATATTGTATAGAGTCCAATCATCAACGAATACAACTATGGTCTTATAGATATATTCCTAGAAATCCTTTACAACAAAGACAGCTAGAGAATTTTTAGTCGAAATGGCATCACATGGTATACAAAGGAGCCAAATTCAAATACAAATGTGGTTTTCTGTTGATACTCCATGGAAATTGGTGCCTAATTGTAACCTAAAAAACCATCAATGAAAGAATAGCATTTGTGAGTTGTAACTTCATTTATGATTTCATTGACACAAGGAGTTAGGAATGCATCAGTTATTGTTACTTTATTTATACCTTTGACGTAAACACAAATTATTAATACTTTGGGATCATGCTTCTTTTTTTAGAATATCATTAGGACTACCTATTTATCAGTAGGGTAAATTATGCATGTACCTAACATGCCTTCTATTTCCTTTTACACAATGGTCTTATATTTATGTGTTAGCTTGTATGTACATTTTTTGATCAACTTATCACCTAGGATAAGGTTGATCTTCAACTCCATATTTTCCTTTACTAACCATTTCAAGTCCTTATAATTTATTCCAAATGTGTATTTATATTATTGGAGTAGGTCAACTATTTCTATTTTTTTCTTATCTGACTAGGAATCACCTATATGTGTTATTTTATGTCACTTGTCTATGGAAATATTCAATTCCTTTTTTTATATATATCAACATCCATTCATTCTACTAGATTTGACTTATATAATACCTTTTTTCCTTCAATAACCTGATTGTAAGTTGGAGGAAAATCTGGTATTGTAGTTTTGTCAATTTCCTCACTAGATATTGTTAATACACCTCAAGGTGATGTTTTTTCCATCTAAAAATGATAGTAGGAAAACATACATTCCCTATATCTATACAATGAGTAGTTAGATTTTCCTAGCATGATATTAGAACACGATTCGAATTAAACCTTATGTTTACTTTATACTTGCCTCTTTTAATACTTCGTTGGGATCTCGCTTCTCCCAAAAGTACTTTATTTATTACACCACCTCAAATTGTGATTTCCCTATTACAAGTTTGAAGTCATTAATGAAAATTTTCTTGATATCATACATACAAACATTTCACCACTTTCTTCTTCAATTTTATATCATTTACATGGTATATAATTAAGAGTATTAAAAAATAGGTGAGGTTATACATGCTCATCCCTATACCAATTTCTTATCCATTCATTCTTCTATTACTGAATATGGGTGATAGGGTCATGTCCAATTTTGAATATTGGGATGTTGGCCTAGGTAGATAATTTACAACCACCAAATATTTTTAGTTTTTCATGTCCACAACTAGGGGGAATGAACCTCCCACCATGATGTATCTTGACCAATGAAAGACTATACCAAGTTTTGCATCTAACTATTCTCTTTGATTTATTTTTTTACACTTCATTGACATGGCCCAATGATGAACTCCATTATTTAAATGATATAATATGAGTATGGTCCTTCTTTTAGAGTCATTGGTAGGAAAGTTGGTGTTTTTCTAACTTTTTCTAGTATATAATGTATCCTACCTTTACAAAAAAGCATGAGTAAAACCTTTTAATAGGAATTTCCTCATTCAACTAACATTCTTTTACACTCAACTCGTGGTTTTTTATTTTCCATTCATATAATGTAGCGTCTAAGTTGTGTTCAATTGATAATGGTGAACCTTGTATAATATCTCTAGATGCATTTGATTTGAATTTTCTTGATCCTAATTCATAACTTTGTATAGTTTTCTAATTTCATTATCTTAATCCCATGTTTCAACCTAGGGCTTGTTATCTTTTGGATCAAATGGAAATATTGTTTTTCAACCTTTTCCTTTCAATTTAATCGTATCTCTCTCAAGAGAGATAGACACTTTTATCTTTCTCCCCCATGGTTGGTCAACCAGTTCTACATATTTTGGAATTCCTTTAATGTGGTCGATCACTTAAAAGTCAAATTTAGTCAAACTATGGTCCATTATGACCATTTGTATATTATCCAAGGTGCCAATGGGTTCAACAAAGTGCTAATATAATAATGTTAAATTGTTCCCTATTATTTACCATTGAGACCTTCCCAATTTTATCCATGTCTCCCTATGGAGAATGTTTACTTAGTAGCCAAAGTCAATATTAACCTAGTTTATCATATAACCATTAATCTGTAGGTAGGCTTAAGGATCATAATCATATTGCATTTTATTTTATCAAAAAATTCTTATATTTTTAAAGGATATGTGTTTTTCTTTATACTCCAAAACATAAGTAATTCAATTAGTGATCTAACTGATTCTTTCCATTGCATCCTCACAATTTATATTACTATCATATCCCTTGTTCTTAAAAAAATCCATGGCTTTGTGCACTAGTCACTTTTCTTAATCGAAATGAGAATATATATTTTTATTCTTGATGGTTGAATAGGAGTTTCCCCTTGCATGATTTGATGGAAAACTCATGATCGAGTCATAATATATAAATTATTCAGATTAAATAATTCTTCTTTATGTACAATTTGTACTGAGTTGAAATTTCTTTTATTCATTACTTTTTATAACATAGTAGGTAAATCCTCGAAAGAGTGATCCCCTACACCACATATTTTGCAAAATTTTAGGTCAATTTGTTCCTTCAATAGACAATTAAGGGTAAGGTGATAACCTTTCTAGCATGTAAAATAGTAAAGTCGACCCCATCCTTGACCTCTTCCCTTTCTATAAATATCCCTGCTATGCCTCCTCCTCTTCCTTGATATCTACCTCTTCCTTGTTAGCCTCCATATCCTTGATATCCATTTGTAATTTTTTGTTACGTTTTATGGTTGGATACTTGTGCATGATACACTAAATGGTAATTAGGCTTATCCTGACCATTCAAATGGGTTTTTTTTGTGTAGAATGATTTAATTCCTAATAGATTGCACACCATTTTGTTTTGAAATTACTCAGGATATGTGGGAAATATCTAGTGTTATGATTTACTAGAGTTTGAAGAATTTCACAAAATAAATTTTCTGGAATTCTATGTACCTTTAGTTATTTCTTGAATAGATCACCATAATTGCAATTATATTTTGCATGGAATTTTTCTTACAATTTATGCACCAAAATTTGTTTCTTTGAATATTCAATCTTCTTAGATTTTGCTAAAGAATCTCTGTTTTTTCTTCCAAGTACTTATTGGTAAAATTCAATGATGTCAAAGGCTAATCATCATCGATCTCTATATGTTGCACCTTTTGTAATGCTTCTTCACATAACTTAATTTTGTGAATTCGTAGTGGGCCTCTAATTTTGTGTAATATTCCAAATATGTACCAATGCACCAGGAGTTTCTCATCTATAGAGAAAGGAAATTGACTTCACAAATCCTTACATATTTTATCATACTCTGGACTATTATCCTATTCACTTCTTAATTTCCTTAAGTTTTTGAGCAGCAAGATGTTTTTCATATTGTTATTTAGAGAAAGATAATAAGTTGGATTTTATATCTAATTTAATTCTTGTTTGATTCTCTATGAATCTAATGAGACAATTTAGTGCTCTTTATCTAAGGGAATTAACAAACTAGGCCATTTGTTTTTCTTCATCATTAATATTTGTTGCATCCCAAAATCTCTCACATAAAAACCAATGAAGTTTTGGATCTTCATCACCTTCATAAATTGGGAAGTGGTTCAAGCCCATTTCTCTTCAGATTGTAGCTTTTGTTGTGAAGAAGAGATTGTAGCATGCATCTATTGGTTCTTTGATTGAATTGACCATGAAGTTAGCTAAATTTTATTGGTCAACTATATAATACTCGACTCAATTGGGCAAGTTGAAGATACTTCTTTTGTTGATATTACTTTAGTTGATTTGGCTAATTTGGCTTCCTTTCCTTCTAGGAGACTTTCTTCTGTTGGGTGGGATTTATTTATATATTCAATGAACTACCCTTTTAAGGGACACATTAGTTCGCTATGATTATTCATCAGCTTAGAATCTTCCTCTTCATTATTAAATTTTGGTATTGGAATGTTGTCCATGAGATCCTTGATGTGGAGTGTTATATTTTGATCAACTTGTTAACTTGATCAACTTTGACGTGCTAGTGTTATTTTGATCAATAGTTTGTCATACAAGTTTCCCTATGAATCGAATATTATGTCCCATTTTATAACTCTAAGTTAGTGAGAGGAACCCTAGTTCGTCATCACACTTGTTGAAATTAATGCACCCTTCACACTCTGTGACTAACCATATTTTTTAGGGCGACCGCTCCCACAATATTGTCATCTTGTTTATGGTCGCTACCAAATAGTGTAGTAGCTTGTGAACACAATACCATAGTTTTCTTTGATTAGGAAGCAATCATTGCAAAAAGTTCTAGAGTTTTTCATTCCCAAGGAGATCAACTTAGCCCACTTGTTTATGAGTTGGATAGGAATACAAAATTGTAAAAGTTTCCTAACTTCTCATGCCCTTAGGTGTCTATATACATCCTCTCGAGGGATGAGAAAATCCTATTTAAACTAACTCTGTCAAGAGGAGGAGGGATTATATAGAGAATATTGCTCAGTTATGCTTGTAGATTTCTACCAGACTTTCCTTGCCCATAAGGTTAGCTTGATCCATTAATAAATCAAGGAGAGGAAGATACCAAGGATGAGAAAGGAAGCCTCACTATTTGAAGGTATGATACATGTTGTACTTTTTATTAATATGAATGAAAATTTATTTCCCTTCTAATGTCTTGTTTCTGATATGGATAGCTTGATCATGCTTATGTATTAAGTTTACTTGTTAAGCTAAGCTTCCTTCCGCTAAAGAAAGCATTTTCCTTATAAATTCATGATTGTGTGTAGGGGATGAAATAGAACAGCTAGAGAAGGATATCTAACTAGGAGCATGATATTCAGTAGCCAAGGGCATGCAATATATACATAAATTTACGAGGGTTTAGGCATGCACTTCTTCCTTTGTCATTTTTTACCTTTTTTAGGTCTGTTACAGTTTGAGTTTTCTTATATTTGATTAGATATGAGTCTTATGTTTTTTATATTTCACCCTTAGCTCATAGTCTCTACCAGCAATTGATTTATAGATCAACCTCATAGCACAGTCACAAACTACATGCTTCCCTTGTCATGATCAACGCCCTATCTATGTGATCTGTAAACTTCAATTGATATTCCACTAGATAGTTCATCATAATAAATATACTAAAATATGATAGAAAATAAGAAATATACAATATGAGAATTTATTTCTCATTACATTTTTGGATTTGTTAATTATTGTTTATTTTTTATTTTTTTAACAAGGTCGGGTACTTGATATATTACCAAAAGCTGTGTTGGAGCAAGCTCCTATTACAATCGACTATAATATGATAGTAAACTGAGCAATGACATGGGAGCGCAGTCCCATCTCCTATGCTTGAGTTCAAAATTTCATGAATTTTTATGACTATTCTTGAATATTGCCTAACAAACTAACCTACTAGGAAAGTAAATTTACAAATCATAGATTCATTGTAACTTCTTCATGGCTTGTAGACTGATTGTTCCTGAGTTGGCTGGTTCTTCTTGTCGTAATTGACCGAGTTCTCTCCTTCATTGCTCATTGTGCTATTTTTGTAGTATGTCGTTGCTTCTTCTAGATGCTTGCATTTGGTTTTTAAATCCATGATCTCTTCTTTCTGCATCACCATGCTTCCTGAGTCTTATTTTTCCTGAGCTACTTGTTCCTTCACTATTGTTGTCCACGCTTCTTTTGTTCTGTGCTTTCCTAACCACTATTCTGAATGTGACATAATAGAATTGAGGTCGAGTTCTGCTTAATGCCTTCCGTGGGAGCGCTGCTCCTTTGTATTCTCCAATCTCCGATCGGCGCTTCATCGGCCATCAGAGTATTGGCCCATCGCATATCGACACATCCATTCCCTGCCAGCTCTCCGATCTGACAGTCCATACTTCATCACATTTCCCTTCGCCGCTCTAATCTCTACCGTCCATTACTCCATTGAATCTAACTCTCCGTCGTTGATCTAATTTTAGATCTGACGGTAGTGACTTCACCAGGTCAACAAAATGATCGGCGATCCTCCACCATTGATCATCACCACTGGATCCGACGGCTGATAGTGATTTCAGGTGGACCACTTGCATAGTGGTTACTCGCCAATTTTTTTTTTTTTTCCTCTCTCCTCCACTGCTATGTGTCAAGCAATTAATGGAATCAGGTGCCCAATCCGAATTACCACTTACTACTTTTTTCTTGCACGAAATACCATTTCCTGTATAAAAACCACCTTTTCGTTGGCTATCTTCCGCTTGCCTTCCCCATGCAATGACTGTTAGATTTGTCGATCTATCGATCGGACGGCTCTCGCTCCCCTTTAACAATCCACCGATGCGATATGAATACTCCACTCCATGCGAATTAATTCGTAGAGAGGCAGGGAAGGTAATAGATTTGTGCGAAGGGCTTGGAGAGGGCGACGGTCTTGATCGCTGAACTGGGAGCAGAGAAACTCTACGTGAGCACAAATTCTCATGAAACGCTTGCTTGAAATATTCGATTTCCTTCTGCTTTTATAGCATTTTTTAGCACTCCAGTGACTGCCTTCGATGAGGTGGGTTGCACCATGATTCTCGTAACCAAGATTGTAATCTTGTTGCCTTCCTATATTCATGTGAATTGTTGAACTACTGAGTTGTTTCCATTGCATTCTCGTGACTTTCTGACTTTGTTTACAGTGGAGTGCCCTTTGATGATTTTTGATTATTGATTTACTTTTTGTTTCTTTTATCATTGTGCTTTGTTCCTTATTTTTGGGAATCCTCATACTTATGATCTTTTGTTGATTATTATGGGACTGAGTTGTGATATTCCTCCCGATTTTCATGAATATTCCCTTCAATTTTTTCCACTGCTTGATTTGCATAATAATCCGCTTGTTGATTATGTGTTCTCAAGACATGTTTGAGGATTACATATCGCTAGAGTCTTCAAGGACCTTCCTGATTCTTCTGAGAGTTCTGTTCATCAACTCATTACTTGGGCTTTTATTTCGTGCCATTGCCTCTATTATTATGGCTAAGTCTCCTATTATTATAGGATTTTGTGTTTCTCCTTTTTTTTATCATTCTTGATCCCATTAACAAGTTGTATGCTTTAGCCTTATTATTTGAGATTTGTCCAAGTCCCCATTCATATGTGACAATTTCTCTCCCATTAGGATCAAGGATTAATCCCCTTGCCCCTGCCTTTCCCAGATTATGCTTTGAGGCCCCATCAAAGTAGAGGCAATACCTGTTCTAATATTTTTTCCAAATTTCTAGTTCCTCTTCACTCACTCTTATTTTCCAAATATTTCTTGAGTTTGCTTTCCTCTATCCTTTTTGTCCATTGTTATTTATTATGGCTTTGCTGAGCCAATCTCGCTCTTCTTCTTGTAGAATGTTGTGATTTGTTGGTGCTGTTCCTTTAACATTGAGGATTTCAGAAGTTAATCCCCACGTTTTTTATAGAGTTTTCCCTATTCTTGGAGTTTGGTTTTTGAAAATGCACTTATTTCTTGTCAACCAAATTTTCCAGCATAGTTCTGCTGGGATACATTTCCATATTCTTTGAATAGTGACTTTCTTCTTTGTTGTGTATGGATAGGCCTTCTCTAGAGTTTGTAGAAAATCCAGCAACGGCTTTTCAAAATTTATTCTTATTTCCAAGCAGCTTATATGTTGTTGCCAACATTCTTTGGCAAAAATGCATTCTCGAAATAAATGTTGAATGTTTTCTTCAGCCTGTTGGCATAATGGACATCTTGATGGACCTTGGAAACCTTTTTTTTTAAGTTTTCACTGGTTAAAATCTTCCCTTTTAAAAGATTCTGGATGAACATTTTGATCTTAGGAAAGCTTTCAGATTTCCATGCTATTTTCCAAGGGTCCCAATCTTGTTGATTTGGTTGTTCTTGTTGGATTTTGTATCCCGTCTTGACTATGTAATGCCCACCACTAGGATCCCAGAGGAATCCATCTTCTTCATCATAGTTGATTGGTGCTGCCCCTTTTAGGAGCTGCCTAATTTTGCTCCATTGCCCTTCCAGATTTCCAGGTATTGTTGAGAGTTTCCATTCTTGCCAATCCTTTTGGTTCCATAGAGAAATTGAGAATAGAGTGTTAATACCTTTCCTTTCATCCACTCTTGGATGCCTTCAATTTCTGGATGAGTCTTCTGTGGTTCTTTTTCCATGATTCTATCCTCCCATATTGATATTGTTTTTCCATTGCCTAGGGTTTTAGAGATGTAGCTACTCATTAGAGGAATTGTTTTTTTTTACTAGCTTCCAAGGTTGAGTACATTGTCTTGTTGGGATATTTCCATTGAGAAATCTTTCCCTTGAACCATCCATGTATTTTAAGATGAGATTTTTTTTCACCAGCTCTCTTTACCCGTGATCAATCTCCATACTATATTCATTCCTAGGGCTACGTTCATGAGTCCAAGTATCCATATAGAAAGGCCTCCTTGTTCGTAAGGAAGCACTACTTTCTCCCACCTCACCAAGCTGAATTTTTTATTTTCTTGTTTCCCGCCCTACCATAGAAAGCTTCTTAAGATTAACTCCATTTGTTTGTGTGCACTTGCTGGGGCCATGATTATTGCATATTGGTAGATAGGTAGTGCTGCAAGGAGTGCTTTGATTAAAATAACCCTTCCTGCCAAATTTAACCACATCATACCCCAGCTTTGAATTTTGTTTTTCATTTTTTCAATCTGCTTAGTCCATATTTCTGCCTTCATGTTCTCTTTTGAGATTGGAAGTCCTAGGTAAAAGAAATGGGTCCATTTTTCCTGTACTGGGATTTCTAATATTTGTGAAATCCTTTGCATGATTCCTGGGGGGGGGGGTGTTCCATCCATATATTCTGCATTTTGTATTGTTCAAAAGCCCACCTGAAACCTGTAAAAAATCATCTAAATTTTTTTTGAACCTTCTTGTTATTATTGTTGATGCCCCTCCCAATAGTAGGGTGTCATCCGCAAAAAGTGAGTGGTTGATTGTTTTTACTCTTTTTTCTATTCTGAGCCTTATAATGTTTCTTTCTTTTCTTTGTTTTTCCAAAGCTCTACTTAGAGTTTCAGCCATTATAATATATAGGAAGGGTGAGAGAGGGCATCCTTGCCTGAGTCATCTTGTGCTTTGAAAAAATTCACTTGGCCTTCCATTTATGAGGGGGGAAATCCAAGGGGTGGAGATGCATGCCCGGATGACTTCTATTATTTCTCTTGAGAAACTAAGTTTCTGAAGAACATCCATGAGATATGGATGGCTGACCCTGTCAAATGCATTTTCCATATCTAATTAATTATTATGCCTTTATCTTGCCTTAGCATACTAGAGTGTACAACTTCCTGTACAATAATTACATTATCTATGATTTACCTATTGGGCATAAATCCTCATTGATTTTCATATATGATTATTGATGGCACTTCCTTCATTCTATTTGCAATTATTTTTGTTATTATACTATAAGAGGAATTGTACAGAGATATAGGGCGATAATTGTTGAAGGTGGAGAGATTTGACTCCTTTGGGACTAGGGCGAGGTAGGAGGATTTTGTGTTCCTTCCTATTTTTTTTTTTGAAAACATTCTTCACCATTCTTAAGAAATCTTTTATGATTGTATACCAATGATATCTGAAGAATGCTATTGTAAATCCGTTGGGCCCTGGGGCTTTATCCGGATGCAGGCTCCATATAGCCGCCAATACCTCCTCTTCTGTAATTTCTTTACACATTTCTGCGTTTTGATCTCTTTTTTTTATGCTGAAGGAAATCTTCATATTCAACTATTTCTTCTTTTACTGACAGTAAATTTTTAAAGTGCTTGTGGACTGCTTTTTTTTAATTCCTCCGCACCTTTGACCTCTTGATTTTCCACTTGGATTTTTTCTATTTGATTTCTTGCTCTTCTAATCTTCATTGAGTTATGGAAAAAAGATGTATTTTTATCCCTTGCCTTGAGCCACAGGCTTCTAGATTTTAGTCTAACCTCTTCTTCTTCTTTCCTGTTTTCCCTGTATATTTCCGAAAAGATTTTGTTTTCTCTTAGATAATCTTGCTTGCCTTCTTCTCTGCCTTCTTTTTCAATTTGCATGTTGTCCATTCTCTGCTGTAATTATTTTTTCTTTTTTTTTTAATTTCATTTGCTCTTGCCCATTCCTTTAACTTGATTCTTGCATTTTTTAATTTTGTCTCCCAAATATATTGTGGTGATCATGATACTCTTGGCTCCCATGCTTCCTTAATTAATTCATTGATTTCTATATTGCTGTCCCAAATTGAGCTGTATCTAAATGGGAGCGGTCCTTGATTTTCCATTTTGCCCATGACTATTGCCACCGGTTTATGGTCAGATGTCGTCGTGTGAATGATTTTTCTTTTAATGGCACTGTACACTTGTGCTATTTTTTCTTGTATCAGGATTGTGTCCAACCTTTCTTTTATGTTGCTTTTTCCCACTCTTTTATTGCTCCAGGTGTATTTCTCGTTGCTTGGGGGGATGTCTAAAAGATTGTGTTGTTCCATTATTTCTTCTAGTGCATCCCTAGATGGGTCTATGTGATATATGCCTCCAAACTTTTCTTCTATACTTCTTACCAAATTTAAGTCTCCTCCTAGAATTATTTTTCCTATTTGCATTTATTTTAGTGCTTCTTTTATGGTGGCCCAACATTTCTCTTTTTCCTTGTAGTGGTTTGGGGCATATATATTGATGACACTATACTTCTCTTTTGTATTGATTTGCATTAGATCCGTTTGTATCCAGTGTTGTTCTTTTTTGTAGTGTATTAATTCCCATATTCCTTTCTTCCTTATTGTGCAGATACCTCTTGACGCCCCTATTTCTTGTATTGCTTCACCTTCATAATTTCTGATTTTTTTTTTATATTTTTAGTTTCTTGGCTATTTGTTTTTGTGTCCTGAATCATAAAGATGTCTCGGTTTTCTTTTGCCAGAATGTCTCTTATGGCATTTTCTTTGATGGATGATCCCAATCCTCGACAATTCTAGGAGACCCTATCATTATTTGCATGTTGGGTGGTGCATGGATCCTTTCCCTCTTTGTTGGCTTTTTTCATTGTTTCCTGTGTTCCTTCCTAAGAAAGTTTCCATAGGTTGCTACGTTCCTAATGCCATTTCGTTTGCTGCTGCTTCATCCCTCAGTTCTTTGTTTGTCTTTCTTCCTACTTTTTTTTTCTACATTTGGGAGAGCTTCCTTTGACTTCTTTCTAGTTAGGATTCTGTCCACTAAGGGGGGGTGATATTTGGGTGGTTGGGGCCAGAGGGGATGGGGGGAGGGGGGGGGGGGAAAGGGAGTGTGATGAGGGGATCTGGATTTAGATCTAGATTTAGGTCCGGGAGATGGGGGGACAGAGGGATCCAGTGGCTCAAAAGGATTGAGGCTAGCAAGAGAATTGATGTTAGCTTTTGGTGGTAGAGGATGGAACTCAGAGGATATGGAGGGATATGTAGAAGAAGGATTTGGTTGCTTATGGACTACCTTCTTTCTTTCGACCTGTTCCCATTTGGTTTCCGGGTATTCAATCTTTTCATTTTCATTATCTTTTTTTTGTACATCTATTAGAAAAATGACCATATTCATGACATACCTTGCATTTGAAGGGGATTTGTTCATAGTCCAACTGTTTTATATGCATCCACTAATCCACTTTGATTTTGATGGCTTCTAGAAGCCCTTTTCCTAGATCCACCTCTACATAGATTCTAACACATGCGTGCATGTTTTCCTTTGGCTCACACCTATCTATGTATTTCCCAACTAAATTTCCTATGGATTTAACTGAATCGTCTCCCAAATAGTGGAGGGGAAGATGTAGCAATCTGACCCAAACAGGAACAACATTGGGTATATCCATTTCTGGGTCGAAATCTGGTGTCCATCTGTTTAGATACGAACCCCTTGTATCCATAAAGTACGGGCCATTCATAAATATTAGATCTCGATCCTCCTTGGTTTCAAAGTGGAAGGTGTAGTATCCTCTTCCATAGAACCTGATTGAGATTTTTTCGTGTATTTTTGTAGACCAGTTCCTTTCTACCCATTTTTTTTACTGTTTTGGGCGATGGCCATAACCCTGTAAACTACCCAACTAATCCACGTCTTGCCAGGGAGAGTGCTGCTTTACGAGGAAGAGCTGGAGGGAGTGATATTTCCAGGATGTCTTCCAATATTTTAACAAACTTGGTGACTGATGATCGGATCTTTTCCAGACCCATTGCAGAAATGAGAGAGGTGAAAGCTTTTTTTGTTCCTTCATTTTCTTGCTGGTTATTTGAGGGAGGCTCTTCATCCTCTGATGATTCCATGTTGATCGATCCTCAACAACAGGAGGCCACTAAGGGCAGTTGCGTGCTGCTGCATTTAGGGCTGCTGTGAGCTGCTACGTGAGGCAGGAAATCCTCTATGTGCTTTGTTAATTATTGTTTATTACATATGCATGAAAATTATGATTATGTAAAAAATAAAAAATAGTGAAATGTAAACTCACACACCACTATTGACACAAGACATACCTTGGGAAACCCTTTTGGGAGAAAACTAAGCTCGAAGGTGAGGTTGCTTTGCTCTCTCTCTAAATAGAAAATGGCTACAAGTAAAAAGAAGTAAGGCTTTTCGACTATGGGCTACTATAGTGCAAAAATCCTCCCTATGTTCTCTCTCGCTATCCCTCTCAACTACTCTACTAGTTTATGGAACAAAATGGCCCAAAAAAGAATGGAACCCCTTTTCCCCCTAGTGGCTTGGTTATAAAGGTAGGAAGAAAGTCAAAGCCGAAAGTTTATCCACCACAAGAAATTGGGCATCCAACATTATGAAAAGGTAGCTTATGAAAAGTCCACTTTACTGAAAGTTGTTGGTCTATTTCACAAGCAATGTCATCCTTTCCACTTCATGTAGGCATTTCACTTTTCCTCCACATTTCATAACAAACTGTCTTTCCACCTTGTAAATCCACCCTTCACTAACCCTTCCTAACACTACTTAGGAATGGAATAGTCGAAAGTGCATGACCCAGCAGATATTAGAATCCATGTCTTTCAAAGAGGTAGATATAATAACAGGAAGATGAATTAGCACAGTAGGACTCACTTGTATAGATTCATTAATTCGGTAGGGAAGGTAGCTCCAAAAATATTTCCTATAAGGTCCTTTGAAAGTAAAAGTAGGTTTCTTCCACCCAATCTAGCTTTAAGTAGTAGAACTACCAGCATCATAGAAATCATCTCCAGTAGTATGAAAGCCCATTTCCTTGATCAAACTACTTATCCTTCCTACTGAGTCATATAGACAGTGTTTTATATTGATAGATATTGTTTGATATCTTGAGTTAGTGCTGCTTTTTCCTTCCTTCATGGGTGAAGCCCTTCTCCGTGGCTCTATCCTCTCCCGGAATACTAGCTCTACTCCTTCCCTAAATGGCTCCTATATAGTCCATCCTCCCTGAGGTATGGTCTCTATTTGTTGGTGGCCTTTTGGTCACTTGTGTTTTTAGGTCCTAGGCATTATGGGTTCAACTGACCTCGATTTAGCTCGACCAACCTCACTCATTTTAATGCAGCCTCGATTAATCGACTAGCCAAAAAGTAGAAAGCGGCGCTGAGAAGCCTAAAAGAAAATGATTCCATCTGGCCTATAATAGAGAAAAAAATTTAAAGGTATAGTTTAGTAAAATAAGATCCGCCCAAATGATAGATTATTCCTCGGCCCTTGTACTACTGATGTTTTGGTAAAGGAAAACATCAAATGATAAGGAACGTAGTCTCTTGTCCGCATCAGACAAGGTTTTGAAAAGATCTAGGCCACCCAAACTGAGTGCCTGCACCGAACCTGGTGGGCCATAAATAAATCTTGTTTTGTGGGAACTTGTGGGAAATTTATTCTCTTGGCCAGTAAGTGATGTGGTCCTTCTCCTCTCAGCCAGTGGGTGATGTGGGCATGAAGCAACTTTACTAGGGTAAACTCTCAATGTGAATGTAACTACGGTATCATTCTAACTACATCTCTCTACGTTATCAAACCTACGCGTATGCATTTTGATCTATTCTCACACCTTGCTATCATACTTAGTACAAAAATAGAATATCCTGATAGCCTACTAGTGGTTAGGTTTGACTCCTTCAAATCTTAGATAGAGTTATAATATTGACTCTTGCAGAGTCTTATTCATGATGATCACATGGCCAACCCCTTTTCCATGAATAATGGTAGCTGACATAGCATCCTCTTGAATTATGGTGGATAAAATAGGAATATCAACTTAGGAGTGGCATAACTATTGCATATGGACTATGTTTTAGGTGGTTCATGCATCATTATAAAGGTATCTATGTATATAATACAAGAAAAGGGTGCAATACTAAAGAAACTAAGTTTTACACCCAAAAAACCATCATTTGATGCCTCAAAATGATCCTACCAAGTTTTAGACCCTTCCAAACTAGGCCCCATAGGTATACATGGTCATGTGAGCTTATTCCTCCACTTTTTTCTACTCTAAAAACATCAATATGGATTTAAAACAATATGATGATCTAATATAGATAACGCCTACCCATTTTTGGAGGCTCTTAGTCCCAAAAATATTCTATTAAATGAGCTGAGGAAAACTTTGGTCTACCTTCTCTTAGGTGTATTGTCCCTACCTTGTAGTTTTGGGACCCTTGTGAAAAATTGTATCCTATTTTACCTCTTCCTAAGCATCATGTGTCAAATCCTCAATAGAATGTAAGACCAATTCCTCTTCTTGATCTAAAATGGAAGGCTCACATAGTTTCATATTCCCTACATTCACAACTGAGTAAATGCACATGTATGGGGGTATACTGTCTATAGGAATTATCTCCCGCCTTTTCCAATATGTAAAATGAAACATACTACAGATCCTTGATTTTCTAAACAGGACCCTATAACATCTCCTTTTTCAACTATAACCATACTATATCTCCCACCTTGATCGACTTCTTTGTTCTTTGTTAATCATGCCTTGCATTATATTTTTCTTGTGACTTTTGTAGTGTCTCCTTCACCTGTATATGGATTTTCCTCATCTTCTCAAGAAAAAATCATCCCTCAAGGCATCCCTCGTAATACCATCCCTCACTCCTCCTTATTTCCCATATGCAATATCCAAGGTGAAGGTGGAAAATACCTAAAACAAGTTTCAAATGGGAACTTGCAACTAGAAGTTTGGACTACTCTATTAGAAGAGTATTGTATATATACCAAACTTTAATCTGAAGTCTTCAGATGCTTCTAATTGTAAATCATCAAAGATACACCATATACTTGTTGACTACTTCTCTTTTCCCATCTATCTATGGATGGAATGTTGTATACCTCTTTAACTTCATTTCCATCTTCTCCCACAATGTATTCCAAAATGCATTAATAAATCTTGTGCGCCTTTCTAAAATGATGCTCCTTGATACACTGAAGTGCACCCAGACCTCTCCAAAGAACAAGTTTGTTGCTCCTTTCCCACTAATAGTCTTTTTATAAGGCATTAGAACACACATATTATTGAACCTGCCAGCTACCATGAACAAGTAGTCATGTCCCTTCCTGGTTGTTGGTGAACCTCCCACAAAGTCCATGGAGATTCTTTCCCAATGACAAGTGGGTACATTTAAGGGATGATATAGACCATGTTTCACGTTACTATGCTTATTGATACAACAAATTTTGCATCCTATTGTGAACCTAGCTTCATGTTCTTGCATCTTGGACTAGTACACATACCTTTGCAAGTTGGCTATTTTCTTCCCTACACTAAAATGCCCAAAAAACATGGAGGTATGAGCCTCTCTAATCAATTTTAATTGCTCACCTTTAGGAACACATAACTTATCTAACATGTAGAGTAACATGTCCTGAAGATGGTAGTCAATGGTGTTGTCACTGTCATGCACATGAATCTTCCTCTACAACGATTGAAACACCTCCTTGAAGTCTTCATCATCTAAATATGCCTCTCCGTTTACATCAAGGGTGAATGTCTCCTTGTGCATCAAAGTTCCAAATTCCCAAAGATGTGATGTTTGATATGGGTTTCCTTGAAAGCATGCCTTCCAAATTGTTTGTGCTTCCATTCTTATACTTGATCACTAAATTAAATTATTTTGGAAATCCCATCCACTTGCAATGCTTGGTCTACTACAGCTTACTATAGGCTTGTCCGTACTATAGTGGTTGGTGATCTATGTGGATTACTCTCTCTTTTCTTGTTAGATACAATTTCCACTTCTTCATAACTTGCTCTAGGGAATATAGATCTTTGTCATATGTATAGTAGTTAATAGCTTCCCCATAAAATACTTTACAATGGTATCATATGTACCTTTCTCCTTGTATCATGACCACTCCCATTACATACCCATTTGCATATATATCTTATTCTTTAGCTCAAAGGTCCTTTGTTGACCCTTTCCCCACCAGAAACTCTTACCATTTATTGTTATGGCATGGAATGGTGTTTCTACAATTGAAAATGAGGCTATGAATTTCCTCACACACTGTGTTTTCCCAACAAAAATCCTAAACTTAAAAAGAATGGTAGGCACCAACCACTTCATGATGACCTTCATCTTGGTAGGATATATTTTTCGCTCTCCTCCACCTATCATATACCCAGGTACACCAAAGACTACTGTGAAAACTCACACTTCATGATATTTTCTAGTAGATGGTGCTTCTTTAATGTCTCCAACATCTACATCAAATGTGTTATGTGCTCCTCCTAAGTAGAAGTATATACCAATATATCATCCAAATAGACAATAACAAATGAGTCTACAAAAGGGCATAATATATCATTCATTGGCCTCATAAACATAGTCGGTGCATCACATAGTCCAAATGGAATGACTAACCACTCATACAAATGTTTCCTGGTTTTCAAGGTGGCCTTCCAGGTATCTTCTTCTCTGACTTAAACCTGGTGATATACAAAATTTAAGTCCAACATGGTGAAGTATTTTGCTTGTTGCAACTAATTCAAAAAATCATCTATTCTGGGAAAGGGGTACATGTTCTTGAGTGTAAGTTTGTTCAACACCCTGTAATCTATACACATTTTTCAATTCCCATCCTTCTTTGGCACAATGATGATGGGTGACCCACATGGTGATGCTCTCAATCAAATGGAACCATGTTCCAATTATTGTTGTAGGTGTTTCTTCATCTCACTTTCTTCTATGAAAAATTTCCAGTACAACCTAATGTTTGGAAATGGGGAGCCTGGAAATAGATGGATATCATGCTTCACTTCCCTCTTGGGTGGTAGCACTTTAGGCTCCTAAAATATTTCCTTGTATTCTTACAGCAACTCTTCTAATTTTTGTTCTTATTTCTAGTACACCCCTTCAAGGATTCCTTTTCTCTCACTAACTCTTCTATAGACTAATTTTCTTTTAAAAACAATAAAACATACTTCTCGATAGAAATAATTAGTTTCTTTGGTTGGTTGGCATCTACTAGTGCCTTGATGGTGAACAAATTTTCATCCTTAATGAGGAAGTACTAGTTGGCTCTCCACATGAATATTACATCTTGGATGTACATATAGGTACTTCCAAACACCACCCAACATACATCAAGATGAGTTACATCTAGTTCTACTTCATAAATAAAATCAAAACTGATAGCAAATATAATTTTGCAATATTTTATTACCTTTATTTATGCATCCTTATTTACCCAACCCAATGGATACAAGTTTAGATGACAATAAACTTCCAATTCTAATTTTTTTACCAGCTCTATTGCAATGATATTTTATTATAATCTCGAGTCAAATAGAGCATCAATATTTCTTTTTTTAACCTGTATCTTTGTATGGAAGAGCCTAGTCTACCCAGATTCACCTCCTTTTGCACTAATGTATAGATGATATTCTCATCAACATCCAAGCTACTTTCAACTTGGTTTCTCGAATCAGTGGCCAAAAAATTCTTCTTATTATCTTTTTTTTTTGTTATTTAGGTTAAGCTCGATATGCAACTTCTAACACTTCTCCTCTATTACAACGATTGTAGTGGTTGGTAGGATATTTGCACTAATGTATTCTGGCCACTATATATTTATAGTTTCCCCCTTTCCACTTATTATTCCCGTCCTTAGGCGCTTCTTGGTGCTCCTTTTTCTTCGATCCACTTGATTTCATATTCTTTAGGTCTATATTCTCCACGTATTGTGTCTCTACACAAGCTTTGTCCATTAATTTGGGCTTTAAAAACATCACTTGCTTCCACAAATGGGTATGTAGACACCCAAGTTACTTGAGGAGTACATCTAGGTTCTTTGGGGAGACACCTAGCATTATGGCCAAATTTTTGAATTATGTGGTGTAACCATATACACCCTACCCCTGCTTTTGCCTAATGTAGTGACACTGAATCGAGAGGTCCTATACATACCAAGTACGATATAATTGTGACTTTATAAGGTTTTAAAATCCTCCCACTTAGCCACCAGACGATCTCCCTCAAACCTCAAGGCCTTTGTGTGGATTTCCATCTAGATCAGGGCATGGCCCTCTAATTTAAGCCACACAAATGAGATATTTTGTTCTTCCTCTATATGAATAACACAAAAATAAAATTCTAATTGTTGCAACCAATTATTTAGTATCATAGTGTCAATCTCACATCAATATGGCTTTATGTCAATTTTTTCTTCCATTTTAAACATGGGCTATGAATGGTTCACAACATTCAAACTGGATTAATATTTTCAATTTCTTTCTTTTCCTCCTTCTGTGTTTCTTTTTGACCTCCTCATATCTCCTCTGATTGAATCTCTACATTATGAACTCCATCTTCTTTGAATAGCCTGATCTCATAGTTCAGGGTTGCCATGAGGAGATTAATGTTATAATTTATATCTACAAAACGTTCTTCCAATTGCGAAAACCTTTCTGTTGTAGGATCAAGAGAGTTATTGATAGATTTGTCAGCCATGACTCGAGTTTTCTATTTTTTATTTAGCTGATATAGATCCCCTACAAATATCCAAAATGGATGCAAAGGAACCTTCTCTACTACTAATATGATCAGTGTATTTCCATGTACATTCCAATGGAAATATTTTCACTATAAATCTACTAAAATATATTAGAAAATATGATATCTACACTATGAGGGTTTATTTCTCATTAGATTTATGGATTTGCTAATTTCTATTTATTACCCATGCATGCAAATTATAATTATGAAGAAAATAGAGAATAGTGAAATGTAAACTCACAAACCATAATTGACACAAGATATATCCTGGGAAACCCTTTCAGGAGAAAACCCAACAAAAAGGTGAGGTTTCTCTACTCTTTTTCTATGAATAGAAAATGGCTGCAAATACATAGAAGTAAGGCTTATGGCCCATGGGTTACTATAGTGTACAAATCCATTGTGTGTTCTCTCTCCCTATCTATCTCAACTACTGTTCTTGTCTATGGAACAAAATTCCCTCGAAAAGAATGGAACCCATTTTATTTGTAGTGGCCTAGTTATAACACAATTTGATAGACTACTAGTGGTATTGGACTCCTTCAACTCTTAGCTAGAGTTAAAATATTGAATATTCTATAATCTTATTCATAATGATAACTTGGCTATCCCCTTTTCCATGAATAATGGGGGTTGATGTGGCATCCTCTTGAATTATGGTCGTCAAAATGGAAAGTTCAAATTTGAAGTGGCATAACTTTTTGCATATGGACCCTGAATGAGGTGATTCTTGTGTCGTTAGAAAGGTCTCCATGTGTATAATAGGAAAAAAATGGTGCAACATTAAAGAAACAAAGTTTTTCCCCAAAAATATGTCATTTGATGCCTCAAAATGCTCTTATAAGGTTTTAGACCTCAATTTTCCTAACTAGGTCCCGCCAATAAAAATGGACTTATGAGCTTATTCCTTCAATTTCTCCACTATGAAAGCATTGATATGGATGACAAAAAATATAATGATACAATTTTGATCAATGTTTTTTCCTAGGTGTGACTACCTCTTGTAGGTGGATTTTTAGTAGGGTTTCTCTTGAACTCTACTAAAAAAGCTTTAAATCTATTATCCTATCCTTGTGACTGATTAGATATTGTTTAGATCTAGTTGAGTTGGCCCTTGATTTGTCATATATTTTCATTGGTTTGTAATTTCTATTTATTTATTTATTTATTTTTTATTTTTTATTTTATTATTATTATTATTATTATTATTTTTTTTTTTTGTTTTTTTTGTTCTGAAGGTTGCATGCCTAGTTCATTTACTTCTTGTGGTGATTAACATTTATATTTCTTTTGTGACATTTTAAACCCAATCTGAGTGGCCTAGTGAGTATTTTTGACCGCTTGTGTGCTTGGATAATGAAGAAATCCATTTTTTTAGCCTCTCTAGTCTTTTTTCCTTGTCAAGGGTTTTATTTGTTTTCCCTTGTAGGTCGTTGTAGGTGCACACTTTCTTGAAGTCTACATTGAGCTTCAAATTTCAAAATTACTTTGTACTTGAACTTGTTGTTTATTCATGTGTGATGAGACATTGTTCACAATATCTTTTTGAAAGCCTTAGTTTTGAGCATTTGAGTGTTTGTTGGTGCTCTTGCTTTAGCATTGTTTAAGAAAGTATATTTTGTATTTTTGAGTTGTTTTTTGGATCAAATTATTTTTTGGATTCAGTGAATTTTAGAGTGGATATTAAGAGTGAATGTGAGGTTATTTGTCACTTGGAAAAGGGGAATGCACTCTCTACCCTTCTTTTGTTAGTTTTCATCAAAATTAAAAGCGCAAATTTGCATTTCATATAGCTTGCATTAGGGTTGGTATTGATTCATTTCACACCATCTCAGTGGCACTCCATAACCTTGAGTAATCAATATCCATAAAACTAAAGCACTAATACAATTAACTAGAACTTTTCTTCATAGCAAATCAACGATAGCTTACATTTGTAGACCCATGGAGTAGGGTTTGGAAAGGAACCCCTCCAAGGATATCAAATTAAAACTATATATACTAAAGAGTATAAATCCATTTTCACATCGGACACTTGACAAAATCCTCATCTCATAAAGGATTTATGCACTTGATTGCATCGGGAACTTGTGGAGTGATGACCCCACTCTCAAGGTACTAGTGTCTTTGAATTGTGTGCATTTCATGGGGATATCCTTGAGAGGCGTATGGCTCACTTTGAGAAATATATACAAAGATTTCAGACTTAGTTACCTTGCATATGTGTATGGTTTTGATCATACATTTCCTCCGAGTCATTTGATTGTGAAGTGATAACCTTAGTGGCCTATATTCTAGGGCTCTCACTTAGGTGACTATGGGTGGGAACTCCCCACGGTACCTGACGCAGACATCAATCACCATATCAGTGCTCCTGGAGGGTGATGCTTGTCCCCATCAAGGTCGTTGCATTGGTTAATGATAATATATGGAGGTTAGGGTAACTACTTCTCCAGTACCTCATTAGTTCAAGGTAATTGTGTATTTCACCACCTCAAGTGTCTTATATTTCAGGAGACACCTTTTAATGGTTTTCTTATTGAATCTCTTAGGGATTTTATAATATGTGTTATTTGTTCTGAGTCTAGTTGCACATAGGGGTTTGATTCAATAATAAAAATATATTCTCAATGATTGACCAAACTATCTATGGTTATTGAATACTTTTAAACCTTTCCCTCAAAGAGGGCGATCAATAACCTAGGAGATGTAGGATAGATCTAGTATAGGAGGACTTAGATCAAACATGAGTTGGGATGGATAATCTTGGTTCTAGGGGGAAATAATTGGTTTCTATTGAAGTTATAGATGAGAGTCCAATGGCACATGTCAACCCACCTTTAACAAACCCTCTTAACCCCATAGTTGTAAATTTGAGTGCATGTTTCTCTAAACCTTTTTCCTTGTTCTCTCATTCAATGTTTGGTGAGAGTGATGTTTCTACCATGGGGGGATTGGTTCCCTCATTTTCATCCATTTTAGGAATGTCTTCTCTCATGTCCTTATTACCACCGATTAATGTGATAAGATCCAATTCTCTGACACTAACAACACCTCTGTCTTATATGTGAGCCATTTCACTAGTTGCACTGATGACCCAAATTTTTTTTCCAAGTTTATCTATACCCATATATTCAACCACCTTTTTGTTTGGAGTGGGGGAAATCCTAAGCCAACCAAGGGGAGTCAAGTGGTTGCCACCTAGCTTATTTATTCCAATGGATTCAATGCTTAAATTGGGTCTATATTATTTGGGGAACATGCAGGGGGGATCTATGTTTTTCCCTAATCAATTTGGGGGGATAATGGTTTTGGAGAAACATCTCATCCATGGTGTAGTTCTATGTTAGGAATGACACCCTTCTCTGGAAGTTTTGATTCCTTTAGAGATGATATCTTACCTAGGAGAACCAAATCCATTGGTGCCACTATGCCAACAAGTTCTTACATTTACAACAATGCTTTTACACTAGGGTTCAAACATAACCACTAGTAGTCTATAAAATTGTGCATAAACCACTAGTTTTACATAATGGACCTTATGGGTTGAATATATATTGTATTTGCATTGTAGAGTAATTTTTCAATGCTATGATGTAACATTGTTCATTATCCAATGTGATGTTTTGATCAAAGTTTGTTGTGATTTAATGATATAACAATGTCTTTAGACACCACCCATCTTCTTGGAGTGCCATTTTCTCTTATGTTTAATCTTTGATCTTTGATTAGATTTTGTTATCTGATCTTTGTTCTTGATTCCTTAACATAAGAGCACATCCCAACAAATTACTTCAATTTCATATATTTTATCTTCTTACACCATATTCAAATTTAAAGTGACAATACCTCCAATCATTCTTCCAAGCCAATACATTATTCTTTTTCCATGTTTATATTTTCACTAGCACATCATGAGAGACCATCATTAGCTTAAACTCATGCTCATATGTTACATATATTTTATATCATAGTAGCATATCAATTTATGAAATATTTAAAATCCTAAATATGTATTTTCTAATGAATCATTTACCTCCATGAAAAAGGATAGTAAAAACAAAATAACCAAATATGTTACCAACATCACTAATATAAATACATATAATAATATAGCTACATATGTGCGATAAAAGAATTCAAAACTTGTATTTTTTTAATATGTAATATGTGTTGGAAATAATACTGAGAGGGGGGGGTGAATCAGTATTATCAGATCAATCAAACTTTTCAATTTCATACTCAGAAACATATACGCTACTTCAATTAAGTGAACCCGCGTGTACACGCTACTGTGTCTAATGAAACTCGCGTATATCCAGAGATCTTATAATTCAGTTAGCTTAATCTTCAGTAAATGCATCAGATCATTATTAAGCATATTAACAGTAAACAGGTGCAGAATAACAGAACAGAACATCACACAAGAGCCACACACATGAACACAAAGATATAAGGTGGAAACCCAATGTGGGTGAAAACCACCTGCTGCAAGTCATCTAAATCTTCTTCTTAATAAGAAAATCCTTTTACAATATTTGTACTGGTGCAGTCTTATACCAGTACGGGAGCTACAACCCCCTTTGCTCTTGTACTAGCCGATCCATTTACTAGTACGCAGGCTGCTACCTGCTACAATGCTCCAAAGATCTCCTTTAGCTTTTGTACTAGCTTAGATACTAGTACGTAGGTGCTTGCCTACAATCTTCTCACCTCCAGGTACCACGTTTCATCAATTTTCAGACTGGATACACTGAAGCACAACACATAATCTGAAAGGCCACATTTCATCCAATTTTCATACTGGACCCATAACTATCATTGAAGCTCAAAACAATCATCAAACTCTGAATCACTGAAACCCTGTTAACAACACTGTCACCAGAACACAGAGCAGACACAAAACTCTGCAATAACCATCAGATCCATCTGCAACTTCAAATATCAAGCTTTACAATGTATACGCTACTTCGATGAATCAAACCCGCGTGTATACGCACTTTTGCCAAAGACAACCCGCGTACAGATCTAAAAATAATTTCTCATAACTTGCAGCTGTACCAGACATCAGTCATACTCATAACACTTATAGAACAATACATGCGTCAGTATGTAGATCTAGAATAAGCATCATAAAGATAGTTCATTTCAAACCATTTGATCCCGATCTCTCCTTAGATCTTGTTTTCCATCAACCGGTGAGATCTCTCCTTAGCTCAGATCAAGCAATGCATCATCAACCCATAACCCTGCATACTGGATCTAATGCTTCATCAGATATTCAAGACATTTCAGATGCACTTGCCTAATGATTTCCTTCCCTTTATATAGCCTTAGGCCTTGTTCAATACCAAGAGCCAAAACCATAGAAATCCAATACCATCAACTTCAAAACTAGGGATCAACACGTCCGCCGAGACGCCAAGGTCCAAAACCATAGGCACAACTTCCAAGGAATAACCGCCATGGACCAAAGGTACTTTTCCACATACACGCGCTTTTGCTGAAGCCAACCAGCGTGTACACGCGACTTGGGCTTAACGAACCTGCGTGTATGAACTTTCTCTTCTTCTTATAGTCTGATCATCAATTCCTTGCTGCTGACCTTCTGTACTATGATTTGTCATCAGTGAGGTTTGCCATCAAGGACAACACTTATCTCATAATGCCAACAATCTCCCCCTTTGGACTTGATGGCAAAGCTAACTTGTCACACTTAGAACTATCATCTGATTCCTTTGAGCTGTCCTCCATCAGTCACATCTGATATCTCTTCTGAAGATTCATCATCTGATTCCTTTGAGTTGTCCTCCATCAGTCACATCTGATATCTCTTCTGAAGATTCACCCAGTTATACATAAGTGAGATATTCTTCTATGAGAGGGTTGCCATCAAGTACAACACATGCATCATAATGCCAACAATCTCCCCCTTTGGACTTGATGGCAACAACACCAAATCACTCTCCCCCTTTGACATCAAGGGCAAAGGTTGGACCAAGATATTCTCTTCCTTTGCTGAATCATTCCACTGTCCATACTCCCCCTGAGTACCTGCTGAAATCTCTGAATAGTCTCCCCCTTTGTATATGCCAAGGTGTACCAATCTGTCCATGCTTCCTCTGAGTACATGCTGAATCTCTGTTCTTGCTGAAGTGTGCTGATCATGCTCTCTCTGACTGTAAGCAAGGTCTACAAAAGATGTTCTTCAAGAAGAACATGACTCTATACATCATAAAAGACCTTCCTATCTCTTAGGACTCATACATACATCCATCTCTCAACTAAGTGAGGATAAACAAGAAAGTGACTCATCCACCCAACCAAGTGGGGATACATCAAAAATTTACATATGACAACCAATCATATTGCATCAATCATCCCAGGCATAGTGGGGAAACCAAAATAGGCCGTTACATGACCTTGACACCATGAAAGAGATACCACAAAAGAGATATATGACATAGAGACGAAAGAACTAGACCAAGACTTATGAAAGTCACTAGCAGCATCTGATAATCACCATTCAGATCAGCAACCAAGAGATCCTTCTGTTCTCATTTCGCCTTTGTTCCTCTTGAAATCAACACCAAATGTGAACTAGAACCAAAAGCTTTAAGATAATGCCAACAATGCATCATTGGAAGATTATCTGCTCCCCCTGAACCTGTGCCAGATGATCTCTGTCAGACCTATATTAGACTTTCTGCAACCAACATCTGTCCCTGCTGATTTCCTTCAAATCTCTATATACGCGTCTGTATACACATAAACAGGCGTATATACGCAGATATCCCTTACGCAACACGCGTACACCATATACGCGACTATCCCCTTGTAAAACTGCGTATGCACGCGGGTATCCTTTAAACAACACGCGTACACAAATTTCCATATCAGCAACCTGTAAATGTCCTGTAGAGAATAGGTCATCAACCTATAACAAGGTATGTCTGCATCAATTCATCCCTTTGAACAGAATTCAGAGTCATTCACATTGTATCATGTGTGAAACCACCATAGCCATTTCATCAAGCTCTACATGATCCAAGTATCATTACTTGGGAGCATCTGCATCAATTAACATATGTAAGTATAAACCTATCATCATATAGATAAGAACTCATCATCATGTCTCCAACAAAGCAATTTTGAGTAGTCATCCATGTATCAACATTATGTATCTTGAGCTCAAGCTCATTTGTCAAACTTCTTGATATCATCAACAGCAACAATCCTTATCCACAAGAGTGCCTGCATCATAACTGTATGACCTTTATGCATATGATATCAAGTGAGGAAGATGTGTATTCAAACTTTGTACTTCTCCTTGTCCTTATGAAGGTCACCATGTAAGCACCATATATGCATCATCAAGGAATCAACCATAAATCTGATCTGATCATCAATTATGTAACCCCAAGAATCATATGTGATACAACCACATCATAGCAAGATATATCATTTAGCCATATAAGAATCATCACCAAGGACTATTAACCATAATGCCAACAATGAATTATTAAAGGCATATGCTCCCCCTCAACCTGTGCCATATGTTAGATCTGATCAGCATATATCAGCAATAAGCATCAAAACATCATCATCCCCAAGTTAGGATCAAAGACACTTCTAGACATCATACAAGTAACAAAACATTTCCACACATCCTCAGCAGACTGTAACCAATAGAGCAAATAACAGACTGAATCATATCAGATCCTTTTTCTGATCCTGTTCCCACTGCTTTTCCTCAGACTGACATATACGCGACTTTGCAGTGTCTAACTCGTGTATATACGCGACTTCCCTTCAAGGAACTTGCGTATGAGATTCAGAACACTGAAGTTTTACACTTTCAGCTCCCTCTGAGTCTGATATGTCTGTGCTGTGCTGTGTCTCAGTACATTGTGCTGACTGTACTTCCTTCTTCCTCCATATCTTCAAGTGTGATGAGGTTTTCTCCTTTTGGTGTGATGTCCATCCTTTGTTCCTGCATTCCTTTGCTATATGTCCAAGCGTGTTACATGCATAACATCTTACATATTTCATATTCCTCCTGTAGCAATCAGCAGCTTTGTGACCAAACATATTGCAAGCAAAGCAATATCCATTAAAGTACCTTGAGTGTGATGATCTTTCTGCATGATGGTCTTGAACCCTTCTTCTTCTACATCTAGCTGCAACATGTCCAAGATTATGACATACATAACATTCAACATTATTCATAGGAGGAGTAACAGATTTTCTTTGAGGAGTCTCTTTCCTTGATTGTTGATGGGGTTGACCTTTCATCTCCTTGTTGATCATTTTAGATTTCTCTTTAGAGTTCCTTGCCTCACCTTGTGAACTAGATTCACCTTCAACAGATTCATGGAAACCAAGACCAGTCTTGATAGCAGGAGACCTTTGACTACTAAGAATATCATCCAAGACTTTAGAACTATCTTGAAATCGTAAAAGCTTATCCTTTTCTTCTATTTTACCTTTCAAGATATTTACCTCAACTTGAAGTTGTTCCTCCTTTTCTAGACATTGCTTCTTCATGTCTTCTCCATCTTTCCTTCCTTCTTCCAACTGATGCCTTAGTTTGAGAATTTCCTTTTCTTGTTCTTCATTCAGATCCTGCTGCATTTGACGAACTCGGAAGGCACATTCTAGTTGAGATTTTAAGCTGGTGACTTCGTTTTCTTGTTTTGCAATAGCTTGGAGTAGATCTGTATTCTGCTTCTTTGATTCTTCAAGATCTCCTTTTAGTGAGGGGATTGTAGCTTCAAGATTTTCATAGTAGCTGGATCTATCTTTGAGTTTCTTGATGGTTGTGCTTCTTTCGTTGACTTCTTTTCTTAATGATGTCACTTCATGCTGCAATTTTTGACATTGGTCTTCCTTGTCCTTGAGTAGCTTTCTTACCTTGTTTCCTTCTTCTATTTGGGCCTTTAGTTTGGTAACTTCTTCTTTGAAAGCACATTCCCTTTTGTTCAATAGATCTTGTTGATCTTTAACTTTGTCTGCAAGCCTTTTAAACACTGCCTCTATTTGACACTTTTCTTGCTCACCCATAAAAGCATGTTCAGTAGTTTCACTATCACTTCCATCACTTTCACAAGGAAATATAGCAAGAACATCAGAGGATAACACATTCATACCTGATAATGATTCTGAATCTGATTCTGAATCTGAAGAGCTTCTTATATCTAATCCCCAATCGACTCTCCCACTGTCATAGTCCTTCTGAGATGTCTTCTTCTTCTTATGAGCTTTCTTCTTAAGCTTCTTTCCCATTGTTCCACGGATCTCCTTCAAGCGATCAAGCTTCTACCAAAGGACCTGCTCTGATACCAATTGTTGAAAATAATACTGAGAGGGGGGGGTGAATCAGTATTATCAGATCAATCAAACTTTTCAATTTCATACTCAGAAACATATACGCTACTTCAATTAAGTGAACCCGCGTGTACACGCTACTGTGTCTAATGAAACTCGCGTATATCCAGAGATCTTATAATTCAGTTAGCTTAATCTTCAGTAAATGCATCAGATCATTATTAAGCATATTAACAGTAAACAGGTGCAGAATAACAGAACAGAACATCACACAAGAGCCACACACATGAACACAAAGATATAAGGTGGAAACCCAATGTGGGTGAAAACCACCTGCTGCAAGTCATCTAAATCTTCTTCTTAATAAGAAAATCCTTTTACAATATTTGTACTGGTGCAGTCTTATACCAGTACGGGAGCTACAACCCCCTTTGCTCTTGTACTAGCCGATCCATTTACTAGTACGCAGGCTGCTACCTGCTACAATGCTCCAAAGATCTCCTTTAGCTTTTGTACTAGCTTAGATACTAGTACGTAGGTGCTTGCCTACAATCTTCTCACCTCCAAGTACCACGTTTCATCAATTTTCAGACTGGATACACTGAAGCACAACACATAATCTGAAAGGCCACATTTCATCCAATTTTCATACTGGACCCATAACTATCATTGAAGCTCAAAACAATCATCAAACTCTGAATCACTGAAACCCTGTTAACAACACTGTCACCAGAACACAGAGCAGACACAAAACTCTGCAATAACCATCAGATCCATCTGCAACTTCAAATATCAAGCTTTACAATGTATACGCTACTTCGATGAATCAAACCCGCGTGTATACGCACTTTTGCCAAAGACAACCCGCGTACAGATCTAAAAATAATTTCTCATAACTTGCAGCTGTACCAGACATCAGTCATACTCATAACACTTATAGAACAATACATGCGTCAGTATGTAGATCTAGAATAAGCATCATAAAGATAGTTCATTTCAAACCATTTGATCCCGATCTCTCCTTAGATCTTGTTTTCCATCAACCGGTGAGATCTCTCCTTAGCTCAGATCAAGCAATGCATCATCAACCCATAACCCTGCATACTGGATCTAATGCTTCATCAGATATTCAAGACATTTCAGATGCACTTGCCTAATGATTTCCTTCCCTTTATATAGCCTTAGGCCTTGTTCAATACCAAGAGCCAAAACCATAGAAATCCAATACCATCAACTTCAAAACTAGGGATCAACACGTCCGCCGAGACGCCAAGGTCCAAAACCATAGGCACAACTTCCAAGGAATAACCGCCATGGACCAAAGGTACTTTTCCACATACACGCGCTTTTGCTGAAGCCAACCAGCGTGTACACGCGACTTGGGCTTAACGAACCTGCGTGTATGAACTTTCTCTTCTTCTTATAGTCTGATCATCAATTCCTTGCTGCTGACCTTCTGTACTATGATTTGTCATCAGTGAGGTTTGCCATCAAGGACAACACTTATCTCATAATGCCAACAATCTCCCCCTTTGGACTTGATGGCAAAGCTAACTTGTCACACTTAGAACTATCATCTGATTCCTTTGAGCTGTCCTCCATCAGTCACATCTGATATCTCTTCTGAAGATTCATCATCTGATTCCTTTGAGTTGTCCTCCATCAGTCACATCTGATATCTCTTCTGAAGATTCACCCAGTTATACATAAGTGAGATATTCTTCTATGAGAGGGTTGCCATCAAGTACAACACATGCATCATAATGCCAACAATATGATTTACTTGGTTTGATTGTTGTGAACTTTAAACTTATAAAGCTGGTAATTCATTAATAAAATTAAAGAATTATTCACTCTGACCAGTATCATTTTTTTAATCTGTAATATGATTTACTTGGTTTGATTGTTGTGAACTTTAAACTTACAAAGCTTGTAATTCATTAATGAAATTAAAAATGTATTCACTCTCACGAGTACCACTGTAACTTTTTAGTTTTTATGTATGCCCCTAGGCAATTTCGTACTGGCATGATAATAAGGTTGATTTTAGTCACTACCACAATAACATCTAGGTGCCCATATACACCGCTTCTACAAACACATGTTAATCTAAAATATTTAAATCTTTGATCTCATAATTTACATAATACTTCATAATACAACCATCTCCAATTAAAATACCTAAAAAAAATTCTTTCTTCATATCACTTTTAATATATATATATATATATATATATAGATATATATATATATATATATTCTTTTTTCTTGTTTTTTCATCATTCTTACTCATTTTAAATTTTAAATTTATTTATTATTATTTTTATATACTCTAAATTATTAATTCATGATATATTTGTTTATATAATCTCTAACTAATATTTAATTTCCTTCCTTTAACTAGCTGTTATGGAATTCCTTTTCTTACCTTCACGATTTCATCATTCATATACACATACATTATAATATATTTAAGTTTAAATCTCTTGATGTGTTTGTTTGTTATTTTAAATATTTTCGGATTCTTAAATACATGAGTATATTTCCAGTGCAGTCCAAAATTTAATATAATGCATAAGGGATAACTCTCCTAAGATTGCCATCTTATCCGATAAATAATCCTCCACTTTTGCCAAAGGATAAACAAAAAGATGTTTTATGGTATTTTTAAGTCCAATGTCATGCCAAGGATGGACAAAAGGATTAAGGAGCTTCTTTGCAATGTATCTCTAAATCCAATGTAACTTTGGCTTGATTGATTAAGATATACTACATGGCAACTTTCCAGAAGCCTGAGCAGGATTAAGATATACTATGAGGCAACTTTTCAAAAGCCAAGGACTGGAAAGCGCTCAGATTACAAAATATATTGTATTTATATATTTATAAAATAGGTGTTAAATGTATATTAAATGTGCTAATTCATACATAATCCATATACAACATGCTGCCCACTTTTTATTCTGCCTTGGTCCTATGGAAGTTCAAATTCTAATTATTACACTGACACTTCTGCTTTGAATCCCGTTAACCATATGTATGCATCACCAGCGGGATGAGATGAAGTGATACATTATCACACAAAAAATGATATATTATCACACATCAATGGAAGCAAAGTAAGACAAGACATTATATGAATTAAGAGAACTTTTGTTTGTTTATTTTTGGATATAAATTACTTGTATAAATTCGAAACATTATGTGAATACTCTATCAATCATGGAAATTTAAAAAGTTTAGTAAAGTTTTGGATATAAACTGCATGTATCAATAAATAGAAACATCATATGAACATTCATCCATCACCCAAAAATAAAAAAATGGCTATCAAACAATGAAACCTGGTCTATTGAAAGAAATATATACAGTGAAAAACAGTAAATCAATCATAAGCATGCGAATATAACATCTACAAATGATTAGCATCGGTCTTTGTTGGATAGTATGGGGCGAGGTTTATGATTAGGCCTCCAAGAATTCGAACAATGAACAGGAGGTATTGTGGGTGACTGTGATTTTACATAAGTATTCCAGCAAAGTGGGTATTGTACATTGGCCACTGGTTGTAGTTCAATGTCTGATAAACTGATTCCCATGCACGGAATGTTGTCACTGCAGGCGAGGTGAACGGCTTTGTAAGCGTAAGTGCCTCTAATTTCAGAGTAGGTAACGCCAGATATAGCCACTGCCGATGTTTGGTTGGCACACCTTCCATTATCGCAGTAGAATTGATCAATTACAACTGGGATTTCCACATTAGAAACCTGGATGTTGGAAAATGAAACGTCTCGGACAGATCCTGATCCTCCCTGCATTACACACCATATTGATAAAATATCCTCAAGTTTGTTTTTCTTTCCAAATTAAATCAGGCTAATTGGAAAGAAGTTAGTTGTTTTTAATTTCCCAAATATTTCCAAAATCTACCATTCATATTCTTAAAATACTATTTTATAATGTAGGGATGGAATTTCACCGGCGGTCACTGAGTGATTTGCCCATTAAATACAGCCCAAAAAAAATTCATAACCATCATAATCTTTTGTTAAAATGACTAAAATAAATGCTAGAGTTGTCTAAACTGTCAAATTTAACTGGTAATTCAGATTAGAAATTCCTACTCTAATTTCACATTATTAAGTATCACTATCATACCTGCCAGGTTTTAATGCGAACACCATTTAATGCATCTTGAATGGAAACATCATAAACAGTAACATTTGACACACATGCTTTTGTTTTATCCTTTCCAAGTGCTCCTATGCTGATTTCCAAAAGTTGTTTCTTGATCAGTTCACAACTGTAACTGAAGAAAGGAAGTAAATTCATTCTCAAGATATGGTGGCCAACATGTTTACCTGATGCCATGACCTGGACCACAATTGATATTGTGAACCCGTATATCAGAACATCCTGTTTGCAGGGATACACAGTCGTCCCCTAGTCCCCACATTGGAAGATTTCAGAAATTAATAGGCACTGAGGATAAATTAGGTCAAAATGAAAGAAATAGTTTAAGTGAACTATTTAAATTCATATATTCCAAAATATGCATTAAAATAAACTCAAAAAATCAATTATAAATCAATAGCTATAACACTTAATTCAGTAGAATTTAATTAGTTAGAAATCTCACTGAGATAATCCCACTTACTCGGATGACAACACTTACTTTCAACCAAAAAAACCCATAACAATATATCCTAATAGATTGAGCTAATCCCACTTACTTGCATGGCAACACTAAAGAACCATTACCTCCATGAAAAAATTAATACATCAGATAAAAGAGTTGAATGCTGAATGTTGGTTTACCACAGCCAATTGTTGAATGATGTATTTCAACGTCGTGAGAATTTTGAAGATGTACTCCATCTGTATTTGGGCTGTTCCCCGGCGAGGAGATTGTGATATTAGAGACTTTGACCTGAGTGCAACTATCGAACTTCAGGTGACATTGAGGACTGTTTTGAATGGTTATGGTCTGGACTGTCACATTGTAGCTTCCATAAAATCTCAATGCCTGCCAGTAAAGTGAAGAGTAAAACAAGGGAATTCTAAAAAGAAAAAATATTGTTTTTGCAAGATAAGGACAGTCCTTCAATGTGATGCTCACCGTGGGTTTTATGCCGGGCATTTCCTTTGAGGGTTTTTTGTGCTTAGGAGCCGATTTTCCTTTGCTTTTACTTAGCTGTAGATATGAAAATATGTAAGGATTGATGTTGTAGTATGTGTAAAAACATCAATATGAATTTAATACAAAGTTTGCGCTATCTTTATTTTGATGTTGATGGTAGGTTTAGTTATATTTTAAAATCAGATGGATAAGAAGGGTTGATATTAGAATTTTACAGAGAGTATTTACACCAAACCAAACAATTAACTAATTGATTTTGTTGTGTGGATTTTAGAATATTCTTAAAATCTGCAATCTAGATAAAAATGCCCTAAAAAAATACTCGGAAAGGAACCAAATAAAAATGCCAAAAAAAAAAAATGTAAACAATTGACTTTGCTCAAACTTAGATCCAGTTTTTTATTTTAGGAAAACTGAAATTGAGTTAAGTTCAACTCAGATGTTCAGAAACGTTTGATACATGCATATTGATTCAATACCTGATCGTCCCATGAAGTTCCCCACCAAGCTGATCCCCGTCCATCAATAACGCCATTACCCTGAATGGTAATGCCTTGGAGTCTTTTAAACTCGATCCACTGTAATAAGCCTGAACCCCATACTTGAGAATTCGTTGGCGCAACAATGGTTCCATCGATCTAAACAAGTCAACAAAGTCTAAACTTTCAATAAAATGCAGTTAACTTTTTAAAAAATATGTCGCATCTATACAACTAATTATATTCAACGTCTGGAAAAGTAGTAACCTGAAAGACGAGGTTGGGGTGACAAGGTCCTACAAAAGAAATGGGATTGACAAAGAAACAGAACTCGGCTGGCACTTCTACTACAGCTGATTCCACTCTGCATGCAGCTTCCCAGGCTGCTAGAAATGCCTGTTAAATCAAATAAATTTCCATTAGTTGTGTCGAGTGGTCGTTTTCATGATCAATAATTGTGCAACATTTTTTTTTCCTTTCATTTTCTCACCTTCGAGTCATCAGTGGTTCCGTCGGCCTTGGCTCCATAAGAGAGAACGTCGAAAATCTTGGAATCTCCATAGTAGGAGCCATTGTAGGCTTCTGGTGGACTGGTGTTGCTAGAGCCTTTCTTTCTGCGAGAGTATGGTTTCTTTCTACCTGTCCTGGCGCAGCCATGGACAAACATAAGAGCCAATAATATGAATACTAGAACAAGGGAGGCAGCTCTTCTTCGGGTCGACATTGGCATGCTTCCAAGAAGATCTGATCTATGGCAGAAGCAAAAACAAGACGTAATACTCGTGGGATTGTTTGGCTCAGGCCAGTTTGGATAACCTATACCTTATAATGAGTTGTCTAACTTAGCCACAAGTTTGCTAGGATAGTGAATTTCTAGCCTAAATTTTGCAGCTAGGATAGTGAATTTCTGGCTTAAATTGGGCGAGAATTATGTTGGGGAGAAATTTGATTGTGAGAATGTTTAAATCTGTTTTGATGGCGGAAATAAATTTGGCTTCATAAAAAATTCAGCGAGCAATCAGAAAGAATGAAGTAGACATGACGATGCGAGCAATAAGAAGGAATGAAGTAGACATGACGATGAAGTGGAAATGGTTAGGGACTTAAATACAAGTAGCGGCGCTGGATGGCTTTTCTCTGGTTGTTGTCTTCTAGTACTTTAGAAATGGTCTCCAGCCCCGGACTGTATGGTGAGGAATGTTTGGTTCGAATGTTTCAGTGACATGAGAGCGCACAATTCTATAGAACGTACTTTATCCGGCGGTTTTGTCCGTTATCTGTGGCTTTTCTACCGTTTTATCCAATGGAACCTGCAGCTTTTCTGCGTTTTTCTGAGTGGGGCGTGTAGATATCTACTGTCTTGTCCAGTGAGCCCTGTAGCTATTCTATGTTTTTACTATTCTATGTTTATTCTGAGTGGGCCTGTAGTCGTAGATATCCGTTTGAAAGTTTCTGGTCCATGCACTGTGAACTGAATCTCTGGAAGGAAATTGGAGTAGGTAAGCTCTTTTTTAATTGGAATTTATTAAAAGAAGGATCTCCTTTCTCTTTTGTTAAAGTGTAGGTTAGCTACTTTTAAGGTTGGATGGAAAAATTATGCAATTACCAATATGCATATTTAAAAACGCTACATATATCAGGAAAACAATAAAAAATTTAATTTGTTTTTAGAAAATTTTGCTGAAAATTTTGAAAATTCAGGTTATAGTTGTCAAGTTTTAGGATTTGTTCAGGTTATAGTTGTCAAGTTTTAGGATTTGAGTGTCATAGTATTTTTTTTTGGTGCTAAATCTATTTCCACTTTCAAAAAACAATTTAAACACTCCCACAGTGAAATTTCTTAAAGAATTTCTCTCCAACAACAATTGTAGCCTCATCAGACAACCACCTTACCAAAATGATGCTATGGAAAATTTATGTACTGACCAATATGATGCTATTATTATACCTGTCTAAAGCTTTGTTGAGTTTGGACGCTTTTGGGATAATTTAATTTTCCTAAATAACTTGCTTTCTCAATGCCTCTTTATGAAGTTTGAACCTAAGACTTGGTGGGACTAAAGCCCGCACAAAACAATTGGGCTTTTTTCTAACTTTTCTCTAGGCGGTTAATCCTTGTTCAAACTTTGTCACACTTATTGAAATGGTATATTCTAATTGAGATTTTTGATAAGCATAAATTTGAGTTGTGTAATCTGCAAAGAGGATGAATCTATTTATACATTCAAAAACTCATTTTAAATAACAAGAAATCATAATTTCCTCCAATATTGTATGTTGGATTGCTCAAGAAAATATCAAAACCCCTTATTATGTAATCTCTAGATTTATCATGTACAATTCATCTAAAAATAATATATATTAATTTTAAAATTGATTAAATAATTACAAATTTATTATAAAATTAATTTTAAAATTGATTTTTTAATTACAAATTTATTATAAAATTAATCGATCTCGTTGATCTCTAAAACTCTGATGGCATCAATATTATTATGTAATTTATAAATATAATATGTAAAGTAGCAATATAATATGCATAATTGAGAACTTGTTATTGTTTGTTTTTTTTTTTTAATATATATTTTGGTCAATTTTATTTGAAAATCATAAATTTAAGTTATAAAATTTATATAATTTAAATCTTTTTCAAACTTTAAGGCTAGTTTATAGACACCAGGTAGCTACTACATCATGTAGGCTAAACAAGTAAACAAGTAGGGTCTAACCCAAAAAGATTAAATAGATTTGATCTGTGACATCTCAAACAATCAAGTACTTAGCAATAGGAATTTGACCAACAAAACTAACCCTTAGAACTAAAATTATTTAATTATTAAAATAAATATTTTAAATAATAAAAAAATTAACATATTATCCGCCAAAAAAAACCAAGAAAATAAAATAGTTGAACTACAATTTTAAAAAACGGAAAGGGCTTCTTATAAAGCTTGTATCTTTTTTGGTTTCTTGTTGAGTGGAAGCGTGTAGCTTATAAATATATAAGGTGGTGTATACGACTGAAAGTTTTGGGCCCATATTATGTCATTTAATGTACCACATACTTATATGAAACGGTATTCAATTTGGTAAGCCTTTTTCCTTGGGATCATATTATATAGACCGGATACTTATATGGAACGGTATTCAATTTGGTAAGCTATTTTAATTGGTACTTATTAAGAGCTGGATAGTGCGCTAATTATTGGTCCGTAGAAAATTGGTTAAAGTTTTTATCATAAAATTAAGAATTTTTATTTTTATTTTTTTAAATAAATTTTCCAAAAATATTTTTTTAATTAAAAATAAAGATTATATTAGAGAATTATTATTTTCAAAAGTTTTATATATAAAAATGAGAAATTAGATTTATATCTATGTTGCATGAGTTTTTGGAAAGTGGGAACGCTGGAAACTTAGGTATGGGTGTCGGGAACGAATAGAGACTTCCGTAAAATTAAAAGAATTTTTTTTTTTTGCGGTAATATTATATAATAAAAAAATTAAAAATTAAAATATAAAATATTTTTTAATTATATAATTTATATAATAATAAAAAATCATATTGAATCAAAATATTCAAATATTAAAATCAATTTAAATATATAATCTCTTTTATATATAGATATTCTTTGGGTGTCTCTCTCCCTTTTATATATATATAAAATATTAACATTATGAGACATGACTAGTCTTTGAAACAATATGGCTTAAAAATACATATGTTTTTCTAATTATTCTTAAGAGAAAAAGTAAAGAAACTCTAATGTTTAAGCATTGACTACCACATACAATGTGCACACAGAGTCTTGTGTCATATATAAACAACAAAAGAAATACTCATCAGCATAACATCCGAGAGATCGCCATTACATCGAGGTCCCACACACTTCCTTAACCCATCAAGAAATTGCTCCAGTTTCTCAATTAAGGATATCAGTGTTAAGGATGTCTTTCGCCTTTCTTCATGGGAAGGTTTCAACTTAGGCTCATGTTTTGTGGGCAGTTCAACATATCTTTCGCCTTTCTTCCTGGGAAGGTTTCAACTTAGGCTCATGTTTTGTGGGCAGTTCAACATATTTCTCTACAGGGTTTGTATTCCCCACAAAAACAGCCTTCAAAACTCCCGGAACTTTCCCAAGCTCCCATTGCAACTCCCCCTGAGAAAAGAACGTTCCCATACAGTTCCCAAGCTCCCATTGCAGCTCCCCTGAAAAAAGAACGTTCCCATATAGTTCCCAAACTCCCATTGCAGCTCCCTGTGAAAAAAGAAAAACCATTAGAACAAATTTCCCAACTCTTAAAAATGGTTCTCATGTAACAGAGAGATTTATGTAACAGAGAGATTTATATTATATTGATAAATGATTTTTTCCAACTGCTTCAATGTGACTCTTCGAAAACATAATGTAACCGACCTGACATTTATCTTTCGAAACACCCTCCTGACATTTTCCTAAATGCGCTAATTTAACTCTTTAAAAACATATGATAACGGACGTGACATTTATCTCCTGACAATTCTTTTAAAGGTGGCTTATTGTATCAAGTTACTACTAGTTACTTTCACTAAGACATCTACCAAGTTAGTGTTAATTACTACCGAAAACAATATTTATTTGAGATTTTCAAGTGTTAAGGTAGATAATAGCGTTATAAACAAATATATTATAGCATAAAATTCAAACCCACGAACTTAAGTGGAGAGAAGTATAACAAATATTTATTTGGCATTTTGAAGTGTCAAAGTCTTTGACTTTGAAGTGTTAAAATAGATAATCGTATTATAGACCAACATATTATGTTTTTAAATATCAATATAGATAAAATAGATAATAATATTATAGACAAACATATCATAACATAAAATTCGTATCAAAATAAATATTTTGAAATATCATAATAAAAAATAACAAACAAACATATTATACAACATAAAATTCAAACCCACAAATCCCACACCTAACTGGAAAGAAATACAACAAACCTTTCCACCACACGACCCATTCTCCTTACATTTATCTTTCTAAACACTCCCAAAATTGATGGTATAACTGAACTCAGTTAAAAACAAAAAATATCCAATATTTAGACTGCGCTTTTAATTTGGAGTCTCTAGGAATCTGGTAAAAAAATTTCAAAAAATCTTGTAGAAGAAGTGTTTGAATCGTGTTTTTGATAGTGGAAATAGATTCAGCACCATCAAAAACCTCTACGACACCTAAAATTTTGCAGTTTAATAACTATAATTTCGATTTACAAAAATCCTTGCTGGATTTTCTCTACATATAAACTGAATTTCCATAACTCTCCGAGCAATTCCTCGACCTTATTAGACTACAGTTTTAATTTGTGTCAGAGAAAAGAGAGAGAAAAGAGAAGTAATCAGATAGTTGTTTGTGACCGTTAAAGAGGGGAAGCATTGCAGGTGGAATTAATTCTTACTGCTGATAATGATGTTAATGTTGAAAACGAAAAACCGCTGCAAGTTGCAGGTGGGGCATTTGTTGGTACAATACAGAGCCTCGGGTTGCAAAGCCTCCTCGCTTTCTTTGTTTAATTATGTTGTGGTGGGACCATGTAGTTACTTCATCACCATGGACTTGAACTGGTCATCACCAGCAGGGTCCAGCGCAGGATCAGGGAACACATTAATTGATTGACCCTTTTCTTATTATTATTAAAAAATACAGTATCTGTTAGTGTGGTGTGCCTTTTTCGGAGTGCGGATGCCCTTTTGACATGGCGCTGCACAGTCCTCAATGACAGGCAACCAGGCCGGTGAAGGCATTTTGGAAGTAGCTTGGCAACTAGTTTATTAGAACTTATGAACTATAGGTTAGTTGGTGTCCGTGGAGAGTTTAGTTTTATTAGATTTTAAATTCAAATTATATGGAAGGATTGAGAGTGAAAATTATAGGCAAGAAAAAATAATATATATTTTTAATTTGTTTAAATATCTGTATCGATGGTTCATTTTTTCCATATTAAGACTAACTTTTTTAAGAAGAAAAAACAAGTATCAAACTAAAACTGAATCTCAAAGTCACCTCAAATACCATAGAGTTGAGGCAAATTTTCTTAACTCTCTTTCCATTCTTTACTCAATGTCTTTCCATTCTTTAGTCAATGTCTAGTTGTATTGTGCTAAAATCTAAATATTTTATGTTTTAGATTTTTTACATTATAGTCACTACCAGTGGTGAAATTTTAATTTTTTAAATTAGAATTGTATTTTTATATGTAGAGATTGAATGTTTTATATATATTTTTAATTATATTAATAAAATAGAAAAATCTAATATAATTAAATAATTAATTAAATATAATTATTTTTAATTACTATCTTTAAATACTAAATTTTAATTTTAATTTTAATAATTCAAAAATATATTTAAAAAAGTTTGAATAGGATATATTTGGAAAAAGTACATATGTTCAAAGGAAATATAGTTAACATATTATAAAAGACATTTTTTTCAAGTACACTACAACTTTATCTTATTATAAGGGTATGGTAGAAATATGAGGTGTCATTGAAGTAGGATATATTTATCAAAATACTATATCCTTATCAAAATATTGAAAAGTTATTAAAAAAGGAATGGATTGGTTTTTTTTTAATAACATTTTTTTATTATAATATTATATTTTTTTGTTATGGCTAAATTGAAAACAAGAATAATAGAAAAAATGTATATACTAATACAAATATCTATTGACCAAAATTTTATTATTCAATGCATTATGTCATAGTATTAGTAAATTGCAATGAAATAAAAAAGCATAAGTTAACAAAAACAAACAAAAGAACTAGGAAATATCAATACTACTTAGAATGGCTACTTAGAATGGCTAAATTGATTAAAGGCATGAGATTTGATTTGTTGTAAGACTGCTTTTTAGAAAGTTCTTATTTTCCACCACACGAAATAGACATAAATTAATTATTAAAATATATTTTCAATTTTTTAATTAAATTAATTATTAAAATATATTTTCAATTTTTTTAATTAGTTAAAATTTATTTATAAATAATTTGTTATTATTATTATTTTATCATATAAAAATAAATATTTATTTAAAATTTTATATAATAAAATTATTTTAATTAAAAACAATAATATATTATAAAAATTAAATTAAATTTAATATTAAAAAAAACTTACACAATTATCCTAAAACATTTGTAAATAAAATTATCAAAATATATAGATAAATAAAATTATTATTATATTTGTATAAAATAAAATTTCTATAAAACTTTCAGCAAATAATTTTTTTATCATCAATCTATTGAAAACTTGGAAACACGGACTTCTTTCAATCTCAAAATCACCGAGAGTTTAATAAATAATTTATTCAGGCTATCTTCCAAACCTATCCCGTGTTTTCCTTACAAAAATCTTTTATAAATAGATAAATTGACTCCTTTGAATTGAATGCTCGTCAATGATAGGTCAATAGTTTGATCCCCTTCTAAAATGGGGGCTAAATTCTTAGCGATGAAGACTTGAGATGGGATAGATCGATAGTGATGGATTGATGCAAAGTTTTAAGAGGAGGAGGATTTAAGGCAAAGTTTTAATATAAAATTGATAATTATAATTATAATTAAATTAATTTATCATTTTGAATGTATCAAGTATTTGGAGAGATTTGATTTTTTTTTCGCACTTAATAAATCTGGTGTAAAAAAAATTAGGGTGGTCTTTTCAATTATATCTATTTTCAAATAATTTCAAAATTAAAATTTTGTTACTCAACCGAGTATGATAGAGATGTTGTAATGCAATGTAATATAAACATTGTCAAAATAAAATAAAAATAAAAATAACAAAATGAAAATAACCCTATAAAAATAAAATACAAAATTACCCATGGTATTCATGTGGAATACAACCTATTTAAAGCAAGAAATTAAACCAACCTAAATCCATCTTAACTCTGGATATACCAAGCGTCGAGAGGGATCAAATCTCTTGATATGCAAACCTCTTTTAGAGTGAAAAGAGATTTTATTCCTCTAGGTTCTTGGTAGCTCTGAACATAAGATGGATCTAAGCTGGTTTTATTGCATCGATAGGTGCGTGGTAGCTTTGAACTTAAGACGGATCTAAGCTAGTTTTATTGCATCGATAGGTGCATGGTAGCTCTGAACTTCATATGGATCTAAGCTGGTTTTATTGCATCAATAGGTGCGTGGTAGCTCTGAACTTTAGATGGATCTAAGTTGGCTTTATTGCATTGAGAGATGCTCTCCAACCCAATACGGTAGAGGCGTTGTAATTTAAGCAAAATAAAATAACACTTTTGGGTTCCAACACATGGTTTTCCCATGCTATTCTTAACCCATGGTTCTCCCCATAGTATTATTCTCTAATATGGCATATTTAAATGTTAATTATTAAACCAACCTAGATCCATCTTAACTCTAGATCTACCAAGCACCGAGAGGGATTAAATATTTCCCTAAGTCATTGAAGATAAGGGTGTGCATGATATTTCTCAAACAATCATGGTAGTTTTCTTTCCTAGTGATCAAAATGCCAGTAATGGAGATGAGAGAATACATCTTCAACAGTGTTTGAGTCGAGGTTGAAAAAAATGGATAAGTAAAAATGCTACAATATAATATTTATTTGTTCAAATATGTACAAGGTAAGAAAATTTCGTTTAAACTCTCATTCAATGCATATTATATAACATCCACTGAAATCCCAAATATAGCTTTGTACATAGGTTTAACCTGAATTGCATCCATGTTCCCATGGGATGGTTGCCAAAATATCGTAAAGGAACATAAACATAAGAACCTCTCTTTTTGAAATATAGTAGAGAAACTCACAAAATCTTAGACAACTTCCATGTAATTTAAAGCATCCAGATCAATATGATATTTATTTACATAAAACATAGGCTTTTCCTCTTACATCACAAAAGGCCCATTTTAGTAGATACTGCACCTCAAAATTTGAGACATCACTCATTCCAATTTGTTGTGATACAAGTGATACGAAAATTACTCATTCAAAAATATCATCAACGTAGTAGTAGGGCACGATGGTATTCTCCTAAAAAATAAAGAAGATTCTTAGCTTGGTGGCACCACAACTTTGTAGCAAATCAAAGAACTCTGAAACTTCTTAAGGCGGGGCAATAAGGAGCTTGTCATTGTTTATCACAATCGCAACATAGATACTGAAAATTCCAAACCCTAGGAACAACCCTTGCACAAGAAATGTGAACCTTTCTTTCTTGCGATTGGACTTATGGAACTATGAACCAAAAGAGCTTGAGCAATACGAGCTACAAAATTAATTTGCACAAGACAAGGATGGATTATCACATATTAATACCCATCTATGTTGCACACAACTCACCCATCATGCAAAAGTAACTCTGTGTGTGTCAAATCACATCAAGTCAGGTTTCTTCTTTCATGGAATTTGTTTCTAAGCACCAAAACATAGATAGAAACATAGAGGAATAGGTGTGGCTGTGTCAAAATTTCAACAAATATTGAACCTCCAACAAGTGAGTGTGTGTTGACATTCTCACTAATCATTATTCAATGTGCTTTTTAGACATGGAAAAAATAAGAACAATGTTTATTTGGCTCTATCAAAATTGAAGCATCACATAACAGGAATAAACCAATGTTGCAACTTGCGAAATGGACGAGGGAGAGTTCACAATAGACTAAATAACATGGTTGGTAGTGGGAACATCCAAGATTAGAACTATACAAAGAAATAGCTCTGATGAGGGCATAGATATAGGCATTTCTACTTGGTTGGGATGCCAAAAAATCAGTATTGAGCCAACAGAGCGACAAGCATGTAATGCATGGGACACATGGATGTCAGGAAGGTAGAGATGTCATGTAGAGATGTTAGGAACATAGAGAGGATTTAGAAAGAGCGCAAAAGAATGCCTAAATTTGGGGTCTGTGCTATGATACCATGTCAAGCTAGGAAGGTAACTCCCAATTGTATGATTTCCATTAATGTATGGCTCAGATGCGTGAGATGGGGAGGGCGGGAATAGTGATATTATTATGATGCTGTATCTCGATCTGCGGGGTGTGAGGTCAACAATTACTTATATATATTGCTAAAGGCTGCTTCGTTTCCCTCATTGTTCCAAATAGCTCGTTTCCTCGATACAATGAATTATCCACAACTGGTTTAACGACCAGTCCCTCATCCAACCCAAGATACAGAGTTCAGTCCTAGGGATTTGAAACTTCTCGAGAAGGTTCGGAGAAAGGGAGACATCATACTTTTACTCGACCCACCTACAATGATGGGACAGGGCATGAGGGGAGAGCGACAGGATGAAGGCGGAAAAACTTCCCTAACCCCCGAGAATTGCAATTAGCGCCTTGAGGGAATAAAAGAAAAGATAGCGGATCATTTTGAGTTGGATTGAATGGAATCGTTAAGAAGTGAATGCGTACTGGGCCATCCTGGATGAGTGTACTGGGCAGGCGTACGGAATGCAGTAATGGGATAATGTGAACGGGGAATGCGAACTCGGACTTCAAAATATCTCTGATCCCCCTTTCTTTTGGGCAGGTGGCTTGTTTTGGGTCACAACTTTTCAGCCCAACAGCTAGCGAGAGAAGCCATAGGGATGACCAGATGGCCTTAATAAGCCCCAGTGCCAGAGAAACAAGCCTTTCAATAGAGTTTCCATAGTGAATATCATCAGCTGTAAAGCTCCCTATTGTGGACTAGCTGACCGAAGTATTTCCGTTTGTCCTATATGTATACAGATTTAGATAAGAAATATGGGGTAGTTCTACTATTTGAAAGGACCCACTCGGTATTAGAAAGGTTGGTGGATCATAAACCGTGCAAGTTATGGAGGGGGTGGCAAACCAATACGATCAAGTAATGGTCCAGCAACAGAAATAGAAGTTGGTTGTAATTCTCAGTCCGATGGAAGAAGAGGGAAATAGATGATTCGATCCTCTGCTGCCCGATGTGATCGTCATTGTTGCGAGGCATTAGAAAACCAGCTGCTTAGGGGGCACTACTATAATAAAGAAAGAGACTCACTTGAAAGGATGGAGGATGTACGTATACGTGAAGGGTTATGGTTATATGTCTTCAAGACTTAATGTTATTCTAGCTTGAAATGCAAAGGAACTGAAATGAAAGCAAATCTCAATCAAAGGAAGCTTACATAGAAGCTACCAACCTAAGTGAATGAGGGAGGAATGGCTCAAATTTGCTAGAGAATACTAGGTTGGGAATTTTCACTACTTTGAAACCTGACCCTTGTTTCTGGATTTTGATCCGGGGACGGATCTGATTGTTTTTGCAACCGGGATGGCATGGACTATTGCGGAGACTCTACAGGTATAATTGTATACAATAAGAGTGGTGACCTTTGGGATTCCAATTCCAAGGTATTTTCCCATTATAACTATTGAAGTTTCTCTATTTACATATTTTAGCCTAATCCTAAAGAATTATGTGGCTAACAATCTACCTCAAGATCAACCATCGGATCTGGGAGGGACTGAGTTTCTTGTCATATTGAAAAGTGGAAAATGGAACCTACAATTAAATGTATCCAATCAATAAGTACCACGTGGAAGGAACCACGTGGATTATGGGGCCTAAGTGGGGATTGAAATGCAAAGAGTAAAGGTCACATGCATGCCAAGTGTTTGAGGAAATCTATGTTGGCTAGTTCGTGTCTAATGGGAACTTGTTGGCTTGATGGGCCTTGACCTAGGTCTTAGTTGGATTCCAGTGATGCGACATCACACATCTCTTTATGCAGATCCCAGTCCTGAAAATGGAACCATTTGTTGTCTTGATGGGCCCTAACCTAGGTTCAACGTTAATTAGCCAAGAAAATCCCTACACTACTGGCCCTTTCGGGGAATCAATCCACAGAGCATGGACTAAAGTATCACCCGAAGTAGTATGGGGGGATGCAGGAACCAAGTTTTTTGAGCTTCTCATATGGCCTTCACGACGAACCAAAATTGGTCTGGGTCCTCAATTCCCGACCCCTTGAACATAAGAAATTTTACTAAATTCGCCATACTGTATGGTGGCAGAGGTGGTGGTGGTGTGGGGGAAGACGTATGCGGTGGAGGTGAAGATGGAGGTGGTGTGGGTGGATGGGGTATTTGTGGGAACCCTTGTCTTATTAGTTGAACAATGCTCTGTGAAGAAGCCTGTGCTGCTTCCTCATTGTCACTCAGAGGAGGTCCAATCAACGTGCTATATTCAGGGCTTTTTTTCCCTCTTTCCCTAAAGATCTTTCCACTTTGCGTAGCTCCAAACATCGAGGTAGCTCACGGTCCCTTAAAGAAGTGATGCTCTGCCTTGTTGTAACTGACCGAAGTATCAAGCACGAACTCTGTCACAAACCCTCCTATGATATGATTGAGCCAATGATCGACAATGCATGTGATCTTGTCTTCAGAGGCTTCTAATATCCACACTAACTCTGGGGTCCAAACTATCAGACCGTCAAGTCTCCACCTTGGCTGTTTGCCAATTTTGCGATCCACTCGTATAATTCGATAGGAAGGAACAAAAGAAGATTTCGTGTATCTCTGTGTACAGATATCTGTCTAACCACTGTTCTTTCGTCAATCGTGGATTCTTGTTCTCTTGCGCCACGAATTCATGGATCTTTCAATCCAACTAGTCTTCGATCTCCTTCTTAGTTGGATTCAAGTGATGCGACATCACATATCTCTTTATGCAGATCCCGGTCCTGATAACAGAACCATTTGTTGGCTTGATGGGCCCTAACCCAGGTTCCACGTTAATTAGCCAAGCAAATCCCTACACTACTGGCCCTTTCAGCATCAATCCACAGAGCACGGAATGATGTCTCACCCGAAGGAGTATGGGGGGATGCAGGAACCAAGTTTCCACACTGAGAGATGGTAGTGATGTCGTTTCATACCTTAAATGTTCCTTCGTGTAGGTCGATAAGCCCTTTAGGGCTTATCGATATACTTCTCTTATTTGTCTTTCAGACCTCTATGAAGGTCTATGATCGTCCTTCACGTACCCTAGATATGCAGATCAAGAACTTACGTGCTTCTATAATTACTCTTTACTTTTGTTTTTACCCAGATTAGCTTAAGTATTGAATAAATTCACATTCGTTAAGATGATCTTCGTGTAAGAAAATATTCTTACTTTCATTCATATAACAAAGCAAACCATATGGATTCGCGCGTCAATATAGAATTAAAACATAAACCTATTATTCATCATAACATAATAATATGTAGAAGTAAAATAGATCATACACAGATAATTACATAATAATTCTCTTTATTGATTTTCATATCCTCTTTATAGACTCCAACTACCCTGTGCACATAGTTGCAGGCGTCTGCACACTCAGCTAGGTACTTCTACCCTAGTCCTCTGCGCACACAGTTGCAAAGCCTCTTTCCTATGCTAAGACTCTTTTCTCTTAACTCTCATAGACCCATTACATAAAACATAACAAGACTCCACTTGACTGAACTAAATTTCCTTAGACTCTTCTAAGACTTCCTTTTTATACAATCCCATGGTCCGCGGAGAATGGGTGAATCTCTTAAAGCTAACAAAAGTTACATAAACTGAGGACGGAAAACCTTTATGACTCTTTACATCTTCACACTCCATGGCCACAAAATGCGGAGACTTTACCTTCCTATACAAAAACCTAGGCTTTCTGCCCCAAAACTTGGGCTTTTAACCCCAAAATTGACCCTACGATACCCATTCCCAATAGGCCCCCAACAAAAATACAGTGACTCGCTCCTGAGTCACTCTGTTAGAATGAAGATCTTGTTGCGAAGGCCTCCCATCTCCACCTGTACCACTGCAACTTCGACGGCACACTGCTTCGCCGCCTACTTAACCTGTTCCACCAGTTGCTCCATTGCTAGTCCTGCGATATCTACCTTGATTTTCTGTTGTGTTGTCTACAGGTTCGCTGACTTTCCTTCAATTGTGGTCATGAGCACATAGGATTCATCTAGTCAAGGCCCCAATCTGGCCTTTAGTACTACCTCCCTGTGATGTGTTGCCTCCACCCGTTCCTTCAGTGCCTTTGCTTCTTGTAGCTTTGCCAACCTCTGTGTAATGGCAATGATGCGCATCGTCGCTTTGACCTCGTCGTACCTCTGTTGTAATTCCATCAACTCGGTTTCTAATATGTGCAGGTTGGGATCTTCCTACAGGTTGGTAACTACTTTGAGCGACTGTTCAAAGAGCGCAGTGCAATCCTTCACTCTCGCATCTACTGTTGCAACTGTGTCCTTGATAGTAGCCTCACACTTCTCTTTGACCTCTGGTGGAGTCGAAGGCTGGGCCCTCAACTCAACCTCTGTGATCTTAAGGTTTAGCTCAAACTAAACCTTAGCCAGCTTTGTCTTGGCATCGCGCACACCTATAGCGAGTTTTCAAATTCTAGTGTCGATCGGCACATCTTCTGGGATATGCAACTCCCGAACGGTTCTGCATGCTTCCGCTACCATGAATGTTGTGTGCTCATTCTTCTCCATAATATTCTTAAGGAGATTGATCATGGAAGTCTTCTATACAAACGTTTGTGCATTGTTGACCTTCTATTCGTTGATCACATTCAGCGCATGCTATTCTCAGGCCCGAAGTTCTGCGATCACACCATCCTGCAGGGTGTGAAGGGCTTCACTTGGAAGCACGGCCAAGTTCAACCCAACCCTTTTTAGAGTGCTGATAGTGGCCCTATCAGCTTCTACTGTTGTAGTCAACACTCCATCCACAAGTAAGACATCCCAGGGATCCATAGAGCGAACCATCTCTGCTACTTCTGAGGTTCCTGACGCCACACTACCCATCCTACACTAGCCTCAGTAGCCTGGATCTGTAGCTCGTGTAGACCCATCTGAATGGTGACCAAAGCATGTTTCTACTACTTCTCAAACTATTGTAGCAGTTCCCTGGTCGTGTCTCTTACTGTGTCTCTGAGGTCATTCAGATCACCTTCCGTCAAAGTGATCTAGTTGAATGATGATTTCCTAGCCTTGGACTTCTTCCATGGCCCTTTTTTTTTATCCGAATGGAAAATGGCATCAACCGATGGTATTCATCCACTAATGTTATTCATCCACCCATGTAATTTATCCATGGTATTGTACATAGCATCCACCCATGGTATTGTAAATGACATCCACCCATGGTATTCATTCACCAATGGTATTGTGACATCCACCCATGGTATTCATTCACCCATGGAATTGGCCCCCAAGGTCTGAAAAACTGCCAAAATAAAAAGAGTACAATGCCTAATAAACAAAACCACAAAGAATTTTTTTATTAAAACAGATAATAACTGTAAGGACTACATTGTGGTGGATAATCTGTCCTTTTACAAAATGTGACTTGTTACTTATAGTATTTTTCAGTTACAAACACCCATGGTATTCATTCACCCATAGAATTGACCCATGGTATTGTAACTAAAAAAATACTATAAGTAACAAGTCGCATTTTGTAAAAGGACAGATTGTCCACCACAATGTAGTCCTTACAGTTATTATCTGTTTTAATAAAAAAATTCTTTGTGGTTTTTTTTATTGGGCATTGTACTCTTTTTCTTTTGGCAATTTTTCAGATCTTGGGGGCCAATTCCATGGGTGAATGAATACCATGGGTGGATGTCACAATACCATGGGTGAATGAATACCATGGGTGGATGTCACTTACAATACCACGAGTGGATGCCACTTACAATACCATGGATAAATTACATGGGTGGATGAATAACATAAGCGGATGAATAGCATCGGTTGATGCCATTTTCCATTCAGATCATTTGTCCTGCTTCCTATTGTGCTTAACCCGGAATGGAGTAATCTCCAGGTCTGGACCACCCTATCCCAATTGCTACTCTTCGTCTTCCATCTGCAGTGAAGGAGACTTTTGACTCTTGTTAGAGTCATGTTCTTCCTCATCTTCCTTCTCTTTTGCTTGCTCCTTAGTAGTGTGCTTTGCTCTAGATTTTTCCCCAACCTCCTTTTTCCTCCTGTCGGCCAGCTGCTGCATCTTCAACCGAGCCTCTTCCTTCTTCTACTTTCCTTTGGACTTGCTAGATCCCGCGGATAAATCTGAGGTTGTGCACCACTCTGATGGCCAGCGATTGAGGACCGTTGTGATTGCATCATTTGTCGTGAGGTATGGAAGATCATACCATTTCTTCTTAGGGTCCTTCCGTGCCCACCTGGAGACACAGTGGAAGTCCGCCTTGAACTCCACATATTCTGCCAACTACTCAAAGATAGTTGGTGATAACTGCGACTTATGCTTTATCGCGGCGCGGATGCTCAATTCCATTAGTACCCAAAATATATTACTGCCCTTGACCCTTTTGAGGTCCTTTATGGCCCAGAGCGAAGTGAACTTTGCTGCTTCAGGCAAATCTGATGCGATTAGAGGAAACTAACTGTCCTTCGGTAATTCCCATGTGACCAGTACAATTGACAACAGAATCCATGCATAATAGAAGGTCTTACTCTGGTCTTGTGCCTCTCTACAGTTCGTGAGGGGTCTTACTCTAGTCTTGTGCCTCTCTACAGTTCGTGAGGAACTCGCTGCAGAGGTAGCGCACCTAATTGAATTGTACGCCCTTTGTTCACTGGGCCACTAATGACGCAACTGGTGCCGGCACTTCATCTGCATGACACTTCCTCATTATTTTCCCAACCAAGATCTGGGTGGCTACCTTAATAGTGGGGTCGGTTATGCTGAAAATTATGTAGCTGTGTGGCTTCTTGGCAAGCTTGAACTTGTCCTTCATTATTTTGGTGAGGTCGCGCTTGCTCGTCTTTCCACCAAATGCTTTGGCCGGATTCAGCCCTGAGTGAGGCAACATTGTGATCTTATGTATTAGCATGTCGGTGATCGGTATCGGTTCTCCTAACCATAGGCACCCATAGTACACCAAGCATAACAACTGTTTGATCACTATCAAAGTTATGGGTGCGTGGTTGTAGTGCAACACCCATAACAAGTTCAACAGTTCTGCCTTGTCCACCCCTTTTATCCACTATCTCGGCTCCAACGCGGTCACACCAGAGTCTTTATAGAAGACGCGGGTCATAAATGTATTAGTTTCCAAGGGGTGGAACCACTCATTATCTGCCAAGTCCCAATCCTCAAGTTTTAAATGGGGGATGCACACCAGGTGTGTTCCTTTGAATGTGATCTTGTCTGGTAGCAATGGTGCGTTGAGTAAAAATTTTCCCTCATCTGGGTCCTTCAGGACCTTCACCTTGCCTCGGCATGGAGGAATGTATTCTAGTAACTTAGAAATAGGGTCTACCCCCTCAATATCGATATCCTCTATGCCCATACCAGTGTCCTCCACTCCCTCATCGACTCTAGGTCTACTACCTTGACCTTCTCCTGCGCGGTAGGCTTCTCTTTCTTCTGGTGCTTTCTCAGCAATTTTCACACCGGTTGTGTCGCTTTCTGTTTGTGTTTCTTTTGGCTTTCGACCCCCCCCTAGTTGGCGTAGGCCTTGGCTTGCATGACTTCAATGATTTTGGTACTTCTACGGGCACTGCTACACTTGCAATCTCAGGGGCATCTCCCTCAAATGCCATCGACCCTCCAACACTTTTGGTTTCCACAGGCGCCGACATGAGGCGAGTAAGAAGCTCCTGGGTTGCTTTAGGCAACTTGTCAAATACTGAACTAGCCACCAAAGCCTCGAAATTCTCAAGGTTCATGGGCACATGATAGCTCAACACCTCAATTCTCAGAATGCAAAGTGTTTTTCATTGGGCAACCATTTGTAATTTGTAGGCAAATTCGAATTTGAATATGACCGTTCCCCCCAAAATCCACTCATAAATGCTAGATTGCCAATAGATTTTCGAAGATATCGCTCTTAAATTCCAACTTAAATGTCACCCCCCAACTCCATTTAACCATTTTCTCACTGTCAAGTCATGAACATTGACCATAACAGTCACTTTCTGGTTGCCTTGCACAATCTCTCCTCCTATAGCACAACTCCCTTCGCACTTTTGTTGATACTGTGAAGTTCCTCCTTTCTACATAGTCCCCCAGTCACGTAGATCTACAACTCGGGAATATTAGTTTATAGTCCCACGCCTCCTTTCAGCTGCCTAGAGCGCTAAGACTGTGCTGCCACCATATAGTCATCTGGCTAGATCCCTGGTGTATGGCTTCAATCGGCTGCCATTTACCTTCCCTGGAAATGGTTCTCCATTGAACTTCACCAGCTGAACTACTCCACCATCGATAATATCCTTGACGACATAGGGCACCAACCAATGCACCCAAAATTTTCCTGGAAATTTATCAAACTTGTTGTCATATAATAACACTAAATCATTTACGTTGAAGGAGTGCAGTTTTGATGTGTCAATCATGACATGCCTTTTCACACTCCATTTGAACTTACTGATGGAATGCAACCAAAAATCTATCCTCTTCTAGCTTTGTTAGCTGCATGAGCCTTTCTTCCAGGGCTCTGTGATCTGCCATTCTTGTAAATGCCACTATGCGCAGACTCGATACAATGTACTCATCGGCATCACAACTTCTATGCCATAAACTAGCCTGAAAGGCATTTGTCCAGGCAGTGTTTTGCAAGTTGTCCTATAAGCCCATAGCACTGTGGGTACACGCACATCCCAGTGATTTCTTTGTGCACTACAGACCTTCATCAATGTGTTCTCCAATATCTTATTAAATGCTTCAACCGTCCCATTAGCCTACAGGTGATACAACATACTCTTTTGGTGATAAACTTGGAATTCCTCCATCAACGTGTTGATCGTCTCATTAAGGAAATGCGTACCGCAATCACTCATTAAACTCTTCGGGCAACCAAACCTAGTTAGTACATACTCAAAGATGAACTTTGCTACTGTTGCCCCAGTACTATCCTTCATAGGCTGTGCCTCCACCCATCTGGTCAAATACTCCATCACGATGATGATGTACTATGCACCTGTCTTCTTTCCTGGAGGCTGAATTGGTCCCACAAAATCAACCACCCTCTTCTCAAATGGTTGTAATGACAGTTGCGGATTTAGAGGTAGGTCATCCCTCCATGATGGCTTTCCCATCCTATGACATGCATCACATGCCTTACCATAAGCCTTGGAATCCTTATGAAGCGTCGACCACCATAACCCAATGCGTAAAATCTTCTGCATTGTTGCTTTTCCTGCATAATGTCTTCCCGCAGCTCCTCCATGAGCTTCAATGAGGATGTTGCTTCATTCAAAATTAGGCACATAATGTCACAGTATTTCATCCGAGCCCATTTTATATAGTTCCCTGCAATTACAGAAAAGTTTGACGCGCGCACCACCAACTCCTTATTTTGTTGACTAGTATACCCTTCTGGAGTCGTCCCCGTCATCAGGAAGTGTATGATATCTGCAAAGTGATTGTCTACGACACACACTGTAAAGAGCTATGTGTCAAGTAGTCCGCCTCCAAATTAGTAGGCTCCTCTCCTATTTCAATGTGCAACAGATGATCCTGTCCAACATTCAATCGTCATGGCTTCACAATAACTTCGAAATCATATTCCTGAAACAACAACAACTATCTTCATATCTTCCCCCCCAACACAGGTTTTCTCACCAAGTACTTCAATGTTGAATGGTCTGTATACATCTTAAAGTGTCCACCTAGCAAGTAGTGTTTGAAAATTTGGAGCACGTACACCATAGCCAAACATTCGCGCTTCATTATTGAATAATTCTTCTCAGCTTTAGACAACTTCCTACTCGTAAACGCTATATGGTGATCCAATTCTCCCTCACCGGCCTATGTCGGTACTACCCTGAGCACAATACATGAAGTATCCACATGCACATGAAATTCCTTCTTCTAGTCTGAGAAGATTAGGATCAGCATAGTGACCATATTTTCCTTTAACACATCTAAGCTTTGTTGGCATTCTTCATTCCAACATAATGTAGCATCCTTTCTTAGCAACTTTTCCATCAGTGTGGTAATCTGGGCATAACTCTTAATGAATTTTCTATAGTATCCCGTATGCCCCAGCATTGCACGCAGTTGTTTCACACTTCTTGGTGCTTCTAAATTAATTATAAATTCTATCTTAGCTAGGTCGACCATTAATCCTTATCTGTACACCACATGGCCCAGCAAGATTCCGAAAGGAACACAAAACAAAAATTTCTTCAAATTGAGCATGATCTGACACCTCTAGCATGTATCCAACATCAATCGTAGGCTAGCAACATGGTGTTTCACTAGCCCAAACACTATCCAATCATCAAATTATACCTCCAAAAACTTGTGAATGAAGTCCTTAGACAACGCGATGACCACGCGCAAAAATATTGCCGGCGCGTTCTTCAACCCAAAAGTCATTACGATATACTGGAAGCACCCCCACTCCCTAGCGAAGGTAATCTTACTTCTATCCTTCGATGCAATCTTGATCTGATGGTACCCCGAGAACCCATCCGTGAATGAATATGCCTTTTGTCCTCCTACATTATGCAAGACTTTGTCAGTGAACCGAGTTGGAAAGGGATCATGTACGTAGGCATCATTCAACTTCCTGAGATCTATGCATATCCTTATTTCATCCTTCTACTTCTTTTCCTGAACTACTATTGGGTTCACCCAATCAGACTCTTCTACTAGTTCAATAATACCTGCCGCAAGTATTTTATCCAACTCTAAGCAAACCCTTTCTTTATACTTCGGATTGAGGCAGTAAGGCCTCTGCTTGATCGGCTTCGCGTCCGGTTTCAACGTAATTTTCATAACTCCCAGGTCCCGTATTATCCCCTTTAGATCTGAGAACTTTGTAGGGAACAAGTCCTAGTATTCACAGAGCAATTCAATGACCTTATCTAATGTTGCGTCATCCCAGTAGTCCCAAATCTTTGAAAACTTTAGCTCTGCCTCTGTTCCAATGCTTACTTGTCTTGCTTTTAGCGGTGCAGTGATATCTGGATTTTCAATTTGCGGTCCTTAAACTTCGCAGCGACTTTCAGTCTCTGGGATATTAATGTTCCTCGGGTCCTCGTCCTCTTCTTCGATAGTCACATTATAACACTCCAGCACATGGCTCAAATGGGTGGTCCAATCTAGTTGAATTAAGTCTAAGGGATCCCGCGGTATTCTGAAGATTGCTGCCTTAACTTCCTACAATTCCTCGTTAATACTTTCAAACCCATCCAAAGCTAAATGTCATCAAGAATCCCTGTTGCAAAATGTCCCATTCTTCAGTGCCATGGCGGAGCTCTGTTTACAAGTACCAGTTCATCGGTATTACATCCAAATTATGACAAAACAGATGCACCCATTCAAGCTGAGGCTCCGCTCCATAAACCTTAGTCCATTTGGCTAGGTGATCGCGTGGGTCATTCCTTCCATCATATTTCTGTACACGCGCTAATCATCAAAACTGTCTTTGTGCGTACCCCACCATCTCACAAGCATAGCGTGCAGTCCCAATCCAAGGCCTGGAAGTGATGCTTCTCTGGCACTTCAATTTCGAATGCATCCAAAAAGTTATCAACATCAGTTAAACCATCATAGTAAGGTAGATTTCTTACCTCTGACGATACACAACGCAATGAATTTTTCATCATATTACAGTGCAACGTAGATACTTCATGCAGTTGATTCTGCTAATTCTCCAACTCCTCATCTGAATCTGATGTGAAGGAACTTTCATGGTCCCAGGCAATGCATCCATCTATTGTTGGATTCACCCAATCCTGATCTCATGACGTTATCTTATAAATCCGATCCAAATCATCATCGCTTTCATAATTGCAAACCGGTTCAGTATAGCGCGGCCCTTCTGAAGGGTCTAGGGGCACTACTAAGTGGAGAGCTTTCTACTCAAATATCATCTTCTGCTTCTTCAAATTGATTAACCCATTCATGTTAGTAGCCCAATCGATCCCAAGGAGCGTAGGGTAGGGATTGTTGTCATCCACAATCTCTATCACTTCAAAATCAACCAATGTGCTCGTGCCCTCAATATCAACTTTCACTCCCTGCCATCTTCCCATGGGGATGATTTTCTGTTGATTTGACATTCTTAACTGAATTGGAGACCACTGCAGTGCAGGTCTCCCCATCCTATCCCATGTCTGTTTAGGCAAAACATTCACGTCTAACCCTAGATCTAGAATAACTTGATCCATCTCATATTCTTTTATCTGTGCAGTGAGCCTCATATCACACCTCGTTCTTGCCTTATGCTTACCAATCTTCCTAATTACGTGTGGTCCATCAAGAGCATTTTCTTTTCTGGTGCACTTATTTATCAACTCCTGTAGTCCTTTCATAGCCTTGCTATCACGTAGGAGCTTCATATAGGTCTCCAAGAAAGTAGTAACATGGAAGGATCCATCTCTTTAGCTGGCTTATCCTAACTTCCCGAGGTAGAGGCCTCAGCGAAGCTTTTCTTTGCTTCCATAAATGTTTCCCTTGTGCACTCTAGATCAAACCCAATATCCTTTTTTGGTGCTTTGTGTACCCATTCACCTTCTTCAGGCTACTTCCTCTTATCTTCGCCATTCGTCATTCCACTCCGTAGCACAATATTTATCTTAGGATCCTCCTCGCAAGGCTCAGCCCTCATCATCTACAGGTTCTGAGTTGGCTGTTGAGGCTACGCCCCCTTTTCGCACATCTTAGCTAATAATATAGAGCAATTCTTTATAACATGGTCAAACTGAGTACAATATCAACATGACAGGCATGTCGGGTTCAGGCAGTCACGTAGTGTCCCGGTCCTCCACAGTTGTAACAAATGACCTGTCCCTGACCTCTACAAGGTCCTCCTCCACCTCGGCCTTGTCTGCACCGCTGATATTCGCCTCGCACTCCCCTAGTGTGTTGGTCCAGATGCCAGGTTTCTACTTGCACCCTATATACGGGAGTTCTATCCATCATTAACTCATAACTACGACAATTATGCTCATCATGACCTACCGATTGACATAAGTTGGAGAAGAGTTGTCGCGGTGTCTGTACAAATTTCTGCAGCAAATGGCAATTGTCTGTTGCATGTTTTCCAGCTACCTAAAAGATAACACACCATAGTGCGGGCCCTGTACTTGTCCTTATTGGAGCTTCTGGCCCCAGAGGCATTGGTCCTCTTGCTGCAACATAATTTGCGAATACTGGACAATGATCTTTGTCATGCCCCTTACTTTTTCACTTCAGGCACCAAACTTCTTCACACACCTCTGGCTGAGTTGTTCTATCTTTCTTTAGACTCTGAAATTCTAGGCACAGGTTCTGCAACTGTGCGTGAATCTGCTAAACCCCTAAATTAGCATCTTGCATTGGTGTCTCGTGAAATCTCATTACAATCTCCAGGGCTTCTGCCTGGGTTCCAATCTTTTGTTGTGATAAAGAAACCCTTAGATGAGGCAGGAGTGAAGCCACAAACCATTCACGGTGCTCCCCATCTATAAGATTCATATTGGCTTCGCGGATTCTACACTTCAACCTCTGATCCAAATCCCAAGGTGTATCGCTAGGTTTCATCATCATCTCCTTGAATCCCACAATTGACTGAACTTTAGATTTCGGTCTGCTGAATTCCTTATTCAACACAGTCTGAATATCTGCTAATGCAACCGTCGGATTATCAGTGCAGTACTTAATATACCATTTTAACACATGTTCCTGCAAAGCAGTAACCAACGTTTCTTTCTTCATTTGATCATCTGTAATACCCTGAGCTTCCCATATGGCCTTCGTGATGAACCAAAATTGGTATGGGTCCTCAGTTCCTAACCGCTTGAGCACATGAAATTTTATTGAATTCGCCATATTGGATGGTTGCAGAGGTGGGGGTGGTGTGGGGGAAGGTGTATGCGGTGGAGGTGAATATGGAGGTGGTGTGGGTGGATGGGGTATTCATGGGAAACCTTGTCTTATCAGTTGAACATTGCTCTGCAGAGAAGCTTGTGCTACTTCCTCGTCATCACTCAGAGGAGGTCCAATCAGCAGGCTATATTCAGGGCCTATTTTCCCTTTATCCCTGAAGATCTTTCCACTTCGCGTAGCTCCAAACATCAAGGTAGCTCGTGGTCCCTTGAAGAAGCGACACTCTGCTTTGTTGTAACTGCCCAAAGTATCAACCGTGAACTGTGTCACAAACCCTCCTGTGATACGATCGAGCCAATGATCAACAATGTGTGGGATATTGTCTTCAGAGGCTTCCAATATCCGCACTAACTCTGGGGTCAAAACTATTGGATCGTCAAGTCTCCACCTTCCTTGGCTATCTGCCAATTTTGCAATCCAGTTGTATAATTCGACTGGGAAGAAATAGAAGAAGATTTCGTGTATCTCTGTGTACAAATATCTGTCCAACCACTGTTCTTTCGTTGATCACGGATTCCTATTCTCTTGCGCCATGAATTCTTGGATCTTTCTATCCAACTAGTCTTCAATCTCCTTCTTAGTTGGATTCCAGTGATGTGACATCACACATCTCTTTATGCAGATCCAGGGCCCAACAACTGAACCATTTGTTGGCTTGATGGGCCATGACCCAGGTTCAATGTTATTTAGCCAAGTAAATCCCTACACTATTGGCCCTTTTGGCATCAATCCGTAGAACGTGGACTGAAGTCTCACCCGAAGGAGTATGGGGGGATGCAGGAACCAAGTTTCTTCACCTATAGATGGTAGTGATGTCGTTTTATACCCTAAACCTTCCTTCACACAAGTCGATAAGCCTTTTATCTCTTATCGATATACTTCTCTTATTCATCCTTCAGACCACCACAAAGGTCTACAATCATCCTTCGCGTACCCTAGATATGTAGATCAGGAACTTACACGCCTATATAATTACTCTTTACTTTTCTTTTTACCCATATTATCTTAAGTATTGAATAACTTCACATGCGTTAAGATGATCTTCACATAAGAAAATATTCTTACTTCCGTTCATATAACAAAGCAAACCATATGGATTCGCGCATCAATATAGCATTAAAACATAAACCGAGTATTCATAACATAATAATATGCAGAAGGAAAATAGATCATACACAAATAATTACAAAATAATTCTCTTTATTGATGTTCAGATCCTCTTTACAGACTCCAACTACCCTGTGCATACAGCTGCAGGGGTCCGCGCACTCAACTGCAGACTTCTACCCTAGGCCTCTATGCATATAGTTGTAGAGCCTCTTTCCTACGCTAAGACTCTTTGCTCTTAACTCTCACAGACCCATTACATAAAACATAACAAGACTCCACTTCATTGAACTAAATTACCTTAGACTCTTCTAAGACTTCCTTTTTATACAACCCCATGGTCTGTGGACCATGGATGGATCTTTTAAAGCCGACAAAAGTTACATAAATTAAGAGCAGAAACCCTTTATGATTATTTACATCTTTGGACTCCACAGCCACAAAATGCGAAGACTTTACCTTCCTATACAAAATCTGGGCTTTCTGCCACAAAACTTGGTCTTTTAACTATTGAGCCCCATAAATGGGTAATTATATGGACTCATTTTGCCTCCTAACATAGTAAATCAACCATTCTCTTAGCTTATTGCATGTTTTTTGATTATCTTTATGCTTATGGAGTGAGTTGAGTTAGTTATGATGCCATGAGGTCTAATATGTGTTTAATGCATATTTTTGTTGAATTTTGAAGACGTCAAAGATTCAATGGACAATTGGAAGCAATAATTCGAAGTGGACAAAGGAGAGGATTTATAGGAGGGAATCCCCCTCATTTATTACTCCCCACTTCGAATTCCCCTTCATGCAGCTCGGAGTACAAACAACCAAATCAATGCACTAGGAGGCAGCCGAGCAAGTGGAGGATAAATTATGTTTATCTAGAGTTTTGGAAGTCAAGCCACCCTGATTTTAAGGAAGCTGTTGGGAGATTTAGTTGTATAAGTAGAGAGGCCTAGGGCCTCACTAGGGTCGAATTTTTGTTGGATTTTTGTTGTACTTTTGCTATTGTAAAACTCTGCTCAACTTCAAGCTTACTTTTGGTGACAATTTCATGTAATCCTATTACTATTTTGATAATAAAGATGAGACCGTTCTTGAGCTAGCACTGAGTTACCTCATAGGGCTGAAGCTCTTGGGTTAGGACCCAATCCAAGCATCCAAGCTCCTCTTGTTTGTATTTATATGCTTTGTTTTAGTTTATGGATTAGTCACGGTTAGATGAATTTCTTTCTTGGTTAAGAATAGGTTTCTTTTGGTGATTTAGAAGGTTGTTTCCATTTGTGTTTTCTATAGTAGGATAATTAGTGATAGGAAGAAGATTCAAAAGGCTAGCAACAGTGCCTTGGCCTCTTTTCCTCCCTTTTGGACCATGAACTTAAACAAAGTCCCTCTTGCTGCCCCAAAAACACAAATTTTCCTTCTCCATAGGATTTCTAGTGTTTGAAGTTTGTTAGAAGGTTAATGCTTTGCTTTAGAACTGTTCCGCCATGCTCATTTCTATCTTTGCAATAAGTATTCTTCCATGCTTTCTCTCCTTGTAGCATTTTTCAGCATTTACTTCCATAGCTCATAATTTAGACTAGCTTGATGCAAAATTCTGCTTTTTTTTTTTATGTACTCATTTCCTTGCTTGCTTGATCTCATTGGTTGACTGTCACTTATTTTTCAGCAGATATCTTCTCACAACATATCAGCCTATTAGCCATCACATTCTCTCTTTGATCCATACCCTACAAGTCGCCCAAATTTCACCTCAAATCTACCTTAGTTTTCTGCATTTTTCCATAGGACTTCTTCCTCTCTCCCAATCATCTTTCCCTCTCCTAGTGATTCTTGGTGGACTCTAAGCACCCTAACACATCATCCCAACCTTCATCTACCTTTTCCACCCACTCTCACACCTTCAAAACCTTGAAAACTGCTCTCGGCATCCTCCTGGAGACCTCTTGTAGACCACCTGTAGATCCCTTGTGTCCTCTTGTAGATTTTCCTGTAGGCTTTCTTTTGAAGGCAAAATGTGGGAAAAGCCTCCAGAAGGCCACCCAAGACCTCCTAGGACCCATCTGTTGGGTATACGACCAAAGTCCCACATTGACTAGAAGTGGGGAGGATCATGGGTATATAAGGATGGACAAATATCTCCATTGGTAAGAGGCCTTTTGGGGGTAAGCCCAAAAACAAATCCATGAGGGCTTAGGCCCAAAGTGGACAATATCATACCATTGTGGAGATATGTGGTGTCCAGAGTCTTAACAAGTGGTATCAGAGCCAAGGTTCGAAGTTAGCCAAGTGGATGAATCCTCGGAATGTCGAACGAAGGTGGTGAGCCCCGGTAATATCACAATGGGATCCGTGGATGAGCTCGGTTAGAGCAAGCTCTCGAGGCAGGTGGTGCTTCCATGTAAGGCATGTGCTTCCAACACATTGGAGCAGAGAATCCTGGTTGGTAGAGAGTGGACGGATGGATAATCGTTCGAGGGGAGGCTCGATGGTCCTTTGTTCGAGGGGAGGATTGTTGGGTATACGACCAAAGTCCCACATTGACTAGAAGTGGGGAGGATCATGGGTATATAAGGATGGAAAAATATCTCCATTGGTAAGAGGCCTTTTGGGGGTAAGCCCAAAAACAAATCCATGAGGGCTTAGGCCCAAAGTGGACAATATCATACCATTGTGGAGATATGTGGTGTCCAGAGTCTTAACACCATCTACACCATCTTACATCTCCTTAAACCCTAAAGTCGCCTTTCAACACCACCTATTGGCTTCCACCTTCACACACAATAAAATACATGCATGTCAATTTCACATAAAAATCCAAAAAGATGTTTTTTGCTCATTTACTTCTAGAAATAGCTTGAGTAGATGTTGTTTACTTCCTTGAGTAGGTAATGGCATTCATTTCATGGTTTTCATAGTGCTTTCTACAAAAGTAGGATTAGTTGGTTAAGTAGGGTTTGCTTTCCTTTCTTTCATCACATATAAAGCTTTTTCTGGAATCCATAGGAGTTGGCTTGAGCTCCTAGTGATCTTGCGCTAGTTGACCAAGTGACAGCCTGTAGTAAGAACTAGTGCTTGTGCATACAACATTGTCGCTTCCAAGTTTGTTATGAACTACCGGGTTGATAAGAGTAAAGTATGCAATCAAGGAGTTGCAACATTGTTGCTGCAATACTAGTGCTATCCACCTTTTGGCATTGTTTCCGGGGAAGCGTTGGAGTATTTTGTGATTAGTACTTTCTTCTATTTTCTATCGCAATATTTTTCTAAGTATTTTATTTAAGCAAAAGTAGAATAGTTGTTCCTTTCAGCTTTTGCATTTCCTTACTTTCCTTCTCAATTCTGCAAATTTCATTTAAGCAAAAGTAGAATAGTTGTTTCTTTCAATTTCTCCATTTCCTTACTTTCCTTTTCAATTTTGCAAATTTAATTTCAGCAAAGTTTATTTCAGTTAGTTGCAATTTGTGTTGTTCAATCAATTTCAGTTTTTCATGTACAACCAGTGAAGAAAAAAAAAAAAAACCAACCAAAAAGATTTCATTTCATGCCTCACAGGAATAGAGATAATTCAGGAAAATTCTTGCCAACACCCCTACTACATCACACAGCCAGCCTTCTCTCTTCTTCAGTGGCAGTGATCAAGAAAAACCTTTAGGTGAACAACATAGATATTTGAAGAACCTATAGGGGATGAAGAAGAAGAAAACATCCCTCCTAAGCCAATGGCTAAAAACAGAAATGCTAGGGGGAATGTAGAGAGAATAGAGGGTACCTTTCCCATTCAGGATACCAATGGGGACACCAAAATGAAGAATATAAGTCCTTCAGCCCTACCTCACTTCCATGGTCTGACTACAGAAGATCCTAACACCTTCTTGTTTGAGTTTGTTGTCATCTGTTGAACCGTTGACTATGAAAAAGATGAGCAAAAGTTGAAACTATTCCCTTCTACTCTCAAGGATGCAACATTGTGCTAGTTCATGGGGTTACCTGGCAATAGCATCACAACTTGGGCTCAGATGCAGCAAGCCTTTAATGACAAATATTGAGACTACTGTAGGTCAAAAGATACCAAAGAAAAAATCTTCCGAATGACCATGGGAAGTGATGAATCCTTGGAAGATTATGAAGAGAGGTTCCAGCTCAGTTACAAAAGGGCTAGGTGCACACTTGACCCTAAATCTCTGAAGTTGGTCTTGCTCAGGGGAATTTCGGAAGACCTTCTAGATACCCTCCATCTACTGGCTGGGGGAGACATCTACCAACTATCTTATGAGGACATAAAGACTGTTTTTAGAAACCATTCTAGAGCAGCCAGAAAGAAAGGTAGGGGGAGTCAACCCATAGCTAGTACCTCCTCTTCCAATTCATCCATCAAAGGTGAACTCGGAAACATGCCGGAAGACATCAAGAGTGAGATGTTGTAGACTCTTGCCATGCAAATGGATACCTTACATATCAAAAGAAAAAAAGAGGAAGCAGAGAGGGATTTGGCCATCTTTTGTCCTAGATGCACTAGGGGGCATCCTAGGAATGAATGCCCATTGAACTCTATAGAGGTTTGTTTAGTCTGCGAAGAAAATCATTCCACAGATAAGTGGCCGTCCTTGCCCGGACTTAAAGTTGTATACCAAGGGACCGAAGGAGCCACTGAACATATCTATTACATAAACCAAAAGAGGTTGCCTGGACCTAGACCATACTAACAGGGGATGCAAAGGACATCTCAGGCATACTACAACCCTAACCAAGTCACCTCCATACCTTCTTAGGGCCCCCCTGCTCATCTTTCCTGGTCCACACCTCCTCCTTGGTCCTTCACATCTCAATATCATGCCTAACCTTCCACCCATTCATTTCAATCCTATGCTCAGCCGCAACCTCAGTGGAATGCATCTCATCAGGGGTGGAGGCGCCAATGCAACTCTCTTCCTAATCTTTTGCCTCCACCACCTGCTCAACCACAACCATTACCTCCTGCTCCACCAAGGCAACCCCAAATGCTTTCCCAGCTGAACCCGAACCCAAAAAACAGATAGGCTCAGCAAGTATATAGTGGGGAACCATCATGCCCAACTTATGCTATGGAGATTCAGGAGATTAACCTATGATTTGGGAAGGTTATCCAAGATAGCCATCCTCCACCTAGGGAGGTTGAGGAAGATAAAGAGGAAAGTGAACCTAAAGCAATTCCACCCTTTCCCGAGAGAGTATCCAGGACAACACAACCTACCCCAAAAGAAACTGAACTTCTGGGAGAATTGAAATAGTAATGTGTGAAGATACCACTTCTCCAAGACATAAAAGATGTGCCTATCTATAATAGGTTGATCAAAGAGAAGTGCTTTAGGCATCCAGGAAGGTGTAAGAGAGATTCCCCAACCATCAATGTCATAGGACAACTGTCCGAACTGATGTTGGGGCAGGTAATCTGTCTGAAATATCTGGACCCTGCAAGCCCAATAGTTGATGTCCACATCAATGGCACCATGATCCCACATACCTTGATTGATTTGGGAGATGCCATTAATGTGATGACAAAGGACATAATGCTCAAACTTAACCTCCAGGGCTCCTTGAGGAAGACCACGACAGTACTGCAACTAGCAGACCGCTCTATTGTGACCCCTGAAGGGATTGTGGAAGATGTGATGGTCTCCATTGATTCTTTGGAGTACCCTGCTAATTTCTCAGTTCTCCAGCTGAAGGCAAAGGTCACTGAGTATCCTCTCATCTTGGGAAGACCCTGGTTGGCTACTACCGATGCCTACATCAGCTGTCGAGCTGGGAACATGACCATAAAGAACGAGCATATGTCAAAGTAGTTAATCCTATACCCTCCTGCCCAACCCTTGCTATAACATGATCTACCTTTCTGGTTGGAGGAGGAGGATGAGGATGAAGTCTATTCTGCACCACGTTATGCATTAGAAACTACCACGAGGGGGAAACCACAAGATGAGGATCATATGATTAGAAATTTGATTCAGAATCCACCCCCCAGTATCTTAGCATTAGAGGACATAGTGAGAGAAACCAAAAACAACCCCTTAACTGATCTCTGTGTGGCCGACCCAACCTCTCTCCATGATAATAATATAGAGTTTGGCCCAGAAAGCACCTTGAAAATCAATCCATCCCTATCTACTTCCTAGGAGAAGGAGTTGTGCAGCTTATTGAGAAAACATTTAGATGCCTTCACCTGGAGTTATAAGGAGATGAACGGAGTGCACCCCTCAGTATGTACTCATCATATATACATTAAGGAAGATTGCAAACCAGTCAGGTAGCCTCAAAGGAGGATGAATCCAACACTGAAAGACATTGTTAAGGAAGAATTGAAAATATTACTTGATGCAGGATTCATCTACCCCATCTCTGACAGTGAATGGGTCTCTCATTTGGTGCTAGTGCCAAAGAAAAATGGCAAGTGGAGAATCTGTGTCAACTATTAGGAATTGAAAAAAGCCACTAAAAAGGACCATTTTCCTTTGCCTTTGATAGATCAAGTGTTAGATGGTTTGGTAGGGAAAAAGTTTTTCTCCTTCCTAGATGGGTTTAGCGGGTACAATCAGATTCAAATCAGCCCAGCAGACCAAGATAAGACCACTTTCACTTGTCCTTGGGGTACCTTTACATACCAGGTCCTTCCTTTTGGTTTGTACAACACCCCTCAGAGAGCAGTATTGAGTATATTTTCTGAACTGGCTCATGATGCAGTGGAAATATATATGAATGATTTTACTCTTTATGGTTCTAACTTTCAGGAAGCTTTATCTAACCTGGGAAAAGTTCTAGACAAGTGTATCGAGATGAACTATCCCTCAATCTGGAAAAATGCGAATTTTTGATGACCAAAGGGACCATGTTAGGTCATGCAATATCTTAACAAGGACTGCAGGTGGACCCCAACAAGAATGCCATCATCCAAAGGGTCCCACCTCCTCAAAAGGTGAGAGATGTCAGAAGTTTCCTAGGCTTGGCTAGATATTACAGAAGATTCATTAAAGACTTCAGTAAGCTAGCCTCTCCTTTGTTTGGCCTTTTAGGCAAAGATGTTGAGTTCATATGGTCCGAAAATTGTCAAGAAGCCCTAGATACCCTGAAGAGCAAGTTAGTAACTGCCCCAATTCTCAGAGGCCTAAATTGGGCCCTACCCTTTCACATTCACACAGATGCCTCGAACAAAGCAATAAGAGCAGCCTTAGGACAAATTGATGAAAAGTTATGTTATGCCATATACTTTATAAGAAAAAAAAATTCAAAGGCATAGTTAAACTACACAGTGACCGAGAAGGAACTCCTAGCTGTTGTGCATTCTTTAAACAAATTCAGACATTATATCACAGGCTATCAAACCATCGTGCACACTGATCATGCTGCAATTAGATATTTAATGAACAAACTAGATGTAAATGCTTGCATTATTAGATCGTTGCTTCTATTACAACAGTTTGATCTGACACTTATGGATAATCCTAGTAAAGAAAATGTTGTTGCTGACTTTTTGTCTAGAGTAAATTTGCTTGCAGGTGAAGAAGGAATGGTGGATGACCAAATGCCAGATTAACATCTGTTTTCTATCTCAGTATCTCTCCATGGTTTGCTGATATAGCAAACTACTTGGTTTCAGCACAATTTCCACCACACCTATCCTCAAAAGAGAATAGCAAGATAGTAAGGTAAAGTGCCCCTTTCACCTGGATTGGGGGTAATCTCTTCAAACTTGGCCCAGATCAGATCTTGAGAAGATGTTTCAAGGAGAAGGAACTCTTTGACATCCTCCTGACCTATCACGATGGGCTTTGTGGAGGTCATTTTGCAGCAAAGAGAAATGCCTTCAAAATATTGCAAGCAGGCTACTATTGGCCCCCTCTTCATCAAGATGTGAGGAGATACACCAGCCAATGTGATCAGTGTCAAAGGATGGGGAAACCTACTCAAAAGGATGAGATGCCCATTTAGCCTCAAGTGACTTTTGAGCCATTTGAGAAGTGGGGCATGGACTTTGTAGGTCCTATCAACCCTCCTTCAAAACAGAAGAAGTACATCATTGTGTGCACCGATTACCTGACAAAGTGGACAGAAACAAAAGAAATAAAAACAACGACAAAGGAAAAAGTAGCTGAGTTTTTGAGAGAAAACATATTTTACAAGTTTGGGTATCCAAGAGAATTGGTCACAGATCAAGGCAGTTAGTTCACTTCCAGTGTGATTGAAGACCTGCTCACACATTATAAAAACAAGCACATGACTTCCACCCCTTACCATCCACAAGCCAATGGGCAGGTGGAAGTCACTAACAGAGCTTTGGAAGGTATTTTGACCAAGGTAGTCAGAAGCAGTAGAAAATATTGGGCAGACAGATTAGTTGAGTCCACCTGGACCTACAACACAACATGGAAGACCACCATAGGGTTCACACCCTATGAACTGGTCTATGGGAAGAAGGTTTTGCTGTCAATGGGATTTGAATTCAATACACTAAGGATGGAAGCTCAACTAGACCTAGACCTTAGCCATGCATAGAAGGAAAGATTACTCCAGCTCAATGGATTGGATGAACAAAGATTGCAGGCCCTTCTCCACACAGAGGTAGTTCAGCTTCAGAGGAAGATATGGCATGACAAAAATATCAAGGAGAAGCAATTCCAAGAGGGAGATTGGGCACTGCTCTATGATTCAAGGTATAAAGACTTCAAATGCAAGTTGAGGACAAGATGGCTGGGACCCTACACTATGGAAAAATGCATTGAAAATGGTTCAGTTCTAATCAGAACCATTGATGAGGAAGCCATCCCCATGCTTGTCAATGGACATAGGTTGAAAATTTATAGGAAGCCTCTCTCCAAGTGAGAGTTCATCGAAGATCTGAATAAGACAGTGATGGTAGTGGAGCATGTCTTAGCCTCCACTTCACCCACTCGCTGAAGAAATAGAAAAAAGAAATAAAAAATAAGGACTCAAGTGAAAACCTCCATGAGGCGCTTGAGCCCCATCATTGGGTTGAAAACCTCTTCTGAGGCAACCCAATGATGCCAAAAAAAAAAAAAGAGAAAGGAAAAAGAGAATAAGATCCCTGGGTGAAAACCTCCCTTGGAGATGCCCAAGGTAGGAAATTAGGGTGAAAACCTCCTTGAGGTGCCCTAGTTGTTTCAAAAAAAAAAAAGAGAAAAAGAAGAAAAAGAAAATTGAATTTTAATGTGCATTGCAGGTTTGCAGGAGGACCAGAGAGAGCAAGAGGAGATGCCACAGAGCCCTGACATTCACACCAGCACCTATTTCATCTCCTCCACACTCTTCTCCATCATTTCTAACCTTTCTTCCACCCCACTCTTCTCTTTTTTCGGAAACTATGAGTTCTACAGGAGGTTCTGTGTTTTCTACAGGAGGCTCCTGTAGGGATTACAGAGAGCCAGAAATGGTTCAAAAAAGTAGTTTGAGGGGCAGGGAAGCCTTATAAAGGACATATAAACCCTCTTATAGCTATCAACCCTCCTTGCCATCCATTCCACACCTACATCACATCATCATCAACATATTTTTCCTTCTTGTCACAGAAAAACACAGAAAACCTGTTTTTATTAAAAAGAGAAAAAACAAAAATAAGAAAGGAAGAAGCACCTGAAATCTCACCTGCAGCTTACCTAGTATCTCTCCATCTCCATTTGCATTTGTGGCATCATCCTCACAGTTCCTAGCACAAAAATAAGCTGAAATTTCAAAGGGAGAAGCAACTACATGAGCTCCTGTAGGAATTCCTGTAGCAGCTGATCCCATTAAAATCAAGCTACAACAGTAAAAGAAGTGCAGTCATGAGTATTGAAGGAGACATCTAAAGCTTAGATCCAACCAGAAGAAACCTACACAAGCCAAACAACCACACATCAGAAAGCAGATAGCATGTAGCAAAGGAAGTACAAGCATGCAGTAGTAAAAGGAACCAAAATACCTCACAACACATACATTCGACTCACAGGTAAGTGGCTAACTCGCTACTCTATTTGCATTTGTGTAATTGAAAGATATGCATGAGCAAATGAGATGGTTGAGGTTGAACAAGAAAAGGTGGCCAGTTAACTTGGCCACATTCATCTAGTTGAATGCACTCACTCGAAGATGTCACCCACACGTGCGCATAGTCAACTCAGAGAAAGATACCAAGGATAGGTAGTGGAGGGTATGCAAACTCCGATACAATAATGAGAGGTGATTACTGGAAGAAACCATGATGAAAAGGCAGGTGGGGACCAATGGTCCAAATATGGCCAACGTACATTTTTTCCAGATCACCCCCATCACCGAAAATATCTAAAAGAAGTAATAAGTACTCCTCATCAAGCACTCTCACCACCTTTTCCCTCATTCTCTCCTCGTAAACTTAGTTGCATCAAACTCCTTGTCACCCCATAGCCTTGAAACCATCTTTTTTCATCAATCTCAACCATCCTCCTGCTCTCGGCATTGTCTACATGAGCACTTACAGGTTCTACAGGAGCACCTACAGGCAGTTCTACAGGAGGGGCAGTGAGTTGTTTTTAAGAAGAAAACACAGGTTTTTTGCTCAATTTCTGGCTTGAGGAGGTAGGTTCCATGCATACCCACCTTGATTATCAATATGTGTAATGAATGATATCATTTTAAGGAGGAATTGAGTCCATAGAAGAAGAGGAATTACATAAAAAGTTTCTGCCTATTTAAAAAATAAAAATAAAAATAAAAAACACAATTTTCCTCTGTTTTCCTATTTCTTCAAAATTCTTGTCTCCGTCTCTACATTTGGTGTTGAAAAGGGGTATAAGCACAATGACAAGAGGGTTCATGAGGAATTAGCCCGCTAATTCAACCAAGCTCCATGAACATCCCCAAGTAGTAGCCATATTCACAAGGGCAAATTGGATGACATTTTTTGAGAAATTATGAGGGTTTGATGAGGAAATTGCTAAGGAATTTGCCCTTTCTTTAGTCCCTCACTCAAGAACCCATGCCACTGTCACTTTTAGAGGTATTTCCATGGAAATAACCACAGAATTTATCAATAGGGTTACTACCCTTCCTCTTGGATTACCTTGGAGCAAAGATGAAAAACCAATTGGATAGGCTGCCAAGAAAAACTTCTTCCAAAACAATGAACATCCTGTAGAAGATAAAAATGGCATCAGAAGGACAAGCATACCCTACCATTGGGATGAGGTTAGTTACCAAATAATCAAATATATTTCCTGTGAGGGGAAGTATAGCATAGTCTATGGCTACCATTTTAGAATCCTTCATGAGCTAAGATATGGCATGGACACTCCAACACCCAAGAAACTCAGCATCCTCTATTTCCTCCTATAGTCCCTCATAGACTCCATCATTAAGTTCAAGGCATGGAGTCCAGATCAGCTAGCTCACTATGGTTTAATCAAAATTTTAATGGAAGAAGCCCTCCATACATTCACACTCCCTATAGCATGGGAAGTCTTCAGAAACATGATAGTAGAAGATGACATAAAGGCCCTCCCTTATGATATCAGTCCTTTTGATAGTGAGGAGGAAGAGCAACAAGGGGGAGAAGGAGAAGAAACTAAGGAACAAGAAGGTAAGAAGAAAGAATCTAAAAAGAGTAAGGAGAAACAAAACAAACAGAGATAGAGAAAAAAATAGAAGGAGGAGAGAAAGGGGCAGAAAAGATAGAAGTGTCTCCTAAGACCCTAGAAAGAGAGGCAGCAACTGCTCTCACTGTCCTCAGCAACCCAATTAAACCAAAACAAAAGAGGAAGAGGCAGACCTCATTGTATTTCAGGGCTAGGAAGAGCACAAGGATCAAAATAGGGAAACCCCAGCCTTCTTCCAAAGTGCCTATTGTTATTGAAGATTCACCCTTTGACCAAGGAAAGGGATCCCCTTCCAAGGAACCTATCACTTATGAAAGGGGGACTCCTAGATCTCCCACATGGAAAGAAAAACTAGAACTACAAGACTCAAAAACAGTTCTACAGGAGGCACAGACTGTTCTACAGGAGACCCTGTCAAAACTACAGGAGACTAAAAAACTTGAAAAACATGTAGAAGGATAGCCATAGAGGAAGGAGGAAGCAACAAAGGCACAAGAACCTGATCCCCAACCTAGTCTTAGCTCTTAGTACAATCTTCTTGAGGGGGGAAGAATCATTCCACAAAAAATTGCAATTCCACTATTCTTTGAGTTGGAGAAAGAAAGAATAAGGACCCATTGGTGGATGCAAATAGCCAAATCCAAGGGAGTTGAGGATATTGGCCATATGGAGAACTAACTCAGAGAAATGGGTAGAGAATTAAGTGTTGTCAGACATAGAGAAGCAATCACAAGAAATCACCTTGAAACAGAAAATGAATTGCTAAGAAGATAGCTACAAGAGAAAGAGACCCAACTGGCATGCATGGCCAGCTAGTCTATGGAGGCATTGCAATGTAGGACACCAGCAAAATCCTATGGCCTGTATCTCAAGGACCAATGGATGTAGTTTCAGATCGAGACTTTGGCACAAAGAGACACAATGCCTTTCCAAGATTACAGGCAGTTTATGGACCTGTGTGACCAAAGCTCATCAGAAGACAAGGAAAAAATGGCAGAATTCTATTTGCATAACATGGCCCTCACAGACATGAATGTGTGGGACCCCAATGCTAGGCTAGGGGACTTGCAACTAATGGCCATGGCCTCATGGATGAATCATGAAGAGTTAAGGGCAATAGAAATAAGAAAGTTGATGATAAAGGAGAAGAATGAACCCTTAATGATCAGAGCTGAGCCATCAGATCCCATGGCACTCATCAGCACACATAACCTTCTTACAAATAATCCTCAAATTTCCCCTAAATATATCAATGATTAGGCTCAATCCATTGCACTTTTTGAGGATATGAAAAGGTTACTTGGGGATGACTATGTGCATGCTTGTATGAGGAGATGGAACACGTTACCACATAGTTTGCATATCAGGGAGTATCACTCCCCAATAAGGATGCAAGAGGCATTAAGGAGAGTGCCAATGTACAAGTGCTCCATGCAGAGGTTGAAGGTCAATTGGATTGGCCTCAAATTGAGTCCCCCACTGTTGCTAGGCATGCTAGAAGGTAGAAAATAAGAAGAAGAGCAACAACAGTGGAAAGAGGTAGATAGAAAGGTAGGATTCCATGAAAAAGAAGAGGAGATCACATTAGAAGCATGGGATGTTAGGGAGGCCACCAGGGCCATCAAATATGAGGAGATGGACTAAGTTGCTTAGAGGATGAGCAACACCTTTAGTAGGGGGTGATTATGAGCCCCATAAATAGGTAATTATATGGGCTCAGTTTGCCTCCTAACATAGTTAAATCAACCATTCTCTTAGATTATTGCTTGTTTTTTAATTATATTTATGCTGATGGAGTGAGTTGAGTTAGTTATGATGCCATGAGGTCTAATATGTGTTTAATGTAGATTTTTGTTGAATTTTGAAGACAAAGTCAAAGATTCAATGGACAATTGGCAGAAATAATTCAAAATGGACAAAGGAGAGGATTTATAGGAGGGAATCCCACTCATTTATTACTACCCACTTCGAATTCCCCTTCATGCAGCTCGGAGTACAAATAGCCAAATCAATGCACTAGGAGGCAACCGAGCAAGTGGAGGATAACTTATGTTTATCTCGAGTTTTGGGAGCCAAGAATCCCTGATTCTAAGGGAGCTGTTGGGAGCTTTAGTTGTATAAGTAGAGAGGCCTATGGCCTCACTAGGGTCGAATTTTTGTTGGATTTTTTTTGTACTTTTGCTATTGTAAAACTCTGCTAAACTTTGAGCTTACTTTTGGTGAAAATTTCATGTAATCCTATTACTATTTTGATAATAAAGATGAGATCCTTCTTGAGCTAGCACTAAGTTACCTCAGAGGGCTAAAGCTCTTGGGTTAGGGCCCAATCCAAGTAGCCAAGCTCCTCTTGTTTGTATTTATATGCTTTGTTTCATTTTATGGATTAGTTGTTGTTAGATGAATTTCTTTCTTGGTTAAGAATAGGTTGCTTTTGGTGATTTAGAAGGTTGTTTCCATTTGTGTTTTCTATAGTAGGATAATCAGTGATAGGAAGAAGATTCAAAAGGCTAGCAATAGTGCCTTGGCCTCTTTTCCTCCCTTTAGGACCATGAACTGAGGCAAAGACCCTCTTGCTGCCTCAAAAACACAGATTTTCCTTCTCCATAGGAAGTCTAGTGTTTGCAGTTTGTTAGAAAGTTAATGCTTTGCTTTAGATCTATTCCACCATGCTCATTTTTGTCTTTGCAATAAGTCTTCTTTCATGCTTTCTCTCCTTGTAGAATTTTTCAGCATTTAATTCCATAGCTCATAATTTAGAGTAGCTTGATGCAAAATTCTATTTATTTATTTTTATTTATTTATTTTACTTTTTTATGTACTCATTTCCTTGCTTGCTTGATCTCATTGGTTGACTGTCAGTTCTTTTGTAGCAGATCTCTTCTCATAGCAGGTCAACCTATCAGCCATCACATTCTCTCTTTGATCCATGCCCTACAGGTCGCCCAAAGTTCACCTCAAATCTGCCTTAGTTTTCTGCATTTTTCCATAGGACTTCTTCCTCTCTCCCAATCATCTTTCCCTCTCCTAGTGATTCTTGGTGGACCCTAGGCACCCTAACACATCATCCCAACCTTCATATACCTTTTCCACCCACTCTCACACCTTCAAAACCTTCAAAACTGCTCTTGGCATCCTCTTGTAGACCTCCTGTAGATCCCCTGTGTCCTCCTGTAGATTTTCCTATAGGCTTTCTTTTGAAGGCCAAATGTGGGAAAAGCCTCCAAAATGCCACTAGAGACCTCCTACGACCCATGTACACCATCCTACATTTCCTCAAACCCCAAAGTCGCCCTTGAACACCACCTATTCGCTTCCACCTTCACACAAAATAAAATACATGCATGTCAATTTCACATAAAAATCCAAATAGATGTTTTTTACTCATTTACTTCTAGAAATAGCTTGAGAAGATGTTTTTTACTTCCTTGAGTAGGTAATGGCATTCATTTCATGGTTTTCATAGTGCTTTCTGCAAAAGTAGGATTAGTTGGTTAAGTAGGGTTTGCTAGGTTTACTTTACATTTCAGTCTTTTTCCTTTCTAAAAGTAGAGTAGCATCTATAGAGTAAGCTTTCCTTTCTTTCACTACATATAGGGCTTCTTCTAGAATCCATAGAAGTTGGCTTAAGCTCCTAGTGATCTTGCGCCAGCTGACCAAGTGACAGCCTGCAGTAAGAACTAGTACTTGTGCATACAACATCGTCACTTCCAAGTTTGTTACGAACTACTGGGTTGATAATAGTAAAGTAGGCAGCTCAGTAGTTGCAGCATTGTTGCTGCAATACTAGTGCTCACCATTAACCCCAAAGTTGACCCTAGGAGACTTGTTCCCAACATAACTAAAAACCCAAATTTGTACCCACAATACCTTCCAATGAAGTAGAGACACACGGGGGAGGTCGGTATGTCTAAAGAAAACTACAAAACATAGATACATGTATATTTCATTAGTACAATGTAATAAAATAATCAAAATTTCTTCCATTTTTTTTAATTTTCACTAAAAATTTGAGTCATCTACTTGCAAGGCATTTTTTAGGCCCTAAATGAAATTTTCATGTAGAATTTTTTTTTTAAATACTTACATGCAATTGCAACTCAAATAAAAGGAATCAAAGAGATATTTCTAATGACATATTACAATTTCATAACAAAGATAATATGAAGGAGTTATCACTTAAATAGTATGAAGGAAAAAATAGGGTCAACAATCACTTCAAAAGAGTGTAACTCAACAACCAAAGCTTAGATTGGGGCACCGAAACAATCAATGGAAATTTATGGGACTATAGAACCTAGGCATGGAGCTATATTGGAACATTTGAATATATAATTATCTATAAATTAAAAACATAAAAAAGTGATAGAACAAGGGAAATTGGGGTGAATAGTCCAAAACTTTGAGAGACCATAACTTCCAGCTCGAGAATCGGATTTAGGAATCTAGATATTCAACAGAGATTTATCAAGAAGGGGAATATGCCTATCAACCCAGATTTTTTGATTGAAGCATGAATTATCTAAAAAAAATTAAATAGGGCTACAGATGGCCTATAAGGTAAGACCAACATGAGAACTAGGAGTATGGAAGATGTTAGTGGTAAGTTTCTGAGAAAGTGTGCCAAAAATATACTTTTACTATTGGTGACCAAAGTAGCCTAACAACACAAAATATATTACAAACTCCAAAAAACTTGCAATGTTTGACAAACGTCTTCATATCTGCATAGTAAGTTGTTAATAGAAATCCTTGCAATAAAGTAAATAGAAGTTGGAAACAAATATTAAACATAGCAATGATGAATACCCAATGGAAATAAAATGTTTTTTATTATTGATAAAAAATTATAAATAACACCTCAAGAGCATAAGAGATCTCACTTGTGTCAAATACAATCCTCCTTTGTGGGAGGGTTCTTTAGTGTCCTATATGTTGCAAAGTGCTTATTCTCTCTCTTTTGTGTGTAAATGGGCAATGGAATGGTAATGAGAAAATGTGAGAACTCAAATGCTATAGGATCAATGTGACGATGATGATTGTGATTATGTGTAAATGGTGAAGAAGAAACCTCTCTATTTATAATAAAATGCTAGATTGGACTAGATCTAGTCAAAATAATAAGATATTTGGTTGACTAAATCAAGGTCTAACTATTATGAGTATTTTATTATTTTTGGGAGAGGAAATGATTATAGAAATGGTCAATAATCTTTATTTACTTAAATAAATAACAAAATAATGATTAATTGAGTTAATTAAGAAAAGTGAGTGAAGTAATGATCCAGGTGGCTCTAGAGACACACCCAAGACAAGGAGGACTCAGGGAAGCTCAAAAATCAAAGTGTTCGGATTATGCTCAAACTAGGACCAGAGCGTAGATCTCGTCTTCCTGATCATGGTGGTGCAAACGATTTGTCAATCTAATGCTGGATGCGAAAGTTAGAGGCAGCCGAAGTTGGGTTGACTTTTTGATGACTGGGCAGCTTAAGGAGGCCACAATTTGGACCTAACCCGGCCAACTTCAGCAAGATTCCAGATGAAATTATGGGGTCAACAATTTGACTCCTACTGCTTAAAAAAATGAATTTTAAAAGGGTGCATTTTTTTAATTTTGAAACAAAAAAATATAAATTAAGAGGTGTGGGGGCCACCAACCCCACCACCCCACCAACCTACGCACCATACACCATATTTGAATGGGATGGTGGGAATCGAACCCACCCGGCCACGTGGCCGGCCCACACCATGGGCGGCCCAACTGAAACATTTAAAAACCAAAACCAACAACACTTTAACCATGCGAGAGTTTGGTGTGGGCCACCCAATGTGGACCCGACTCCCCATTTAAAAAACAAACAGTTATATTTAACACTTTGCCAAACCACCTTTTTTTATTATTCCGCCAACAAACTTATATATGAACCTAAATTTTACTAGTGCACGTAGTTTGATGTAGATGGAGGAACCAGGAGCGGGCACGAAAACTGAGATGCAGTAAATTTTTAATTAATTTTTATGCAGGTGGAACCATGAATTTTGCAGGAGGGCCAAATTTCCACTTTTTTAGATTTTGACAAATTTTATATGGTTTCAACACCTCTCGACGCCACGAATACAATGGCGCTGTCCATTTCTCCATCAGAGTTCTACATTTTTTGATCACTTTTCAGTAGGGATGCAGAACCATGATCGTTGTAAAAGCAAGGAGCAGAACCATGAGCCTTGAAATTTTCCCAAGGTAATTTTTCTCCATGTCGGAATATAGTCAAGTTTATACTTGTTTTTCATGGTTTTTCACAGGGATTGCAATGGTGAGGTCAGATTCTCCATTCGAGTTGTAGATTTCCAGTCCACCCATGGAGCAGAATCTTTGAGGAATCTAAGGAGAATCTAAAAGATCCCTGGAGCCCCAGATTCTCAATTTCTCAGAATTAAGATCTTGGACAGTTGATTTTGCACTACTTGATGCCACAAATCTGATGGTGCATTCATATTTTTCATTCTCTCATTTTATTTTCCAGCCACTTTTCTAACTGCCAATGCAGATGTCCACATTCATGTGCAAGAAGTCATTGTCATGCGATTGATGGCGTGAGATCGATGGTATGAATAGCTTCAACAGTTTGACATCTTCTTATTCAGATGGCCCTTGGTTGTGAGGTATAACATGTGTCCATGTACTTCTTCTTCATGTATTGTGCTACACATATCCATTTTGATGTTTGATGTGGGATTCTATTTCTTACATGTTTTCATGATTCCTTACTTGATGTGATGCGGAATCATCTATGTGATGTACTTGCTGTCATGGTTCGTCATGTTATGCTTTGAGATCCCTTTGTTGTATGTTGCTGGGATACTCTTGTTGTCATCATGCATGTTTTTGCATTGATATCCCTTTTATGCCATGTTAGCGAGATGCTCATCATGCATGAGTTTTATGTCATACTGATAGGAGTCTTTTGATTGAGAGTTCCTGTAGTGGAACATCTCTTAGAGCCACTCCTATGTGAGGGAATTTTCCTTGTATGATCGTGACATCATCTCTTATGTACATCATTACTATTGATAGAACTTAATGCGGTGACCTACACCATCTTGACACCGGGGCCCGGAGACGTAGTCCCTCCTCGACGAACTTCGTTATCAATGCTTATGTTTTTATGATGCTGATGATTGACATGTTCCTATCCTTTACAACATGCAGGTGTATTCATTTATGTTATTTTAAAAATGCAATTTAACACATCACGAAAGTAAAAGGTCTTGGAAGGGTCCTTTGTCACACCCATACTTGGATCAAGTGGTATTAGAGCGGTCTTTGCATTGATGTGAATTGCAGCGTGAACAATGGAACATGCAGTAGTAGAGGATGAAAAAGCGATGTACGAGACCATGCTCAACATTTCCAAAAGAGTGGAAATAATGTATGAAACTCTACAGAAAGAGACAGAGGAAAAGGAGTGATTGCAGCTTTAGTTGCAAGCCACGAAAGAGGCCTTGGAAGAACTAAAGCACAACAAACATAATCTTCAAACAAAGAACGTTGAATTGAAGATGTGTCTACATGAAGAGAAAGAGGAGAAACATAGTCTGCTATGATAGCTATGAGCAAAGGACGAGGTCTTGAAAAAGCTGCAACATGACCCACGTGAAGTAAAATGTAATTCTCCAAATTCATGTATGTTTCCTAATGATGATTTCGCTATTTTTGAAAATCACACCACAAGAATTGGCTCCAAATTGGTTAAGAGAATGGGGTATGAAGGAAAAGGCTTGGGTGTTAATGGCCAAGGCATTGTCAACCCCATCAAAGTAGAAGAATTACCTCGTCAGGCAGGACTTGGGTATGTCAGAAAAGAAGTTAGGGAATGTGCCATGACAGTTATCAAGCCACCAACAACAGATGATGAGAAACCCTCATTAGTTCTTTCGAAATCGAAAGAGGAGGTAAAAGATGTTGATTTCCTTTCGATTTCATCTTCACATAGTATGCTTTTTGTTGGAGATTTGGAGATCCCAATTATAGGGACAAAAATGAGGCTCCTTACAAGCACAAGGCAAGAGAAGGAAGAAAAACTTGGCATTAATAACCAATGCATAACTTGACCATTGGAGGTTGTGCAGAGACCTCAATTTGCAGGCTCGAGATACACCAAAGGAGAATGTTCGAAGGTGTCATATGCTTCTAAGACATAGTCAAAATCGTCGAGGAAAGAAAATGATGGGAAAACATCCCCATCATCCCATGGTAGTTTCCATTGTAGGGAGAGAGCTGAGGCAAGCTCTCGTCGCCATACTTACGCCAAAGACAGCAAGGAAAGGTATAACCACTCTCAACATTCAAATGTTCATTTTAGTTATAATCATGTTGTTAATGATGAACGAAGAACATGGCATCAAAAAACATACACCTTTTGTGGATTACATAACCATACATTTTCGAAGTGTTGGAAAAGAATGGCAGCACACAAAAGGATGAGGCGTGAAAGACCCTCTCAGTAGCATGAAAAGAAATAGGTTAAGTAGATATGGAGGAAGAAAACCTACTGCAGTCATTGCCATGAAAGTGGCCATCAAAGAGCCACTTGTTGGAGGCTCCATCCAAAGCAGCGCCTTAAAGACAAAGTGTCAGTGTGTGAACCAAGTGAAGCAGTTGTTTGACAAGCAAAACCACCTCAAGAAGGTGACCCATTCACATTGATAAGTGAAAAATGGTTTCTAGAAATGTTGTCGTTTCATGGTCATTCTTTTGTAAATCATTTGTTGCATTTTAAAATGCAAAATTGATGATGTGTTTTCCATCACTTGTTCAGCAACAATGATGTCTGGTTGTATTTTGAGTCGCATTTTACACTCTAAAAGTTATGTTATGTTTCCATCACTTGTAAAAACAATAGTGTTTGGCCTTATGTTTGTAAATAATGTGTTGTAGTGATGATGTGTTTTCCATCACTTGTTAAAGCAACAATGATAGGTTGGCCTTGTTTTCATAGCTGGAGTATTGCATCCATCTTTTTGTAAACTTGACCATCGAGTATATGTTATAAAATCATGGCAAGTATGGGATGCTTGCGTCATTAGTTGGTCATGTCAATCAAGCATGTCATTTGTAAACAATGTACTACAGGTTGCAGAGGTAGCAGGTGTCGGCTCATCGCTTAAGGCTCTGAAGAACAAAGGTGAAGGAGATGGAAGCGAGACCATTTCAGGATGCTTGTGATGCAAACAAGGTACAAAGAAGTTGCAGATAATTTTTCACGCTTTTGGAGGACCAAAAGCTCCTCAGTGGGGAGGATTGATCCAGGTGGCTCCAGAGACACACAGAGGACAAGGAGGACTCAGGGAAGCTCAAAAATAAAAGTGTTTGGATTATGCTTGAACTAGGGCTAGAGCATAGGTCTCATCTTCTTGATCGCGGTAGTGCGAACGATTCGTCAATCTGAGTTCGGATGCGAAAGTTAGAAGCAGTCAAAGTTGGGTTGACTTTTTTATTACTGGGCAGCTTAAGGAGGCCACAATTTGGACCAAACCTGGCCACCGGATTCTGGCCAACTCTGACCGGATTTCAGGTGAAATTGTGGGGTCATTAATTTGACTCCTATGGCTTAAAAAAACAAATTTTAAAAAGGTGCATTTTTGTTATTTTAAAACAAAAAAAAAAATTTAAGGGGGGTGGGGGCCACCAACCTACGCACCATACACCATATTTGAATGGGCCGTGGGAATCGAACCCACTCGGTCACGTGGCTAGCCCGCACCATGGGCGAACCAACTAAAACATTTAAAAACCAAAATCAACGACACTTTAATGGTGCGGGAGTTTGGGGTGGGACGCCCAATGCGGACCCGACCCACCATTTAAAAAAACAAAAGGTTATATTTACCACTTTGCCAAACCACCTTTTTTGATTACTTAGCTAACAAACTTATATATAAACCTGAATTTTACTGGTGCATGTAGTTCGAGGCAGATGGAGGAACCAGGAGTGGGTACGGAAACTGAGACGCAGTAAATATTTAATTAATTTTTATGCAGGTGGAACCATGAATTTTACAGGAGGGCCAAATTTCCACATTGTAAGAATTTGACAAATTTTATATGGTTTCAACACCTCTCGATGCCACGAACACGATGAAACTATCTGTTTCTCCATCAAAGTTCTGCATTTTTCAGCCACTTTTCAGTATGGATGTGGAACCATGATTGCTGTAAAAATAGGGAGCGAAACCATGAGCCTTGAAATTTTCCTGAGGAGAAAATTTTTCTCCATGTTGGAATATAGTCAAGTTTATACTTGTTTTTCACGGTTTTCCGTAGGGATTGCAATGACAAGGTTAGATTCATCATTTGAGTTGCAGATTTCCAGTCCACCCATGGAGTAGAATCTTTGAGGAATCTAAAAGATTCCTAGATCCCCAGATTCTCAATTTCTCATAATTCAGATTTTGGATAGTCAATTTCCACTACTCGACGCCACAAATCTGATGGTGCATTCAGATTTTTCATTCTCTCATTTCATTTTCCAGCCACTTTTCTAAGTGCCAGTGGAGATGTCCACATTCATGTGCGAGAAGTCATTTTCATGTGATCGATGCCGTGAGATCGATGGCATGAACAACTTCAACAGTTTGACATCTTCTTCTTCAGATAGCCTTGGTTGTGAGGTATATGATGTGTCTATGTACTTCCTCTTCATGCATTGTGTTGCACAGATCCCTTTTGATGTTTGATGCAAGATTTTGTTTCTTACATGTTTTCATGATTCCTTGCTTAATGTGATGCAGAATCATCTATGTGACGTACTTGTTGTCATGATTCGTCATGTTATGCTTTGAGATCAGACCCTTTGTTGTATGTTGTTGGGATACTTTTGTTTTCGTCATGCATGTTTTTGCATTGAGATCTCTTTTATGCCATGTTGGCGGGATGCTCATCATGTATGAGTTTTATGTCATACTGATAGGATTCTTTTGATTGAGGGTTCCCATAGTGGAACATCTCCACTCCTGCGTGAGGGAATTTTCCTTGTATGATCGTGACATCATCTCTTATGTACATCATTACTATTGAAAACACTTAATGTAGCGGCCTCGTAGTCCCTCCTGGACGAACTCCGTTATCAATGCTTATGTTTTTATGATGTTGTTGATTGACATGTTCCTCTTCTTTATAGCATGCAGATGTATTCATTTATATTCTTTTAAAAATTCAATTTAACACATCACGAAAGTAAAAGGTCTTGGAAGGGTCCTTTGTCACGCCCGGACCTGGATCAAGTAACTAATAAGTAAAATTGATTTATTAATTATTTATAGGTGATATAGTCAAAGTAAGTTAGAAATAATTATTAAATAATGATTTAGTGATTATTTCATAGATAAAAGTGAAATTATTAAGGAATAATAAATAAATAATGATTTATTTAATTATCCCTATAGAAATGGTAAAAGTGAATGAAAATAAAATTAATTATTTTCATATAAATGGGTAAATGTATGAAAATAACATTAAATTAATTAAATAAATTTCTGTGTTTTTTTCATGCGAGTAAATTCAATGAAAATAATTTAGAAAAAGTGGTTCTCTAAATTATTTCTTATGGGAAAAGTTGAATTTTAATGTTTAAAATCCATTCTACATGGTGTATTTCGATCATCCTAGTATAAAATGGTTAGGTGATCACTTTTTGGGTGATAATAGATTGCCCCCCAATGTATGAGTGTTGGGAGCACATCATATGGCCAAAGTAAATTTTAATTGTCCTTTCACTAAACACCAAAGGAGGTTCAATGGATGGAGAGAGAGAGAGTGCGTGTGTGTCATTGCAGCAAAGGGAAGAACCACATGTTGAGGAGGCAAGAGATATTTCTCAAGGAAAAAGTCTCCATATGGTGTGCACATGATCTCAATAAGGTGAGGGAGGCATACCCATGCCCGTTGAGACAACTCAATACAAATAATAATGGTATGCCCAACAATGTGGGTTTGATCAAAAGAATAAATATATAATGTGATGGCATCAATAGGCCAGAAAAATAATACAGTGATGGAAAGATTCCCATATAGATGTGCCTAGAATACAAAGGACATGTATGATATAATAAATGATATTGAACTGAGTACATAGGAGAAAATTTCACCAAGCTAATGAGAGGGGGAGATCACAACCAAAGAAGTTATTTAGGATGGGGAAGAATAGTGGTACTAGAGTCGACACTTCTAGATGGAATACGATGGTTGGTGAGAATTTATTCTTCTAGACCCTAAAGAATGGATGCCCCGTTACCCAAACATTGTGTGGCAATGTAATGGCCACAAGGTAGACGTGGTTCAAATTCTTGGGTTTGAAATAAGGAGTTCTTGAACTAGTAATCGTCATGGGAAATCTGGTTCACATATGTAATGTATAAGGACGGATATTGGTGACTAGTGGACTGAAGTTCCATCGATGTTGAGACTGAAGTGATTTCTAAAACAAAAGATGTTTATGGAAATTCATAGTCAAAAACTATTAGGGAGACTAAAATTATTTATCCCATGAATGATGATAGATAAAGGATGGGTATGATATTCTCTAGCATTCTATATAAGGAAGATCAATCACAATAGTGGGTTGACTAGTCTACATCAATTCTCCTACAACCAGGAAGAGGAGGTAAACACCATGAATATCAACATGGGTAATGCTGGAACAAAGTCAAATGGACATGCAATGGGTAGGCCACGGGAAATAGATATAGAGGAAACCACGAGGAGCCTCAAAATGGAAGTGCTAAACTACTGAGTTGATAATGAGAGAATGATAAGGGAACATCAATAAATTAATACTCAAATTGTACAGAGAATGAATAAATTAAAGATGAGAATGGACTAGAGATCTGAATCTAGGAAGGTAGATGAACATGATTCACGAGTCAGGGGGGAGATGCTGGAGATTTAGATACTCTAGCAATTCTTCTGGGTAGAATCATCATGTATATATACTATTGGAAAGGTCAGGAGAGATAGTTGAATGTATGTTGGATTCGTAGAGATTTTGACAAATCTCAGGAGGGATTCATGTATATTATTTGGAGGACTGAGAAATTCCATGCGCAAAGTACAACCAAGAAGAGTCGTAGGAGGACTATGTAGTGGTACGCGAATAGGCAATAAAAAGAGTTATATCTCTATTACTTGGAGTTGTTGAGCCAGGAAGAATCATTTGGAGTCCAAGTCTATGTAACTGGAAAGGAGGAGTCAGGCCACATCATCCCAGAAGGGATCTAATTAGCGAGCTGGGGTTACTGAGCCCAAAAGAATCATTTGGAGTCCAATTATATGCGACTGGAAAGGAGAATATGGGCCATGTCATCCTGGAAGGGATCTAATTGGTGGACCGACGTTGTCGAGCTTGAAAAAATCATTTTAGAGTCCAATTCTATGCGATTGGAAAAGAGGAGTCAAGTCACGTCAACCTGGAAGGGATCTAATCAGCGGGTCAGAGTTATTGAGCCTAGAATAATCATTTGGAGTCCATGTCTACACGACTGCAAAGGAGGAGCCAGACCATGTCATCCTAGAAGGGATATCTTAGAAGATTCGTTTGAGCCCAAGTCTAAGTGATTGGGAAGAACTAAAGCTCTGGGCCACCTCAATGTTAGTAGACGTATAAGCAGGGATTGTATGGAGGTTATAGGCCAAAGGTTTCCAAATGGTGCACAAAGATTAAATGTTGGGTTAGATTAGAGTAGGTGGAGCCCACCTAGATAATGCTTAACCTGAAAATGTGAGTTGAAGAGCCAAGGCTTCACGCCGAATTTCAATGCCAGGATATGACAGTGGAATATTAAACAAAAGAAAGTGTGAGTCTCTCCAAGAGGGTTCCACCCAACGGGTGTTTATAATTTTTCTTTGTTATAGCATCGGGCTATGAGGAATGGGCTAGCTTGGAAAAGTGGACCCCGATTGGAAGGGCTTACCTCGATGGACCACAGTCCTCACAAGTTTTCATTTCCATAGTACCAGGCTCTTACACCGGACTAAGTGGCATCGAATACGCATTGATAATAGTGAAGCCAATGTTGGAAGTATAGAGGCAAGGTTTGGGAAGTAAAGTAGATTGGAGTGTAGTAGAGGTGGATGGCACCGCGTAGGCCCAATCCTAAGTTTTATGTAGATTTCGAAGGTATTATTATAGATTCTGGGATTTGAAAGGGATTCTTGGACCTACTTGCGTAGAGTTGGCCTATCCTATCGCCTCCTCCCATTACACTACAAAAATCCTCCCACAATACTATTCACTGAAAATATAGAATTGTAGGGATTGAAGGAAGCGCCTTTTTGGACAAAGGACTGGGTCAAGTGGGTTCAAAGTGAATATACACTCGAATATGAGGTTGTGTTTGCATAAGAATGTGAGAAAGTTAAAAATGAACGTAGACACCAGGCCTGAGCTACAAGAAATACCCATTCTTGAGTTTAAATGGGAAATTATTTCCTATCAATTTCATTATGAATTTTCCCAGAACTACAAGGTAGCATGATTCCATCATGGTTGTGGTGGATAGACTCACCAAGGCTACTGACTTTATTCCAATGAATTCAATGCACAAGGAAGCCAATTTTGGTGATATTTACATGAAGGAAATTTCTACTCTACATGGTGTGCCCAAAGAAATTATCTCTAAAAGGGATCCCAACTTTACATCCAACTTCAAGACAAGTTTATTCAATGGATTTGGAGCTAATTTAAATTTTAGCACAACCTACCATGTAGAGTTATATGGAGAAACAAAAATATTCAATAAGATTATTGAGGATATGTCGAGGATGTATGTGATGGACAAACAATCGAAGTGGGAAGAATACCTTCAGTTGGTGGATTTTTCTTATAATAACGAGTACCAACAATCTTTGAAGATGAACCCATTTGAGACCTTGTATTATAGGAAATGTAACACACCCATGAGTTGGGACAATCCAATGGATAGGTCTATTGTTGGTCAAGACTTTCTTGAGGAAATGGAAGAGCAAGTGATAAAAATTAAATAGAATTTGAAGGATTCCTTGGACAGACAAAAAAGCTATGCTGATAAGAACAAGTTAAATAGGGAATTTGAAGTTGGAAATCATGTCTTCTTGAAAGTAAAGGAAAATAAAAGTTCATTAAAACTAGATAGTTGTACAAAGTTGGAAGCTAGATATTGTGGACCATTTGAGATCCTAGAGAGGATTGGTTTAATTGCATATAGGATTGCATTGCCAACATCCATGCATATTTGTAATGTGTGTCATATTTCATTACTTAAAACATGTGTTCATCATGCTAACCATGTAATTTTTTAGAAAATGATTTAGGTGGAGCCTAAGGGAGACTTTTAGGTCCAAATAGTATGGATTTTGGCTATGAAGGTCAAGGTGCTCCGAAATCGAGCCATAACCTTGGTAGAGGTGTAATGGGCCCTTTTTAGCCTTGAAGATGCTACCTGTGAGCATGAATCTCTCTCTCTCTCTCTCTCTCTCTCTCTCTCTCTCTCTCTCTCTCTCTCTATCTATATATATATATATATATATATATATATATATTCTCTCTCTCTCTCTCTCTATATATATATATATATATAATTCACTGAGAAAAATTCATAAATAAGGGGTAGGGGACTGCAACACCCTTATTCAACGCTGGATTGTAAATACGATATAAATGTGAAACATAGGCTAGCGAGTGAAGAATTACTTTTGGGCGAGTGTTCCCATTTGTATGTGTGTATATATATTTTAGGGTTGGTTTTCCCATGTCTATATGTTTTTATATGTTTTGACATTAGAAAACATGATGTTGTAAATATGTTAACTTATGCATGTTAAGAAATACATTATGGCTACAAACCAAATCAAACAAAAAGAGTATGGGGTCCAAGGCTCTATGGGAATATAAAAAGGGGATGGTATGATTTAATAATCATTAAAAAAAAGAGCACATGCATAAAACCAAAGTCCCTTAAGGGACTTTATATGGGTCCATGTGTTAGAAAAAGGCCACACACATAAAAGAAAAGAGGATGGTACTATGAGGAGGCCAGTCAGAGTGGATACTTAGGATGACAATAGGAAATCCTAAATCCCTAGTGCTAATAACATCCCTATCTGGCTTATTTGAACACCCTAAAGGTGATTTCATATTTCAAGGGACTGTAGGTGTCGAGAAGGGTGTGTGCCACTTGGGTGGTGGATGATTAGGGATGTGAGCCTAGAGATTGTAGGCTATTAAGGTTTGATATGCAGGCTTGGAGGGTACTTGTAGACCTCATAGGGTAGTAGGAACTCCTGGAGCCATAATACTATAAGAACATCCCTATCCAATTAAGTAATATTCCCTGGAGGTGGTGGCATAGCCCAAGTGATTGTCAATGTAGAGAAGGGTGTGCACTGCTCGGGTGTTGGCTGATGAGGGACATGAACCTGTAGGTTGGAGGCTATGAGGGTTTCGTACCTTAGCTAATTGATAATATTGGACACATACCTAGACTTGGGAAAGCTATTATCCCATGGAGTAAAACCCCCAACTCGAGGGTGACTCAATGTTGAGAAGAAATTAATAATGTGGTCTACAGTTGAGAGAATGTTGAAGGTCTACAACTAGTTGATCATTTATTAGATAGGTGCTTCGTTAACACTTAGTTAGTTATGTTGTAATTAATTACATATTTTTCCCATTCTGCATGTGTGAATTTATAATTAATATTTGTGAAAAATAAATTAAGCATTTACATGCCTGAATATGAGTAAATTCCCTCAGAGTGAAATTAAGCATGCATAATATCCATATAGAAGAAAAATGAAAGTGGTTTTTTAGGAAACTAAATCATATTAGTAGAAGGGACAAAACTGTGCCTCGGCTAGTGGCTAGAGGCACCGCTGGAGTAAAAGTGAAAGGGGAAACTGTTAATAACTCAATTTACTAAGGGTTACTAGGTGTGGATATTACCAGTAGATAGCTGAAATAAACCAACAATAGGCTAAGAATGTTACACGTAGAGCTGGTAATTGCATTGGGGACATTGCAACTCCTATTTTTTCTATTCAACTATGGTGAAAATACAATGACATAGAATGGAACCCCTTTTCCTCCTAATGCTATAGTATCCAACTAGAGTTAGGGGTTTGAATTTATAAACACTTAATGTGATAAGTTTTATTTTCTTCTTTAATAATATTTAAATTCCTCATGTGGCCAGCCCTACATGAGTGATTTATGAGGTCTAATGTGTCATCCACTTGTAACCTAGTGGTCAACAAGGTAGGTGAACTTTTGGGAGGCATAACTTTCAGACAGGAACTTTGGTTGGGGTGATTTTCACACTGATAAAGAGGTAGTAATGTGTGCATCAATATATTATGAGTATGGATGTAAGATATAGACTGTCCAACCTCCAAAAACATTGTTTGATGCCTCAAAATGGACCTAACAGTTGTTAGCCCCTAGTTTTCCAAATTGTGACCTGCCACTAAAATGACCCTGTGAGTTGATGGAAAATAATCTAATTTATTAATAAAATTTATTAATCTTGGTGAATAATTCAATTAAAAAAAATCTATATTTTTCACCAATTAGTGAATATATTTTTTTATAAAGCTACTAAAAATAAGCAATAGTTAAAATTTCACCCCTATAAATTACTTGGTTTCAAAGAAATAGTTTGCATTGGCACTATACCTTTAATAGTAATCATCCTTTATATGCAGAATTATGAAATTGATTTTAGGGTGAGGTATCCATTTTATATTGACAAACACCTAAGAATTATCAAGGATTAGCATTCTAACACATGTATGAAAGTGAATAAGGGATAAACAAAAGTTACGATAATCAAATAAAAAAGATCACTTAGGATAATTTTTTGTATGAAAATAAAATCACAGAGAAAGTTTTATAATATAAATATTACACAGTTGACCTTCCTTACAAGGTTAATTGGAACTACATAATTAATAAAAGGATTAATGGAGGGTGAAAATCCTATTTTGGACATGGAAAAAATTGCAAAATAGTGGGGTTTTTGTTAGGGGAAAAAGAGATAGTATTCTTTAAGACCCTTGTCACTTTTGTTATATGAATGTGAAGTTTAGGACTACAACATGTCTATAAAACTGTGGAGAATGATCAATCAAATGTAGAAGAATTCTATAAGAAATATTCCTTATCCTATCCTCCTCATATAAGTTGTTCTTTCCCCCATTGAATGCTTGATTATAACTACATACCTAAAATAAAATCACAATATAAACAACAAAAAATAAAAGAGAATTCATAGGATTGCTTGAAATCCCAACCAAATATATCCATGATTTAAGAGAAGTTGGCATAAATATGCTATTTTTTTCTTAAATCATTTGGGAATAGTGTTTCACATAATGTTGTCATTGATAACAACAATATATCATTGATTTCAAAGGGGATTCCTAAGCAAGTAGCAGTATCAATCATGATTCATAAAGGAAATAGAAGGACTCTCATGAAGCAATACAAAAAATAAATCTCTTACAAGTTCTCATCAAGTGAAGTTGAAGGTGCGTGAAGTTATTTAAGTTTTTGATGTAGTTATGATGTCCAAATGATACTATAAATCACATGGTTTCATAGGTCTCATCAATACATTTCCAAAAATATATCATGCTATGAAAAAATACTCTTAGATGAGAAGTAATGGCTATTTGAAGTTCAATATTAAGTGGAGGACCTAAACTATAGTGCAAAGAACTTTGACACCAAATTTGTTAAAAGGTGCATATGTTTCGAGTAGATCCATGGTTCACCATTTCAATCAACAACAAATCTTTAACAAACATGCTAAATAATTAATATTGTTAAATGTTGCATATCTCTTGCATGCTAATTTGGAATCTCATGGACAAATTCCCTCCTTTGGACAATCCTCATAAGAAAATACCCCTCCTATCCCTTGGAATAATTTAATTTAGTTATGGAAATATATTTTTAAAAAGGAAAAATCGACCCTAATGAGAAATTGGACACCCTTGGATGGCTATAAATACAAGTTAAGTGACCCTCATTTAGACATTACCATCAAGAATTTTATTCTTCTCTCTTCTTTGGTTTGGCTCACACAAGTATGAAGTTGGTTCACGGATTTTGGTTCATATAGGTCAGAAATTGCATGTCTGAATCTTGCATGTGTGGATTAGGGTTTTGGCCATAGGGTTGCTACAGAGAAATCTCAGTTAGAACCACACACAGGACAAGGTTTTCCCTATGGATGGAACACTTCATTTGCACACAAGATGGTTAGCTCCAAATGGATAGGACTGAGGGTTTCTTATTACAGGTGACCATAGATTCCAATAGTTGATTGTAGATGTCAACAGTTGACCCCAGGCCTATGAACAATGATTTTGATTAGTAGTGTTACTAGGTTCATCTCTTGGATATTGTTTGGTTTATTTTGTTGGATAATATTGAGATTGAAGAATTGGATCATTATACTCTCTCTTTGTTGAAAATTTTATGGCAATATAATAAGAAGAATAATTTGAAAGGATTTTCCCCCTTGTGGGATTTTTCCATGGTCGTCAACCAATCCTGGTGTCTCTATGTATGCATGCCTTTCTTCTATTTTTCCTTTATGTTCCATTTCATTGTTGATGATATTTTACTTTTTATATAATTTCTAATGGTGTCTAAATGTTATGGGTGAATATGATATAAATGATGATATTCAATTATCTAAAGCAAAGAGCAATATATCCCTAAGAAAATTAACATCGCAAATCAAACAAATGCAACAACAGAGTGAAATAGTTGAACGGAAGATGTGGTCCAAAGATGCATGATGTTTAACTTCACTTATCGACCCAACCAACACATGACATATGGCAACATTAAATATGATGATGACATGGACCCTTTCAAAGAGTGACACGTGGCTCCCTTGCATAGTTAGCATGCCATGTCAGAATGTGATGTCATCACAACGATGTGGTGCCACTAGGGGCTACCACATGGCAAGGATATTGGAACATTTTGATTAGTGGAAATTCTGAAAATTAGGAGACACATGGCACCCCTCATGGGTTGTCATATGGCATCATGACATCATCATGCAAATGACTAGTGACCCCTAGGTCACATGGGGAGGTCACGTGGTCATATGATACGATATCAAAAGGTGTGAACATTGGTCCAATTCTTGGTCATATGAAATGGTTGTGAAATGTCACATGGTTGGCCTTGTTTGCTACAATGGATAGAACTTATGGCTTTTAAGCATAAAATGATGTGGCCCATGGTCAACTTGACCCAACCATTTGGACTACTCGGGTAATATATATATAAGAGATCATCCATCATTAAAACACATAAAACATTTGAAAAACGTAAATGAAAGGATCATTTATGTGTATGGACAATAGTCCAAGGTTGTTCAAAAGAATATCATTGTAAAGGAGTCTGTTTTGGTTATTGGTTACAGTTATGGCTATGTTAGGTTGAAAGTATGAGGTCTAGCAGAAGTCATATTATAAGAAGTGAATATATTACGTTGACAGAGCTTATAGCTATAAAATTTTCCACAATGACACTATCTCAGTCCACATATATGCAAATAGGAAAAGTTGACATTGTCACAACAAGCCACAGAGGATTGTTTGCGTAAAAGGTTGCCAACAAAGCCATAACGGATCTATCTCAATACATATGTGTGTGTGTGTGTGTGTGTGTGTCATCGTCAACCTTGTAACAATAAGCCATGGATAATTATATTGGTAAAATGTTGCCAGCAAAGCCAATAAACATAGCATTTGAGTTAGTAAGATGTGTGCACTATACCTACAAGGTCGTAGGTTTGACCTCTACCAGTTAAGAAGCCAGTTCATATTTTATTTTTTAAATGTATCTGTTTTTTGTCACATCAAAAACAAATTAGTGGTGTCTAGTTTGTAGCATGGTTGTCGAAATTTTGGGATTTTATCTAGTTCACCCAAAAAGTGGCAAATTGTAGCACATTTAATTTAATATATAGTTCTTATATGATTATTTTGAGTTTTTGAGGACATTATTGGTCCAAATTTTGTTATGGAAGAAGCATGGTGATCAAGGCTTAATGGTGTATGCTTCTAAAGGCTTGAAAGCTCGATTGGCATATATTTTATGATCAGAATATCCTTTTATATGTTTAAGTGTTCATGCACTAATTGTAGTGGTTTTGGAAGTAAGGCTAGAATTGGGCCAAGGAAGAAGTTTGAGTGTCCAAATTGATTAATAGGTTGGAGAAAAGTATGGATAGTAGCATTATATACAGTGAAAATGATTGATATGATTACAATCATAGTGGTAGTAGTATTTTCAAGGTGTGATAATTTTTGTAGGTTGCAGTGGCAGTATGTGAAGGTTGATATGATGATGACAACATGTACATATTGTGATGGTGGAAACAATGATTACAAGTTGTGATTATTTCTATTTATAAACAGATAAATATTTATGATGACAATGGATCTAATTTTAAAATGATATGAAATAGAGGTTCGTAAGGATTTGAAGGAGGTTTGAGCCTCAATTAGGTGGCAGCCTAGATTAGGTTGGAGCCCACTCATTATTGAGGTTGGAGCGTAGAGTAGGTTGGAGCCTGCTCATCATCAAGTTTGGTTCCCTAATTAGGTTTAATATTATAGTGAGCAACTTCTTGCATTCTTTCCAGATTGGTGCCTCAATCAGGTTATAGCCTACCACAAGTGGCAACTTTCATATCTTGGCAGTAATTTCCTCCTATAGGTTGTAGCTTGAGAATCTATGTGATGAATTGAATATAAAGAAGAAGACTATTTTTGGTTTTCTCTTGTATGGGTTTCCATGTAAAAAATTTGTGTCGCTTTGTGATGTGAGGACTTCTTATTGATATGATGATAATTCGATGATGTATTGTTTTATTTGATGACATGATGCCTATGGTTATGATTCATCACTGTATGATTGATTTATTATGACTATATGATTGATTGATTGTGAAAATTTTGTTAAATGGTGAAATTGATCTCACATTGTTTCACCCCCCTTTTCAATGTGATCTTTGGGCCAATAAGTGGTATTACAATAGGTTAACTTTATAATAGTTAACTACTAGAAGGTTGAATTCAAGGGAAAATGGCCATGACCAAAGAAGTGGATAAGCCCCATATGTTTGATGGATCCAACTATGCATTTTGGAATATAAGGATGGAGACATATCTCATCTCATTGGGAGCAAAAGTTTGGGCAATCGTGGAGACCAAATATAAAGTCCCCAATACTATTCCAATAGATATAGTAGAGAAAGAAACATAAGCATTTAATGCACAAGCTAAGAATCCTATCCTAAGTGGCTTGTCAGAATCAGAGTTTTCCAAAGTAATGCAATGCAAGTCAGCTCATGATGTATGGAAAACACTAAAAACTTATAATGAAGGGGATGCGAAACTTAAATAAGTTACATTGCAAGCTCTCGGCGACCAATTTGAAAGTTTTAAGATGGAAGAAGATGAGGATATTGCTTCATACTTTCTTCAAGCAGACAACATTGTCAACTCCATTGTAGTCCTTGGTGAAGAAATCAAAGATAGTTTCTTTGTTTGTAAGGTTTTGAGATCCATTCCACCAAGATTTAATCCCAAAGTATCAACCCTTGAAGAGCTACCAGAAGAAGACAAAATGTTCATAAATATGCTTCATGGAACTCTCTTGACATATGATCTAAGAATAAAATAAAATAAATTAGGGGTCATTGAAGTAGCTTTCAAGCCAACTAAAGAAGAGAAAAAGTAAGAAAAACAAGCAGACTCTAACTCCAATGAAGAAGAATCCAAGTTTATCTGAAAGCTCAAAAGAGGAAATGACAAGTTAAAAGGTAAGATTGATTTCAAATGTTTTGAATGTGGTAGAATTGTCCATTATGCATCTAAATTTCCTTATGAAAAAATGAGTGATAGTGATGATGAGTCGATATTCAAACCCATGTATCAAAAGAAGAAGCAATATAGTAAGAAAAATAATTTTTACTCAAAGGAACAAAGTGACTATGAAAGTAATGAGTTTGTCTGATGAAGAAAGGGGGAAACATTATTCATTTCTGAGCTTGAAGAACCTAGAGCAGAAAGTGATTATGAGGGAGAACTTAAACTGCACTAAAATAAATGAAGATCCTTGAAAATAAGGAAAGTTAGGTAATGCAAAAAATTCAAGATAAAAACTTGAATGAAGACACCATTCTTGCTCTCAAATTCAAACTAGAAGAAGCAAAATGGGTAAAGGAATTTTTGTCTGAATAGTTAAATGAGAAGGAGAAAATATGTGAAAGATTGGAAGAGTAAGTTATCATATTGAGAGAAGTATTGGAGAAACTTAATTCAAAGTTCCATGAAGGGACTAAATAATTATATCACATTCCAAGTATGCATAGGTCTTTGCTCATTAAAACAAGTCTTGGTTATGAAGAAAATTTTGAGGCACCCAAGAACAATGGTCCAAATAGAGATCATCCCAAGAAGCTCGATAAAAGATTCATAGCATCCAAAAATAACTCCCTTGAAGATCCAAAGAAAGTGATGAACTATGCCAAGCATGTACATTTCGATGGCTCTCAAGAAAATTCTAGGAAGGAACAAATTACAAGGAACTAGAATAAAAAGAAAGGCTCCAAAAGCATAAATAATGTAGGTATTGAAAATAGAAAAATGACTATGGCTCCTCACAAATCATATACAAGCAACAATCAAACATATATTAAAAGTTGGAAAATGAATATGGATCCTCACAAAGAATCCACAAGAAATAATCAAACAAGTGTTGATCACCAAGGAACATGCCTCCTTCAAGCAGTAATTCTAGAAGGTTGAGATCTTCTCTTATATAAAAGTATCAAAATAAGTTTTTCAGTTATTTCTTTAATTCCTCATCCATTTCAACACGTGTTTGAGCCCAATGTTGAATGCCACATATGTCACATTGAAGGTCATGTAGCATGATATTATAGATTCAACTCAAGATGGTACAATAGAGAGGGACTTCCTATCAATGCAAGAAGATGGAGAAAATGTCAAGGAGGACCTCGATTAGATATGAATTCTCAAATATAATCCCTTGGAGAAATCTTCTTCAAGATCATCATTTTTCAAATCAAAACTTGAAGAAGCAACTACATGAATGAGGGAAATATATGGACCATGACTCTTACATTTATTATCATGACTTGATGATGATGTCTTAGGTGTAAAATTAAAGTTGGTAGCCAATATGTTCGATCTATAGGTTCCTATGATAATGACTCTTACATTGATTAACATGAACTAATGTTGTTGCATTAGGTGTAAAGAGAGGATAAGTGAAGTTGGTAGAAAACATGTTCTCTCTAAAGGTCCCTAGGATAATTCAAGGGAAATAAAAGAATACAAATACTTAAAAATGAATGAAGCATGATTTTGAAGAAAAATTATAAGAATCAAGATCAATTTTATAGGAAAATAACATGGTCTTAAGGGGAGACTTTAAAAAGTAAAGGAAAAATTATGAAGCAATAATGAAATCATGGTATAAGGGGGAGACTCTATGTAAGTATAATAGTAGGAAGGCAACATGATTTACTCAGGTCCTGGTGGGCTCCAGTATTGTAGCAATAATGCTACAACTCCTGGAGCTTCCTATCTCTAATTTTATCAACCCGGTAGTTCGTAACAAACTTGGAAGCGACGGTGCTGTATGCACAAGTACTAGCTCTTGTCGCAGCTGTCACTTGGTCAGCTGGCACAAGTCCGCTAGGGCTCAAGCCAACTTCTATATGCTCTCAGAAGAAGCTTTCTAAATGATGGACGAAGACTATCTCAAAGGAAATTGACCTACTTTGCAATAATGAACTGAAAGCCAACAAAACAGGGAAACCCTAGTAAACCCTAATCTGACTAGTCTAATCTCTATGATGCAATGGTGGGAGTGCAAACTTCTAGAAATGATGCCATTACTTCAAGTGATATGAGATGCATGAATTTAAGCTACTTCTACTGAAAAGAACATTGTTTTTGGATTTTTGCTTAAGTGGTTGGAGTTATTACGATTTTGTTTCTTATTAGGGTTTGACTGTGCAGGGGTAGTTCGAAGGAAAGAAAGCTTGGGAAAGGTCAGGAGGGCTAGGAGAGGTTCCAGAGGACCCAAAAAATCATTCCATAGCAGTCCACAACGTTCAGGTGCTCGGCAACCGAGGTTACAGGTTTCTACAGGATGTCTGCAGGGGATCCTACAGGAAGCTTGGGATTTCTACAGGAAGTCTGCTAACTTCTACAGGATGTTCTGTGGTTGGAGTTTTGGGTGTTGGAGGAGTGGAGGAGTGGTACGGGTGGATAGGTAGAATGGAAAGGGGCTTATGATGGCTCAGGGACAGAGATATGAGATGAGGAAAGAGTGCTTGCAGCTAGTTGGAGAATGGAAGGGTGGAAGCAATGAAAAGTCCAAAAAGATGGAGCTACGTGAACAGTGGAAGTGTTGGAAGGCAAACGATCTGAACAGAGGTTGGGTAGGTGGCTTTAGACGCGGTTGAGAAGAAGAAGAAGATAACAGAGTGATGCAACGCAGTGTAAAGGAAACAAATCTGCACAAAACCGAGAATTCATCAACTTATCCTAACTGTGTTATTAAATCAACGAACAACAATGTATACTTCAGAGAAAAATCGTGCATGGAGTTGGAATGAGGAAATACTGCTCAAGATCAGAATGCATGGATGGATCTACAATTGAAATGACTGTGTTGCAGCTTGAATGAAAGTGTATGACTGTGTTTTTGGTGGCTGGTACGGTCTACACCTCCAATCTCTAAACAGAGATGGCAGTGAGTGCACTGTCAGCCTTTTCTTGGAGCTCTAATGAATGCTGATCCTCCTACTCTAATCTAAGCAACTAAAAGCACTTGAACCATAAACTAATCCTACTCAATCACATAAAAGAAATCAAATCAGCAGACTGTAATTTCTAAATGCATGTCAAAACAGAGGAATAAAGTGCTGAAAGGAAAGTTAAATAACGATACAAGGAAGAGGAGGTCTATTGCTCTCAGGTTGGGCCCTAACCTGAGAGCTATAGCTCCCTTAAAAACTTAGAATTGAATCAAAAGCTGCCTGTCTTTATTGAATAATCATGAGTCTAATGACATGCCAAAACTGGCTTACAAAGAGCAAAAACCGAGCTGTAGCTCGTGCTTAGAAATTGCAACAGTAGTTCAAAAGTTCAAAAAGATCCTATCAAAGGCCACGACCTTAATATTTATACATGATGAGGATCAAGCTGGCTTCCTCAATTAATGGAGCTCGGCTGTCCAACTGAAAGTTAAACTGCTGTAAACTGCTGTTCCTGTAGAACCCGTTGGCTGCCTTTAAGCTCGGTGGGGAGAGCCGTTGGAGCTCGGAGTTAGGGTGGAGATCACGAGGGAGGTCATTAAGGCTGTAGACAACCTCCCTATAAACCTGCAATGCCACCTTTGCTGTCTCCTTGTCTCCTTCTGCATGGTCTTTGCTCCCTTTAATGCCAAAAAACCTGAAATCATCATGTATTAGCCACATAGATATAATGCCTGCCCTTCTTCCTACAAATAACACGAATATACCAAGAAATGAATGCATAAGTGATAAAAGATGAAGGGTTGAGCAAGGTAAGTAGGCCAAATGAGCCCAATTTGTTACCAAAAATTGGGGCTCATCATCACCCCCCAGCTAAAATATTTGCTCATCCTTGAGCAATTTTGCCCCAGCTCCTTGTCCTTGGCCGAGAACTAGGCTCCGGAATACGCTCTTTCTTCCCTACTCTTGGTGGCTCTGCCTGTTCTGCCCTTGGTGGCGATGAGGGTGCCGCTCCTTCCCTCTTCTCTGTTTCCTCGACCTTGAGCCGGGCTTTTGAAGCCGATTGGTCTATCCTTCTTTTCCAAGTAGTTGCTTTTGGGCTCCCCTTCTCGTAGGTGACCGATATCTTCGAGGGGGACCTCTCACTGGGTGAAGTAGGGGCATCCCCTGTAGTGACTTGGCTGCTGGATGGGGGCTGTGGCTTGCCCGTCTTTATTCTCGAACTTCTTCGAACTTCAGAGTATAGAGGGGTCTCCCTCTTCCTCTTTTCTTTTGGCTTAGGTGGCGTGCTGAGGCCAGCCAGTACAGCTGCTGCCTCCCTTTCACGAATATCAGCCTTCTTCTCCTTGGGTTTCACCTTTTCAGGGCTTCCTGTAGAAGACCCTGTTTTAGCCAATTTCGGGCTTCCTGTAGAAGACCCTGTTTTGGTAATTTTCGGGCTTCCTGTAGAAGCCCCTTTTTCAATAATTTTCGGGCTTCCTGTAGAAGACCCTTTTTCTGTTTTTGGGCTTCTTGTAGAAGCCTGTTTCTGCTTTCCTGTAGACACAGGTGTCGCCACCTTGGCTTGCTTTGCTGCATGGGTTTTGCTTTTTGGTTTGGTTGTGGGTGCTGATGAGGTACTTGTGCTGATGTGGACCTTCTCAGCTTTGTCCGTTCTGCTCTGCAACCTTTTCTCTCTTGCTGACAAGATGGGTGTGTCACCTTTTTCCTCAGCATCCTTTTTCTCGTGCTTCCTCCTTTGTTCTTTCTTCTGCACTGTGGTCGGGGTCTTCTGGCCTGTTTCTTTCTTTTCCGCGGCCACTGCTTCTTTTTCCTCACTGCTGGAGGAACCAGTTTCCTCGGTCAGCATCCTTATGTCTCCATCTCTTGTCAAATTTCTGAATGATTCCCATGAGAGGGGAACCTTATATGAATGAAGCGCATCCTCCACAAGAAGTTTGATCAATCCATGGTGGGCTACCTGATCTGGTATGCCTTCTTTTAACTTTGTGGCACACTCAATTAGAGACTGTAGCAAGAAATAAGGAATGCTCAGTTTGTTTTCTACAGGAAGATCAATCTGGTGTCTCAATTCAGTGAGCAACCTGAAGTGATACGCGTACACGATGCTAAAACGGCCTTCACAGGTTATATACTTCATGATTTGCAGGCTAACTTCATTCCATGGTGGCAGCAAGCTGGTTCTTCGCACCCCATTTTTGTCCTCCATGAATTCCTCCTCAGGTGGAAAGAATTCTTTCTTTGCCTGCTGGCTCAACTTCCTTTCTTCCTTATCCCATGGAAAACCCATTGGAAGTTCAGTAATTCTACTGATATATTGCGGGGTGAGCTTGAGGCTTAGGCCCCTGAAGTTCACAGTGGCCAGTGTTTTGGATTTCGGCCTCAAGGCTTGTAAAAATTCTTCTGCCACTTCGTCGTCATGACCCTGCAACTTGTCACAAAAGGATATCCATTGTGCCCGTGTGAAGAGCTCCACCACCTCCTGGTTTTCTCTTAATTTTGATGAATCAGCGGGTTCCCGTCTAATAAACCCACCCGGCATGATAAAAACTGTTGCTAGAGGTGGCGAATGCGGAAGAAGTTTAGCTTATTAGGACAGAGCATAGAATTACGCTTCCGTCGTGCAAATAATCCACAAAACTTATCCCTGAGGACCTTAACATAGTTTAATTCACTGTCATCCTGTAGCACGACAGTCTATGCACAACAGACAACACTTTCAACCATTTCCTACAACCAGACTGTAGACGACGATTCTGCCACCTTTAAAAACCAATTGCATGGAGAGTTCAGGGTTAACTTTTTATCTGCCACCTTTTTACGTGAGGAACCCGCCTTCCTGTAGAAACAACTTTCCTGTAGGAGCGGCTTTCCTGTAGAAGCAGCGCGTGATTCCTGGGGAAGACTGCAGTTGGTCTGCGCTCTCGGTGTTGCTCCACAGCCGTTTTGATAGCCAAAGGTTCGGAGTTTCGAACTGCAGAGAGATCTGAATGTTCACTCGAGGTTCAAACGACGAATGATAAATGCATGCGGCCAATCTAGCCGATTAGATTTGAATCGGCGGAATCCGTGGTGCGGGGGTGAGCTGTCCCCGCTGGACCGTTGGATGATGTCGTTCCATCATTTGACTGCGCGTTCACTTACTACCTTATCATCCCTCCAGCAGATCCGCCGCCGTTTCTTCTGCTAAATCCGTTTTTTCCGACGGGGATTGTTCTCACATGTGTGCTGATCATTCCTTTTGTCACGGCCGCCACCCAAACATCTGACTGGACCATTAACCGGTCGACGTGGCCAGTCAACTGGCCATACAGCCGCTCAACCCATTCACTTTACACTTTGCAAACAATTCAAAGTAAAATTCATGCGATCTGACGGAAGAGAGGGTCGAGACACTTACCTGCGCGGCTGCAACACGATTTTTCGGGTTTTGGACGATGATGAATGGATCCATCTGCTGCTGGTGAATTTGCACAGGCCCGGAGGTTCACGTTTACAGGCTGCCGACGATGGAGTTGATGCTTGGCTGCATGCGTCCGCGTTCATTGCATATGGCCAGCGCTGTGAATAGTATACACTCTAGCGGGCTTAACTGTTACAGGACTCCCGCGGGATGTCTTGTAACAGTTCTTCCTCCTTGGGTGCATGCTGCACGACGAAGGATCTGGCCTCCCGATCACGCTCCCAGGGCTTCTGGATGATTGGGCTGGATATGGTATGAGATCTCAGAGTTTTTTTTTTCTTTTAAAAATTGCTTTTTCTTGAGAACTCATCGATCTGCTTTGCTGGTGTAGGTAACTTCGTTGCATGTCGACAAGGATGGAAGGACGAGGTGACAACAATGTGCAAGGGAGATAACAATAGCTTGCATGCGTCCAAACCGATCCTTACTCGTTAGATCTCCTCATAAGATGGATTCTGGGCCGTCCTGAACTTCTACAGGAAGTTTCCTGTAGAAATACAGAGCTTCCTGTAGAAAGGTTGCGTTTCCTGTAGAGAGTCTGCACCTTCCTGTAGAAAATCTGCGTCTTCCTGTAGAAAATCTGTGTCTTCCTGTAGAAAATATGTGTCTTCCTGTAGAAGACTCAAGCTGTAATAATATTGCACATACCTTGGAGAAAATGAGTATTCTTGGAGGAGGTGCTGGTGAGGTCTCCTGACTGCATGATAAGGATCCTGGACTTTGAGTTGAGAGGCTTCCTCTCCTCCATAGAACACCTGCAACTTGCATGCAATTTTACATTATGAATTTGCTGACCTTGTTTTTTTTTTTTTTTTGAAAGATAATAGGGGCGCCTCATTGAGGTTTTCACCCTTGCCATCTGCCTTAAGCGCCTCAAAGAGGTTTTCACTCAAGGATCTTTTTCCAATCTCTCTCTTTTTTTTTTTTGAAAGACAATAGGGGCGCCTCAATGAGGTTTTCACCCCTACCACCTGCCTTGGGCGCCTCAGAGAGGTTTTCACCCAAGGGTCTTTATTATTATTATTATTATTATTATTATTATTATTATTATTATTTTAGATCTTTCAGGGTATGCCCAAAGGAGAGGCAGAACCCTTTCTATGACCAACACTGATTTCTCCATAGTTTTGATGAACTCTTGTCTTGAGAGAGGCTTCATGTAGATCTTCAATCGATGCCCATTGACAAGCATGTGGATGGCTTCCTCATCAATGGTCCGAATAAGCACAGATCCATTGTCATGACATTTTTCCACTGCATATGGTCCTAGCCATCTGGTTCTCAGCTTTCCCTTGAAATCTTTGTATCTGGAGCCATACAACAAAGCCCAATCTCCCGACTGAAATTGCTTGTCATGGAGATGTTGGTCATGCCACACCTTTCTCTGAAGTTGAACCACTTCTGAGTGAAGGAGGGCCTGCATTTGGTGCTCATCCAACCCATTCAGCTGCAATAACCTTTCTTGCTGCGCATGGCTGAGATCTAGGTCCAGCTGAGCTGCCATCCTCAAAGTGTTGTATTCAAACTCAATGGACAACAAAGCTTTCTTCCCATAGACTAGCTCATAAGGTGTGAAGCCGGTGGTGGTCTTCCAGGTGGTGTTGTAAGCCCATGTGGCCTCAACCAGGCGATCTGCCCAGTCCTTTCTGCTGCTGCTCACCACCTTAGTCAAGATCCCCTCTAATGCTCTATTGATGACTTCCACCTGCCCATTTGCTTGAGGGTGATAGGGGGTGGAAGTCCTATGCTTGATCTTGTGATGAGCTAGTAGATCTTTAACTAAGTTGGATGTGAACTGGCTCCCTTAATCGGTGACCAGCTCTCTTGGGTAGCCAAACTTGTAGAAGATGTTTTCTCTTAAGAACTCGGCCACCTTTTCTTCTGTTGCTGCTTTGATTGCTTTAGTCTCTGCCCACTTTGTCAGGTAGTCAGTACACACAATGATGTAAGACCTTTGCCTCGAAGGAGGGTTGATTGGACCCACAAAGTCCATGCCCCACTTCTCAAATGGCTCAAGAGTCACTTGAGGTTGGAGAGGCATCTCATCCCTTTGAGTCGGTTTCCCCATTCTTTGGCATTGGTCACATTGGCTGATATATCTTCTGACATCTTGATGAAGTGTGGGCCAATAGTAGCCTGCCTGCAGGATCTTGAAGGCAGTCCTCTTTGATGCAAAATGTCCTCCACAAAGCCCATCATGACAGGTGAGGAGGATATCAAGGACTTCCTCCTCCCTTACACAACGCCTTAAGATCTGATCGGGGCCAAGCTTGAACAGATTGCCCCCGATCCAAGTAAATGAGGCACTTTTTCTGATGATTCTGCTCTTCTCTCTTGAAGATAGGTGTGGAGGGAACTGTGCTGAAACAAGGTAGTTTGCTATATCAGCAAACCATGGAGAGAGTGCTGAGATAACAAACAGATGTTCATCAGGCATCTGGTCATCCACTGTTCCATCCTCATCTGCAGACAAATCCAATCTAGATAAAAAGTCAGCAACAACATTTTCTTTACCTGGTTTGTCAACAATGGTCAAATCAAACTGCTGCAACAAAAGTAACCATCTAATAATACGAGCATTCACATCTGGTTTATTCATTAAATATCTAATTGCAGCATGGTCTGTATGTACAAATGTTTGATATCTAGTGATATAGTGTCGGAACTTGTTCAGTGCATGGACCACAGCCAAAAACTCTTTCTCAGTTACAGTGTAATTCAGCTCAGCTTTGGACAAGTTTTTACCAACAAAGTAAATGGCATATGGAATTTTTTGTTCAACTTGTCCTAAAGCTGCACCTATGGCTTTGTTCGAGGCATCATTGTGGATGTGGAAAGGTAGGGCCCAGTTTGGACCTCTCAGGATTGGGGCTGACACCAACTTGTCCTTTAATTCATTCAAAGCCCTCTGACATTCATCAGTCCACTTAAACTCCGCATCTTTTGCCAACAGGCCAAACAATGGCGAGGCTAGCTTGCTGAAGTCCTTAATGAATCTCCTGTAATACCCTGCTAATCCTAAGAAACTCCGAACATCCCTTACCTTTTGAGGAGGTGGAACCTTCTTGATGAGAGCAATTTTGTTAGGATCCACCTGTAACCCTTGGCAAGAAATGGTATGGCCTAACACGGTCCCTTCAGTCATCAGGAATTCACATTTTTCAGGACTAAGGGACAGGTTCATCTCAATGCATTTGGTTAGGACTTTTCCCATATTGGACAATGCTTCCTGGAAGTCAGCCCCATAAGGAGTGAAGTCATCCATATAGATTTCCACTGCATCATGGACCAGCTCCGAGAAGATGCTCAAGACAGCTCTCTGGAAGGTAGCAGGAGCATTGCATAGCCCAAAGGGAAGAACTCGGTAGGCAAAGGTACCCCAAGGACAAGTGAAGGTGGTCTTATCTTGGTCTTCCGGGCTGATTTGAATCTGGTTGTACCCGCTAAATCCATCCAGGAAAGAGAAGAACTTCTTTCCTGCCAGTCCATCCAACACTTGATCTATGAAAGGTAGAGGGAAATGGTCTTTCTTGGTAGCTTTGTTCAGTTGTCGATAGTCCACACAAATTCTCCACTTCCCATTCTTCTTGGGAACCAACACCAGAGGGGACACCCATTCACTATCTGAGATGGGGTAAATGAATCCGGCATCCAACAGCTTTTGCAATTCTTCCTTGACAATGTCCTTAAGGGCTGGATTCATTCTCCTCTGAGGTTGCCTAACCGGTTTACAACCCTCTTTGATGTATATGTGATGGGTACAGACTGAGGGATGGACTCCTTTCATCTCCTTATAGCTCCAAGCAAAAGCATCTAGGTGACTGGCCAACAGGCTACACAGCTCCTTTTCTTGGGAAGGAGATAGGGAGGAGCTGATCTTTAACGTTCTCTCAGGGCCGAACTCCACATTCTTGACTCTGGGAGTGACAGAGTTGGTCGCACAAAGATCCACTAAGGTGCTGGCTTGGGCATCCTCCACCAATTTCTCTAAGGATAGTGTACTTGAAGGTGGATTCTGGATCAAGGTCTCAATCAAGTCATCCTCGGTTGGGGGGTCTCTTCTGGTGGTATCTATGGTGCACAAAGGTGTTGAGTATACTTCATCCTCTTCTCCTTCCTCCAACCAAAGTGGTAAGTCATGCTCTAAGGAAGGTTGGGCAGGAGGATATAGGACTAGCTGCTTGGACATAGGACCATTTTTGATGGTCATATTTCCTGCACGACAACTTATGTAAGCATCTGCAGTGGCTAACCAAGGCCTTCCCAAAATAAGAGGATATCCAGTAAGCTTTGACTTGGGTTGCAGAACCAAGAAATCTGCAGGGTATTCCCAAGAGTCGACAGAGACCAAGACATCCTCCACAATCCCTTCGGGAGTCACAGTGGAGCGATCTGCAAGTTGCAGAACTGTCGAGGTCTTCCTCAGGGAACCCTGAAGATTGAGTTTGAGCATGGTATCCCTGGTCATCACATTAATGGCGGCCCCCAAATCAATCAAAGTGTGAGGTATGATGATGCCATTGATGTGGACATCTACTACAGGACTCCCAGGATCTAGATACTTTGGGCAGATGACTTGTCCTAACATAAGGTCGGACAGTTGTCCTAAGACATTGATGGTTGAAGCATCTCTCTTTCGCCTGCCTGGGTGTTTGAAACAATTTTCCTTAACCAGTTTGTTGTATATTGGCACATCCTTGATGGCTTGGAGAAGTGGTATTTTTACACACAACTGCTTGAGCTCACCCAGAAGCTCATCCTCCTCTGGGTTGGGTTGTGTGGTGGCTGTTAGTCTCTCAGGAAAGGGTGGAATAGCCTTTGGTTCACTTTCCTGTTTATCTTCCTCATCCTCTGGGGGAGGAGGTTGGCGATCTGGAAGAGTCTTGCCAGATCGAAGATTGATCTCCTGGATCTCCACAGCATAAGTAGGGCATGATGTTTCCCCAGTGTATACCTGCTGGGCCTGTCTATTGTTGGGGTTCGGGTTCAGTTGGGCAGGTATTTGAGGTTGCCTTGGAGGAGCAGGAGGTAATGGTTGAGGTTGAACTGGTGGTGGAGGCAAAATGGCAGGAGGAGTGTTGTATTGGGGCCTCCACCCCGACTGAGGTGCATTCCACTGAGGCTGTGGCTGGGCATGTGAGTGATAAGAATGAGTAGTGGGTTGAGTAGGGTACTGAGGTGGATAAGACCATGGAGGAGGCATAGACCAAGAAGGATGAGCAGGGGGACCCCAGGAAGGCATAGGAGTCGATTGGTTGGGGCTGTAATAAGCTTGAGGTGCCCCTTGCATCCCCTGCTGGTAAGTTCTAGGTCCTTGTGGCCTCCTTTGGTTGAGGTAATAGAGAGGTTCAGTGGGAGCTTCTATCCCTTGGTACATGTCTTTAAATCCAGGTAAGGTTGGACATTGGTTTGTGGGATGGTCCTCCTCACAAACGAAACACACTTCAACCGAATGCAATGGACATTCGTTCTTAGGGTGTCTCCTGGTACATCTAGGGCAGAAGATAGCCAAGGCTCTCTCAGCTTCTTCCTTCTTCTGCTGGATCCTGAATGTGTCCAGCTGCATGGCAATGGTCTGTCTCACCTCACTCTTAAGATCTTCCAATTGATTTGCAAACTCATGTTTGGAGAAAGGGACACCAGTTGAGAGGAGGTTTCCTCTACCTCGTTTCCGAGCTGCCCTGGAGTGGTTTCTAAACACAGTCTTGATGTCCTCATAAGGCATTTGGTAAATATCCCCCCCAGCTAACATGTGAAGGGTATCTAAGAGGTCTTCAGGGACTCCTTGGATCTGGACCAACTTGAGGGATTCAGGGTCAAGTGTGCACCTGGCCCGCTTATAGCTAAGTTGGAACCTCTCCTCATAATCCTCTAAGGACTCATCATTTCCCATGGTCATCCAAAAGATTTCTCCCTTGGTTTCCTTGGACCTACAGTAATCCGGGTACTTGGTATTGAAAGCTTGCTGCATCTGAGCCCAAGTGGTGATACTATTCCCAGGTAAGCCCATGAACCAGCGTAATGCTGCATCCTTAAGAGTGGAAGGGAAGAGTTTCAGCTTCTGCTCATCTTCAGTATAGTCATAGGTTCTACAAAGGAAAGCAAACTCAAATAGGAAGGTATCAGGATCTTCAGTAGTCAGTCCATGGAAGTGAGGTAAAGCGGAGGGGCTAATGTTCTTCATTTTCGTCTCTCCATTGGTCTCTCGGATGGGGAAGGCACCTTCTATTCTCTCATCTTCTCTTCTATTGTCAGCCATAGTTTCAGATGGGATGGTTTCTAATTCTTCTTCTATTATAGGATCTTCGTATATCTCACGAGGTTCACCTATAGGTTCTTCTGGATCACTGTCACCAAAGAAGAGAGAAGGGTGACTCAGTGATGTGGTGGGGGTGTTGGGTAAGAATTTGCCTGTTCTATCTCGATTCCTACGAGGCATGAAATGGAAAGACTTTTTTGATTGCTTTTGTTTTTTCTGTGGTACCTGCAAAACTGAAACAGATTGATCTACAACTAACTAAAAAGATGCAGAATTAAACTGAAAGCAGGAAAGAACTAATCTACTTTGCTCAAATGAAATTGCAGGAATGGAAATGCTAGTCTACGCTTGCAGAATTGAAACACTAATCTACGCTTGCAGAAATGAAATGCTAATCTATGAAAGCAGGAAATGCTAATCTATGAAAGCAGGAAATGCTAATCTATGAAAGCAGGAAATGCTAATCTATGCTACTTTTGCAGAATGGAAATGAAATAAACTACTTAGCAGAAGATTGTAGTGGAAAATAGAAGAAAAGTGAGAATCACCAATACTCTGACGCTTCCCCGGCAACGGCGCCAAAAAGATGGTGGGCTCCAGTATTGTAGCAATAATGCTACAACTCCTGGAGCTTCCTATATCTAATTTTATCAACCCGGTAGTTCGTAACAAACTTGGAAGCGACGGTGCTGTATGCACAAGTACTAGCTCTTGTCGCAGCTATCACCTGGTCAGCTGGCACAAGTCCGCTAGGGCTCAAGCCAACTTCTATATGCTCTCAGAAGAAGCTTTCTAAATGATGGACGAAGACTATCTCAAAGGAAATTGACCTACTTTGCAATAATGAACTGAAAGCCAACAAAACAGGGAAACCCTAGTAAACCCTAATCTGACTAGCCTAATCTCTATGATGCAATGGTGGGAGTGAAAACTTCTAGAAATGATGCCATTACTTCAAGTGATATGAGATGCATGATTTTAAGCTACTTCTATTGAAAAGAACATTGTTTTTGGATTTTTGCTTAAGTGGTTGGAGTTATTACGATTTTGTTTCTTATTAGGGTTTGACTGTGCAGGGGTAGTTCGAAGGAAAGAAAGCTTGGAAAAGGTCAGGAGGGCTAGGAGAGGTTCCAGAGGACCCAAAACATCATTCCATAGCAGTCCACAACGTTCAGGTGCTCGGCAACCGAGGTTACAGGTTTCTACAGGATGTCTGCAGGGGATCCTACAGGAAGCTTGGGATTTCTACAGGAAGTCTGCTAACTTCTACAGGATGTTCTGTGGTTGGAGTTTTGGGTGTTGGAGGAGTGGAGGAGTGGTACGGGTGGATAGGTAGAATGGAAAGGGGCTTATGATGGCTCAGGGACAGAGATATGAGATGAGGAAAGAGTGCTTGCAGCTAGTTGGAGAATGGAAGGGTGGAAGCAATGAAAAGTCCAAAAAGATGGAGCTACGTGAACAGTGGAAGTGTTGGAAGGCAACCGATCTGAACATAGGTTGGGTAGGTGGCTTTAGACACGGTTGAGAAGAAGAAGAAGATAACAGAGTGATGCAACGCAGTGTAAAGGAAACAAATCCGCACAAAACCGAGAATTCATCAACTTATCCTAACTGTGTTACTAAATCAACGAACAACAATGTATACTTCAGAGAAAAATCGTGCATGGAGTTGGAATGAGGAAATACTGCTCAATATCAGAATGCATGGATGGATCTACAATTGAAATGACTGTGTTGCAGCTTGAATGAAAGTGTATGACTGCGTTTTTGGTGGCTGGTACGGTCTACACCTCCAATCTCTAAACAGAGATGGCAGTAAGTGCACTGTCAGCCTTTTCTTGGAGCTCTAATGAATGCTGATCCTCCTACTCTAATCTAAGCAACTAAAAGCACTTGAACCATAAACTAATCCTACTCAATCACATAAAAGAAATCAAATCAGCAGACTGTAATTTCTAAATGCATGTCAAAACAGAGGAATAAAGTGCTGAAAGGAAAGTTAAATAACGATACAAGGAAGAGGAGGTCTATTGCTCTCAGGTTGGGCCCTAACCTGAGAGCTATAGCTCCCTTAAAAACTCAGAATTGAATCAAAAGCTGCCTATCTTTATTGAATAATCATGAGTCTAATGACATGCCAAAACTGGCTTACAAAGAGCAAAAACCGAGCTGTAGCTCGTGGTTAGAAATTGCAACAGTAGTTCAAAAGTTCAAAAAGCTCCTATCAAAGGCCATGGCCTTAATATTTATACATGATGAGGATCAAGCTGGCTTCCTCAATTAATGGAGCTCGGCTGTCCAACTGAAAGTTAAACTGCTGTTCCTGTAGAACCCGTTGGCTGCCTTTAAGCTCGGTGGGGAGAGCCGTTGGAGCTCGGAGTTAGGGTGGAGATCACGAGGGAGGTCATTAAGGTTGTAGACAACCTCCCTATAAACCTGCAATGCCACCTTTGCTGTCTCCTTGTCTCCTTCTGCGTGGTCTTTGCTCCCTTTAATGCCAAAAAACCTGAAATCATCATGTATTAGCCACATAGATATAATGCCTGCCCTTCTTCCTACAAATAACACAAATATCCCAAGAAATGAATGCATAAGTGATAAAAGATGAAGGGTTGAGCAAGGTAAGTAGGCCAAATGAGCCCAATTTGTTACCAAAAATTGGGGCTCATCAGGTCCATAGGATCATCCAGGAGCAGGTTATGGAATCTTTTGATAGATATTTATGCAAGGCCATTAGCATGGAAATTTCAATAGATATTTGTGACCCTTTTCCATTTATACCAAGGGGGGCGAGATTGTAGACATTGAAATTGATCGAGAAAGGACTTTAGGTAGGAAGATGTTATAGACATTGACAATGAAAAAGGAAGGAATTTTGCACATGGGGAGTTCTTTGATTTGTTGATATCAATGACCATCAATGTATAATGGTGTTATCATCAATGAAAAAGGAAGGAATTTTGCACATGGGGAGTTCTTTGATTTGTTGATATCAATGACCATCAATGTATAATGGTGTTATCATCAATGAAAAAGGTTGATATTATTTCACATAGTGTTTTCATTGAAGAAAATATGATTTCACTGATGCCAAAGGGGTTGTTTAAGGAAGCAATAATACATTCATGATTCCTAAAGGAAGCAACAAGATTCTCTATAAAACAATATGATATATAAATCTCTTACAGATTCTCATCAAGTGAAGTTGAAGGTGCTTGAATTTATTTAATATTTTGATGTTGTTATGATGTCCAAATGATTCAATAAATTGCATGGTTGTGTAACTCTCATCGATACCTTTCCAATAATATATCATGCTCTGAAAAAATCCTCCCATATGAGAAGTTATGGCCATTTGAAGTTAAGTATTAAGAAAATGACCTAAATTATAGCAAAAAGACCCCTCAAAACCAAATTTGTTAAAAGGTGTGCATCTTTCACGAAGATCCATGGTTAATTTTTTTTATTAATGATGGATCTCTGGAAAACATGCATGAATTTTAACACTATTAAATGTCGCACATCTTTCTAAAATCAGACAAATATGACAATGAAGTTAAATAATTAAATGGTAGATGTGGTCCAAAGTTACATGTTTTTTAGCTTCACTTATAGACCCAACCAACACATGACACATGGAAGCAATACATATCATGATGACATGGACCCTTTGGACAAGTGACACATGGCTCACTTGCACATAAACATGACATGTCAACAGATGACATCATGGTAGCGATGTGACGCCAAAAGGGGCTGCCACATGGTAGGGATATTTGACACATTTTGATCAGGTGCTAAAAAAATAGTTCAAAATTAAAAGTTGTTAGATCAGTGTGGAACCTGAATGACTGTGTAGTTCTCATCATCCTAAATCCAATGCAATTCCTTTCTCATGAAACGAACTTCGTATGCTCCCAAAATGATGTTATATTCATTTTCCAAACATGATTTTCTTTTTAAATGCAGACAACCCAGTCAGTAGTCTGTACAGTTGACGTGGTGCTTATTGGGCATGCCTATGTGGAAGGGTGACTATGCAACTCCGGCGAATGGTGTGGTGCCAAGTGGCATGATGTGATTGGTTCAAATTTGATGGATTTTGATTCGTTGGAAGGTGGCCAACCACAGGGCCCATCCAGGGGACGCCATGTGGTAGCCTGAGGGCCACCAAATTTTTGGTCAAGGGTCCGTGAAATAACGACGAGGGTTGAACCCGTGATCTCCAACTATCAAGACAAGCCTCCTACCAATACACCATACCATAGTTCTTAATATATATGGGTAGTGACATTTATTTAAAGATTACGTCTGCACAAATTGGGGGAGGGGCCAACCCTTAGACACGCCACCGTCTGTGACCACCAGCGAATGAAGTGGGGGCCTTAGCCCTAGGAACGTGGCCCTCCCGTGGCCACAAATTACAGATTTTAGGCTTAGAGGCTAATTAAGGCGTTCGACAAATCCGCCCTAGAATCGACGGAAATGGCGCCCAATTAGCGGACATTCAGGGGAAATTGTAGGATGGTGCAAGATTTTGGGGAATTTGCGATGCGATTAGCAGAAATACTTGGGGAAGCCATAACTTCTTCAATTTTGACTAAATCAGGAGTAGAAGGAGGCTACACAGGCATTTTTGGGCGTTTTGGAGCCATTGGAACATGTTTTAGAGCTATTTGAGCATTGTAAATTAATGTATTCACATTTTTTAGCATAATAGAGAGGGTCAAGCCATTGGAAGCTAGACCAAGGAGACGTAGCCCAAGCGAGGTGAAATCCTTCATCATGTGTTGCTGTGATATTGTTTTAGTGATGTTCATGTCTGTTATATGTTATTGTTCATTCATTTGTTTATGTTAATACGTACATAAAGTTTACATGAAAACACTCAAAAGCTTGTGTTTAAACTTGCAACTAACCTCATGAATCCTTAAGCACTTTTAACATATTCTAAAAAGGAATTTAATACAAAAAATTAATTATTCCATTCAAATCAAGTTTGGTATTAGAGCACTTGGTTTTCTTTGTGCAAGAAGTATTTAACTATTTACAAGTGAATTTCATGCTTGCAAGGTTGAAGCTCAGGAGAGGAGAAGGGAAGTTGGTTTAAAGTCCTGAAGTTGGGTCAAGGAGAAGGAGTGCAAGGTTGCCACAATCTCCACCACCAATTCTTCCTCAAGTTGTAGTTGAAGCTTTAGTGAGGATGTCACATGAAGGAGAGCCTACAAATATGACAGAGGATGAGAAGGTATTTAGGAAGGATTTCTTTGACATGATGGAGATGGTGAAGGTCCTCTATGAAGAGAGGAATACCATACTGTAGGGTGAAAGCTACAAGCCTCCAAAAGGAGAAGGTTCTTCAAGAGGAGGACGTAATGGAAATGGAGGTAAACCTCCACCCTCTCCACCATCTTCTTCATCTTCATCTTCACAGGAATCTTCACCCTCTTCAACATATACAACCCTTACTCATACTCATCAACATACCTCAAAAGGAATTGGAATAACAACCCTATTAAAACTTGATGCTAAATTTGAACTGCCCATGTATAATGGTGAAGTGAATGCAAAGAATCTTGACATTTGGGTTTGCCAGTTGGAGGTCTATTACAAAATTCAAAACCTTCAAGATGATGACATAAAGAAACTAGCTTCCTTGAGGTTGGAGGGTGCAACACTAGTATGGTGGGAATCAAAGACACAAGAAGAGATAAAAAAACATGATAAGATCTCAATTTCTCGGTCTGATTTCATTGCTGCAATTAAAAGATAGTTTTACCCTCTAGAATATATGCAAAAAGACATCATGAATTGGTAGAACTTTAGATAACTTAAAGGTCAAAATGTGTGATATTACACCCAAGAATTTAGAAAAAGGTCTCTAATGTTAGGTGTATATTTGCAATCACAAGACACGTTGTTGAAGTATATAGGGGGTTTACACAGTTACCTTAGGTATACTATCCTTATTTTTAATCCTAGTAATCTAGATGAGGTGTGTGTGCAAGCCACTCATCTTGAGGCAAGAGGAAAAAATACTCCAGAGGAGGGTAGTAAAAATCCATTTAAGGGTAAAGGAAAAGAAAAGGGTTTCAAAGGGAAAGGAAAGAAAAATGCATCCATTAAGAAGTAAGGAGAGAAATCAACATGCAAGAATTGTTCCAAAGAGGGTCACGATGAAGCTCATTGTTGGAAGCTTCATCTTGAGATGAAACCAAAGAAATTAAACAACAAGGGAAAACAAAAGACAACTACAACCACTCAACAAGATTTGGGATCTGATTCAGGCGATGAAACTAAAATTACAGCCATGGGTATGAAAGGAAAATAATCCATTTCTAGCATTAGTAATTGAAATTTACATAATGAAACTCCAAATGAAAAGAAGAGGATATAAAATTTTCACATAAGGGTAATATCAAAACATAGCAAAATTGATACTCTTTCTTATAGTGGCTCTCAAGCCAATCTCATCTCTAAAAACGTTGTCAAAAGTTTAAACTTGGAAACCATTCAACATCATAAGCCATCCTCATTAGGATGGTTGTGTGACAATGCATAATTGCAGGTAACTAGAAAGTGTAAACTGAAATTCGCCATTACTGCAAATTTCATAGATGAAGTGGAACTTGATGTTGTGCCATTAGACATATGTGGTATAGTTTTGGGCAACCCATATGTATTTGAAAAAAAAATCTATATTCCATAGACATGAAAACAAACACCATTTATTTAAAGATGGAGTAGAATACATTGTAAGAGCCCATAGCAAGAAACTAAATCTTTTACTTGTTAATACGGGGTAGATGAAAAGACTAGTGAATTCTAGCAAGAATTTTGTGCTTCTAATGATTAAACCCAAGAATGATATTGGTAATGAAGCTTTTCAAGGTTGTGACTCAAGATTGAAATCTAAATTGGTTGATGTTGTTAACCAATATGATGAGATGTTTCAAGAACCAAAAGGATTCCCTCCCAAGAGAGGAATCCAACATGAGATATAGTTGCAGCAAGATAGTCCTCTTCCTAATATTGGCATGTACAGGATGTGAGTGATGGAAAGCGCACAAATTAAAAAGTAAATTCAAGAGTTGTTGGATAAAGGGATCATCAGGCCAAGTTCTTCGCTATGTGGGTCACCTATTGTTTTTGTCCCAAATAAGGATGGAACATGGTGCATGTGTGTGGACTTCCATGCATTGAAAAAGATTACAGTAAAGAACTGTTACCCACTGCCTAGAATATATTATTACTTGATAAATTGGAAGATGAAAATTATTTTACTAAGTTGGACTTAAGGAGTGGCCACCATCAAATTAGAATTGTTGAAGGAGACATCTGGAAGACAACATTCAAAACAAAACAAGGTTTGTTTGAATGGCTAGTTATGCCTTTAGGTTTATGTAATGCTCCTGCTACCTTCATGCGTGTGATGAATGATGTGTTGAGGCCATTTCTTGATGATTTTTTTTATAGTTTAATTAGATGACATCTTAATTTTTAGTAAATCTTGTGATGAACATGTCATTCATGTGAGAAAAGTACTTGATGTCTTAAATAAAGAACAATTGTATTTAAAGATTTCAAAGTGTGAGTTTGGAAAAACTTCTTTAGTGTACTTGGGTCATATTTTTGGTGGAGGTGAGTTGAAAATATATCCCTCCACAGTTGATGTCATTTTGAATTAGCCAAGGCCCAAAACAGTTACTGGGTAAGAAGTTTTTTGGGAGAAAACCAATATTGGAGGAAATTCATTGCTAACTTTTCTTCTATAACAACTCCTTTGCATGCATTGACTAGTGTGAAAAAGGTTTTTCAGTGGGGAGGCAAACAACAAAAGGCCTTTGATGCATTGAAGGAAAAGATCAGTTTAGATCCAGTACATTCACTTCCAGACTTGAGACAGTCATTTGAGATCCAGAATGATGCTAGTGACTACGCCATTGGTGTAGTCCTCATGCAACATGGTAAGCCTATATTTTTCATTCGAAAACTTTCAATGGTGCAGTGATTAATTATCCTACATATGACAAGGAATTGTATGTATTGGTGCAAAGTGTGAAAAATTGGAAACACTACTTAATGGGTAAGGAAACAATCATTAACACTGATCATCATCCATTGCAATACTTGCAATCTCAATCTAAGTTGCAACAATCAAGGCACATCCGATGGATGGGTTTTCTTCAACAATCCCACTTGGTAATAAGGTATAAGAAAGGTATCTACAATAAATTTGTTGATATGATTTTTAGGCCTATTATTAGCACAACTACTTTACTAAAGCATAATTCTATTTTGCATGAAATTTATATTGAGCAATATGCATTAAACAATGACTTTCAGGATGATTATGAAAGCTTGGGTCAAGGTAACCAAGTAGAGGAATTGGATTATCATTTACATGATAACTTCTTGTACCATCTTGGTAAGCTTTGTATTCCACAGGGATAAAGAGTCAACTTCATAAGAGAGGCACATACTTCTCTTATTGTTGGTCATTTCAGTGTAAGTAAGACAATGGCACATCTACAGAGGTATTGTTATTGGCCTTGTATTCTTGAAAGTGTGTCATGTTTTATTAAAGGATGTTCATTATGTGTAGTCAGTAAGCCTAGCAATATGAAGTTAGGATTGTGCACACCACTTCTGGTTCCTTCACGGCCGTGGGAGAGTGTTTCTATGGATTTTGTAGGATGTATTCCATTGTCAAAAAGAGGTCATGATTATTTGCATGTAGTTGTGGATATGTTTAGAAAAATGTGTATTTTTATGCCATGTAAAAATAAAATTACAGCTGAACAAACTGCCCAGTTATTCTTTCAAAATGTATGGGTGCATTTTGGATTGCCCACATCCATTGTTAGTGATCGCGATTCTCGATTTGTTGGGAATTTTTGGTCAATATTGTGGGGATTCATGGACACAAAATTGAAAAAGAGTACAAAATTTCATCCACAAACAGATGGTAAAACAGAGGTGGTGAATAGGAAAATGATACATCTTCTTCATGGGTATTGTAGCAAACATCCTAAGTCGTGGGATGAACATTTACACTACATTCATCATGCTTACAATTGGGTTAAGCACTCTTCAACTCAAACATCGCCATTTGAAGCATGTTTGGGATACTTGGCTAAGTCTCCTTTGGATTTCATTTTTGGAAAGGATGTTGTTATTGATGGTCATAGGGACATAGACAAAGCAAGAAGGTTCATTGAACAAATCTAATTGGTACACCAAAGAGTTCAAGAACAACTGAAAAAGAGCCAAGGAAAGTACAAAGCAAGGCATGACAAGCATCGTGTAGATCACAAGTTCCAAGTCAGTGATGAAGTTTGGGTTCACATTAGCAAACAGAGGCTCCAAGGAGAAGGTAAAAAGCTAAAACCAATTAGATTTGGTCCATTCAGAATTCTGGAAAATATTGGTAACAATGCCTTAAGGTTGGAATTGCCTTCACATATGCAAATTTGTGTTATTGTTGATGTTGAGAACTTAAGGCTATATGAGCCTTATTTTATTGAAGATTAAGGAGAAATTGTCCAAATTCCTTCCATTGATATTTTTTCTCCTGAATACCTTGATGAACTACAACAAGACACCATTCTTGACAGAAGAACAAGGTCTTCAAAATCATGGAGTGTGGACTACCTTCAAGTGAGGCTCAAAGGAACAAATCCTTCAAAATCCAAATGGATCGAGATTGGAAAGGTGAGGGAATTGTACCCTCACTTGTTGGACAACTGAAAGTGATCTTTTGGGGTCCCAAAGGCTTCTAATGGGGACGAATGATCAGGTGCTAAAAAAAATCATAAAATTCAAAGTTGTTGGATCAGTGTGGAACATGAATAATTGCGTAGTTCTCGTCATACTGAATCTCACACAACTCATTTCACGTGAAATAGGCTTCGTATGCTCCCATAATCATGTTCTGTTCATTTTCCCAAATAGGGAATTTTTTTTTTTTTTAAATGCAAGCAACCCAGTTAGCAATTCGTACAACTGACATGGCACTAAATGGGCATGCCTATGTGGTAAGGTGATTTTTCAACTCTGATGAATGGTGTGGTGCCAAGTGGCATGATGTGATTGGTTCATATTTGGTAGATTTTGATTGGTCGGAAGATGGCCAACCACAAGTTGCCACGTGGCCCAGCCAGGGGCCACCACATGGCAACCCGAGGGCTACCAAAACTTTGGTCAAGGGTTCATGAAGCAGTGGTGGGGGTTGAACCTGTGACCTCCAAGTATCAAGATAGGCCTCCTACCAATATGCCATTCCATAAATCTTAATATATATGGGTAGCGACATTTAATTAAACATTATGTCTGCACCAATCTAGGGAGGGACCAGCCCTTAGATGCATCACCGTATGTGACCACCAACGAATGGAGCGGGGGGGCCGACAGTGGCGGGGCGTTGGCCTTAGCCCCACGCACATGGCCCCCATGTGACCACAAATTACAGATTTTAGGCGTTAGAGGCTAATTAAAGCGTCCGACAATTTCATATTGAAATTAGTAGAAATGGTGCCTGGTTAGTGGAAATTCAGGCGAAATTGTAGGATGGTGCCAGATTTTGGGGAATTTGCGGTGCGATTAGCAAAAAGACTTGGGGAAGCCATAACTTCTTTAGTTTTTTACCAAATCAGGAGGAGAAGGAGGCTACACAAGAATTTTTGGGCATTCTGGAGCCATTGGAACAAGTTTTAGAGCTATCTAAGCATTGTAAATTGATGCATTCACACTTTTTAGCATAATAGAGAGGGTCAAGCCATTGGAAGTTGGGTCAAGGAGATGTAGCCCAGGCAGGGTGAACTCCTTCATCATGTGCTACTGTGATACTATTTTGGTGATGTTCATGTCTGCTATATGTTGTTGTTTAGACTTTTGTTTATGTTAATTTGTACATAAAATTTACATAGAAACACTCAAAAAATCATGTCCAAACTTGCAATTAACCTCATGAACCCTTAAGCACTTTTAACATATTCTGAAAAGGAATTTAGTACAACAAACTAATTATCCCATTTAGATGACATTTTGTGATCCAAATATATCATTATATTATTTTTCATCCATATTGATTCTTTAAGAGTGGAAAAAGTGGATAAATCAGTTCATGAGACTGTTTTCACTGGTGGGAACCAATTTGGCAAAATAGGGTCTGAAACCTTCCAAGATAATTTTGAGGCAATATTTATGCTTTGTTTGAATCAGGATTGCAGGAAAATATCATTGTAGCAGAGCTAGTCAATAAGTTGGGGTTTGAAGTTCATGATCATCCAAACCCATATGTAATAGGATGAGTAAATGAAGATGCAAAGTTGAAGGTAACAAAATAGTGAAAATTTAGATTTTCCATTAGTGTTTATTTTATTGATGAAGTAGAACTAGATGTGTTTCCCTTTTATGTATGTGGAGTCTTGTTTGGCAGTCCCTACATGCACATGTGAGAGAAAATATTCATGCGGAGAGCCAACCAATACTATCTTGTCAGCGATGGAAAATTGTTCATCATCAATGTGCACAAAGGCAAGTAAAAAATTTCACTGGTAAGTGCCAACCAAGGTAATAAATTGATCATTTCTAATAAGAAGTATTTTTTATTGTTTTAAAGAGAAAATCAGTTTGTAGAAGGGTCAATAAGAGGCAAGGCATCCTTAGAGGGGTGTACTATGCAAAAGAAACAACAACTAGAAAAGTTACTAAATGTATATAGGGATGTGTTCTAAGAGCCTAAAGGGTTATGAAATAAGATGGAAGTGGAGCATGAGATCCAACTATTTCCAGACTCCCCATTCCCAAACATTGGGCTTTATGGGTAGTTTGTTATATAAGTAAGTGAGGTGAAGAAATAGTTGCAACAATAGTTAGAACAAGGTTTTATTCAACCGAGTACATCACCATGCGGGTCACCCATCATCATTGTGGAAAAGAATGATGGGAATTTGCATATATGTATAGATTACATGGTGTTGAACAAAATTGCACTCAAGAATAGATATTCCCCTGCCTAGGATAAATGATTTGTTTTTTCAGCTTTAGCAAGCAAAGTACTTCACCAAGCCGGACTTAAAGTCTAGATATCACCAGGTTCAAGTCAAAGAAGAAGATACCTGGAAGAATACCTTCAAAACGAGGTAAGCTTTTTATGAGTGGTTAGTCATGCCATTTGGCCTATGTAATGCACCAACTTCATTTATGAGATTAATGAATGATGTACTGCACCCTTTCATAGATTCATTTTTTATTACGTATTTGGATGATATACTGGTATGTAGTGCTACCTGAGAGGGGCACATCTCACATTTTACGTAGATGTTGGAGACATTAAAGAAGCACCGGTTGCTAGCAAATCCTAAGAAGTGTGAGTTTGCACAAAATTGTTTGGTGTATCTGGGGTGTGTGATAGGTGGAGGAGAGATGAATATAAATCCCACCAAGATGGAGGCCATCATGAAATGGTCAGTGCCTACTAATTTTTCTGAGGTTAGGAGTTTCATTGAGGTATCATAGTACCCAAATAAACTAATAGGCTCATTTTTAGTGATAGAAACACAACTCCATGCCATAACAACAAGGGGCAAGAGTTTTAAGTGGGGAAAGGGTCAATAGAGGGATTTTTGGAAGTTAAAGAAGAAAATCAATCAAACACCAGTTCTGGCATTTCCAAACTTGTAGTAACCCTTTAAAGTGGAGACATATGCAAGTGGGTATGTTATGGTAGTGGACTTGATGTAGGGAGGAAGGCCTATATGCTATCATTCTAAAATATTTCATGGGGCAGTTCTTAACTACCCTAGTTACGACAATGAGCGTTATGCCCTGGTGCAATTCATGAAGAAGTGGAAGCACTATGTGATGGGAAAGGACATATTAATCCACATAGATCACCAGCCACTACAATACTTCCAGGTCTAGATTAAGCTACATTAGACCAAGAATTACAAGTGGATGGGGTTTCTACATCAGTTTCATTTGGTGATCAAGTACAAGAAGAAAAACACAAACAAGTTGGTTGACATGATTTCAAGGCCACTCACACTAAATATCATAACTTTGGGAACTCTTATGCATGTGGAGAAATTCACCCATGATGCATATAGAGAGGCATATTCAAAGGATGAGGACTTCAAGGAGGCATTTCAACAATTTCATAGTCAAATTCATGTGCATAATGGTGACAACACCGTTGACTACCATCTCCAGGATGGGTTACTATACAGGTTAGATAAACAATGTGTTCCTAAAGGTGAGCAATTGTATCTGATCAGAGAGCCTCACACCTCCAAGGTTGTAGGGAAAGTTGGTGTAGGGAAGACTGTGGCCTACTTGTAGAGGTATGTGTATTGGTCCAATATGCAAGAGCGGGTATCTAGGTTCATAAGAGGATACATACTTTGTTGTACCAGAAATCCTAGCAATATGAAATAAGGTCTATATCATCTCTTACCTGTACCTACTCATCCTTGGAAAAACATTTCCATGGACTTTGTGGGAGGTTTACCAACAACTAGGAAGGGACATGACTACCTGTTCATGGTAGTTAGTAGGTTCAGTAATATGTTTGTTCTGATTCCCTATAAAAATACCATCAATGGGAAAGAAGCAATGAACTTGTTGTTTGGAAAGGTCTGGGTGCACTTAGGGATACCAAGAAGCATTCTTTCAGACACGGACAAAATATTTCTCAGTGCATTTTGGACTACATTATGGGAGAAGATGGACACGGAGTTGAAGAGGTCTACAACATTCCATTCCCAAGTAGATGGATAGACAGAAGTAGTCAACAAGACTTTGGTGTAGATTTTTAGGGGATACAACTAGATGCATCTAAAGACCTGGGACGAAATATAGTATATATAAAAAATTATTATAATAGAGCAGTCCAAAATTCTATAGGAAATTCCCCATTTGAAACTTGTTTTGGAAATTTTCCACCTTCATCATTGGACATTACATATGGGCAACAAGGAGGAATGAGAGAAGATCTTACTGGAGATGCCTTGAGGGATGAAATGTTTGTAGAAAATATCAAAAAGATCCATCTACAGGTACAAGAGACACTATAGAAGTTGCAAGAGAAATATAAGGCCATGCATGATCAACATAGAACAAAGAAATCATTCAAAGTGGGTGACAGATTATGGCTACACTTGAACATGAGAGGCTACAGGGGTTTGGTAATAAAATAAAGGCTCTAAGGTATGGTCCCTTTGAGATACTAGAAAAGATAGGTGATAATTCCTATTGACTTAATTTACTACCATATATGTTCATTTACTTAGTTGTGAATGTAGAGAATTTGAAGCTCTATGAGCCTTTCATGCTAGATCAAGAAGAGGAACGGGTCATACCTTTTGTGGAGGATGTGAAACCAAATTCTCAGGAAGAGTTTACCAAAGATATTTTTTTGCAGAAGAGGTCCAAAACAACAAGACAAGTATAACATGACCTTTCATAGATTGGGTTGAAAGGACAACTTCCAGGTAAAGCTAAATGGTACACCAAAGAGAAGGTGGAGGAAAAATTCCATCACCTCATTCAATAGAAGCTTTTGGGGACCAAAAGCCTCCCAAATTGGGGAGGTTTGATCATAATTGGATAATTATATTGTTTTTCATCCATCTCGATGCTTTAAGAGTGGAAAAAGTGGAGGAATCAGCTCACGGCACTACTTTTACCAATGGAATGCAATTTGGAAAAAAAAGGCTTGAAACCTTTTGGGAGCATTTTTAGGCATCAAACGATTTTTTTTTGTGGGTAAAATTTTTCCACATAAGTGCCACATCTTTTCTATTTTACACGCAAATATCTTTCCAAACGTGTAAGAATCACATAAATCAGAGCCTGTATGTGAAATTTATGTCACTCTAAATTCGACCTTACGGTTTTCACCGCCATAATTAGAGAGGATTCCATGTCAACCCACATTATTCATGAAAAAGGGTCTAGCCACATGCTTATGATGTATAAGACTCCAGAAGAGTCTATATTGTAACTCTGGTTAATAGTTGAGGTGGTCAAACCTAACCACTAGTAGGATATCAAGTTGTCTTATAACCAGGCCGTAAGGATGATTCAGATTGGATAATTATATTGTTTGTCATCCATATCAATGCATTCAAAGTTGAAAATGTTGAGGAATCAGCTCACGAGACCACTTTTACCGGTGGGACCCAATTTGGAAAAACAGGGTCTGAAACCTTCTAGGAGTGTTTTGAAGCATCAAATAACGTTTTTGGGGGGAAAAATTTACCGCTATATCACTGTCATTTCATGTTGTTCTACACACATAGATATTTCCAACTGTGCAAGAAGCGCATAAATCAGAGTCTGTAAGCAAAAGTTATGCCACTCAGAAGTTGACCTTCTTGTTTTCACACCTATAGTTTGGGAGGATGGCGTGTCAGCCCCCATTATTCATGGAAAAGGGGCTCGCCACATGTTTTTGATGTAAAATACTCTTGAAGAGTCTATATTGTAACTCTAGTTAAGAGTTGATGTAATCAAAATTAACCACTAGTAGGTTACCGGGCTTTGTTATAACTAGACCATTAGGAGGAAGAGGCATTCCATTATTTTGGGAGCATTTTGTTCCATAGTTGAGAAATGATAACAAGGAGAGATAGGAGGTAGAGCACATAATGAGGATTTGTGCACCATAGCATCCCATGGGCCACATGCATTACTTGTTTGTACTTGCAAGCAATTTTTTCAGACAGAGAAAGAGAGTGAAGCGACCTCACCTTCCAACTAGGTTTTCTCCCGAAAGGGTTTCCCTGAGCATATTTTATGTCTTATGTGTGTGAGAGAGATTATTATTATGTTCTCTATTTTTATGCATAATTTCAATTCGCATGCATACACTAAGTGCAATCAAAATCTACAGATCTAGAAATGAAATAAAACTGTAATAGTGTAGAACTTCATAATTTTAATATAATATTGTTAGTTCTGTTGTGACGAACTGTCCAATGAAATATCCATAGCAGTTTGCACATCATTTGGTATTAGAGAAAGTTTTATTTGGGCATTTTATGGAGATTTTAGGGATCTAGATTGGTGAGGTTGAAAATCATAAAACCCTAATCATGACCCACGAATCTGTAAATAAACCTCGTGATCTTGCAGAGGTGAGGTTTATGTGGTTAGAAAAACAAGTCACAGATATCAACTGGAATGTAAGCCTCCTCATGGCGGCCTTGAATATAAATCTAGGGATATTTGGAGAATATGGGGATTCAAATGCAGAGGACAAATCAGAACAAGTATCAGAAGATCAAAGAGAAACAAATAACTAGTTGAAGAAAGGACCTAAAAAAAGTCAACCTAGTTTGAGTGGTGTGAACAAATCACAATCCCTATGTAAAATGGAAGAAAAAATATATATCAAGTCGTACCTCAGCGAAATTGACACTTTGAAGCTAGACCATTGGATTCAACAACTGGAAGTTTATTTCATCATCCATTAGATCGAGGAAGGGAAAATATATATCATTTACACGACTGAAATTAGAGGGACATGCACTGAATTGGTGGGAGAGCCACACATAAACCCTGAGGTTGGAGGGAGAACCTTCAGTGACTGAGTGGGAGGATTTCAAAACCATCATTAAGTCACAGTTTTATCCCATTGGTTACATGGAGGACCAGTGGATTCAATGGCATTACTTCAGAAAAAAGTTGGGCCATAGCTTGCATGAGTACACCATGGAATTCAAAACGATGGCTATAATGTTTGGTATCTCTCCAAAGAACCCAAATGTACTCCTAAAGTATTTGGAGGGTCTGCATTGCTATCTGCACGAGCAAGTGATGTTGTTCAAGCCCAAATAGGTGGATGAGGCTTGTGTATAGGTGCAATACCTAGAAAACATAGGCCTAAAGAGAGCGTAATCAAGTGGATTGAAGTAGAAGGAGAAACAAGATGCTTCTAAGGAGGGAAAGAAGAAGAAAAAATGGGGAAAATATAAAAAGATAGTAGCCACAACACACTAGTGTAAATATATTAGCAACCAATATAACCACAACAACATTGATGGCCATACAGAGAGAAGTGTTGGAATTTGCATCCAGAGCTAATCAGTACCAACTTGTGAAGGGTGGAAAATCATTTATCATCAACGCGCACAAAGGCAAGTAAAACATTTCACTGGTTAGTGCCAACCAAGCCAAGAAATTGATTAGTTCCAGCAAGACGTATGTTTTATTTTTCTTAAGAGAAAGTTACTCTGCAGAGGAGTTAATAAGAGGAAAGGCATCCCTAGAGGGGTATACTGTGAAATGGAAACAACAATTGGATGAGTTGTTACAGGCATACAGGGACGTGTTCTCAAAGCCTAAAGGGTTACCACCCAAGAGAAGTGGAGCATGAGATCCAACTATTTCCAGACTCCCCATTTCCAAATATTGGGTTGTACAAGCGGTTTGTTATAAAAGAATGTGAGGTGAAGAAACAGTTGCAGAAACTACTGGAACAGGGTGTCATTCGACCAAGTACATCACCATGTGGGTCACCCATCATTACTGCATTGAAGAAGGATGGGACTTGGAAGATGTGTATATATTACAGGCTGTTGAAAAAAAGCATGCTTAGGAACATATGCCCCTTGCCCATGATAGATGATTTTTTGGATCAATTGTAGCAAGAAAAATACTTCACCAAGGTGGATTTGAAGTCTGGATATCACCAAGAAAATCTCAAGAAGTGTGATTTTTCGCAACAGTCTTTGGTGTATCTAGGGTATGTGATTGGTGGAGGAGAGATGAAGATAAATCCTTCCAAGATGGAGGCCATCATGAAATGGCCGGTGCCTACTAATGTTTCTGAGGTCAAGAGTTTCATTGGGGTAGCACAACACCTGAGGAAATTCATAGCCTCATTTTTAGTGGTAGCAGCACCGCTCCATGCCATAACAACAAATGGAAAGTGTTTCCAGTGGGGAAAATGTTAACAAAGGTATCTGGAAGAGCTAAAGACGAAGATAAACCAAGAACCAGTTATGGCATTACCAAACTTGCAACAACCCTTTGAAGTGGAGAGAGATGCAAGTGGGTATGCTATGGGAGTTGTCTTGATGCGAGGAGGAAGGCTTGAATGCTACCATTGTGAAGTATTTCATGGGGCAGTTCTTAACTACCCTACCTACGACAAGGACCTTTATGCCATGGTGTAAGTTGTGAATAATTGGAAGCATTATCTGATGGGAAAGGAGACAGTAATCCACATATCACAAACTATTACAGTATTTGCAGGCCCAAAGTAAGCTACAACATATTAGGCATTACAAGTGGATGGAGTTTTTACAACAACTTCGTTTAATGATCAAGTAGAAGAAGGGAAACACAAACAAGTTGGTTGATAGGCTTTCAAGGCCACCCATATCAAAGATTATAGATTTGGGGACTCTTACGCATATGGATCCATTCACCCATGACGCAATAGAGAGGCATATTCAAAGGATGATAACTTCAAGGATGTGTATCAACATTTGTAGAGTTAGAGTCATGTACATGATGGCGTAAAACACCATTGACTACCATCTCTAGGATGGGTTACTCTACATGATGGATAAGCTATGTGTCCCTAAAGGAGAGCGATTTCAGGTGATTAGAGAGTCTCACACCTCTAAGGTTGCAGGGAAATTTGGTGTAGGGAAGACTATGGCTAACTTGCATAGTTATGTGTATTGGCCCAAGATGCAAGAACAGGCAGTTAGGTTCATAAGAGGATGCATGCCTTGTTGTACCAGCAAGCCTAGCAATAGGAAACAGGGTCTATATCATCCCTTACCTATACTTACTCGTCCTTGGGAAAACATTTCCATGGAATTTGTGGGAGGTTTACCAACAACTCGGAAGGGACATGACTACCTGCTCGTGGTACTTGAAAGGTTCAACAAGATGTGTGTTCTGATTCCCTGTAAAAGGACCATCGATGAGTAAGAAGTAGCAAACATGTTCTTTGGATAGGTTTGGGTGCACAATGGGATACCAAGGAGCATCATTTCAGATAGGGATACAAGATTTCTTTGTGAATTTTGGACTACATTGTGGGAGAAGATGGACACGAAGTTGAAGAGATCTACAATGTTCCATCCATAGACAGATGGGAAAACAAAAGTAGTCAACAACACTTTGGTGCAACTTCTCAGCGAATACAACAAAAAGCATCCAAAGCCCTAGGATGAAAATCTAGTATATATAGAAAATTCTTACAACAAAGCAGTTCACACTTCTACATGAAAGTCCCCATTTGAGACTTGTATTGGATATTTTCGACCTTCACCTTTGGATATTGCATATGGATAGCAAGGAGGAGTAAGGGAATATGTTACATGAGATGATTTGAGGGCTGAAAAATTTATAGAGAAGACCAGGCATATCCATCTATAGGTACAACACACACTACAAAAGTCACAGGAGAAGTATAAGGCTAGCCATGATCAACACAGAACAAAGAAATCATTCAAGGTGGGAGACATAGTATGGCTACAATTGAATAAGGAGAGGATGTAGGGGCCTGGTAGGAAAATCAAGGCTCTGAGGTATGGCTCCTTTGAGACACTGGAAAAGGTGGGAAAGAATGCCTATCGACTTATTGTAAAACCATATATGTGCATTTACTTAGTTGTGAATTTAGAGAATTTGAAACTCTATGACCCTTCCATGTTAGACCAGGAATAGGAACAAGTCCTAACTTCTGTTGAGGATTTGATACCAGATGCTCAGGCAAAGTTGATAGAAGATACAATTTTGCATAAGAGGTCCAGAACTACAAGGCATGGGTAGCATGATCTTTGGCAGATTAGATTGAAGGGACAACTTCTAGGCAAAGCTAAATGGCACACCAGAGAGAAGGTCGAAGAAAAATTTCCTCACCTAATTCACTAAAAGATTTTGGGGACAAAAAGCCTCCCAAAATAGGGAGGTGTGAGCTAGGTTGGATCATTATATTTCTTTTCATCCATCTCGATGCATTCAAAGTGGAAACGTGGAGAAATCAGTTCACGAGACCATTTTTACCAGCGGGATCTAGTTTGGCAAAACAAGGTCTGAAACCTTCTGGGAGCATTTTGAAGCATCAAATGACGATTTTTGGGAGTAAAAATTTGTCTTTCTGGCATAAATATATATAATGTTGTTCTACATGATCTTTCCAACAGCGCAAGAAGCGCATCCATCAGAGTTTGTATGTAAAAGTTATGCCACTCATAAGTTGACCTTCTTGTTTTCACACCTGTAGTTCGGGAGGATGTCGAATCAATGACCATTATTCATGGAAAAGGGGATAGCCACGTGTTTGTAATGTAAAAGACTATAGAAGAGTCTATATTGTAACTCTAGTTAAGAGTGGATGTTGTTAAATTTAACCACTAGTAGGCTATCAGGTTGTGTTATAACCAGGTCACTAGAAGGAAGAGGCATTCCATTCTTTCGAAAGAATTTTTTTCCATAACTAAGCAAAGATAGCTACGAGAGATAGGAGGTAGAGCACATAGAGAGGATCTGTGCACTGTAGTAGCCCAAAGGCCATAAGCATTACTTCTTTGTACCTACAACCATATTTTCCAGATAGAGAAAGAGAGCGAAGCGACATCACCTTCTTGTTGGGTTTTCTCCTGTAAGGGTTTCCTCGAGCATATTTTGTGTCTTATGTGTGTGAGAGATTATTTTATTGTTCTCTACTTTTCTGCATAATTTCCATTCACATGCATGTAATAATTATAGCAAAATCTACAGGTCTAAAAATTAAATAAAATTGTAATAGTGTATAACTTCAGAATTTTAATATAATATTGTCATATATGTTGTGACGAATTGTCCATTAGAATATCCACGACAGTTTACGGATCAAAGGAGGAAAATGGATTCCATTCTTTCAAGTGCATTTGTTCCATAGCTATGCAAAAAATAGCCAAGAGGGATAGGAGGTAGAGCACACAGAGAGGATTTGTACATTGTAGTAACCCATAGGCCATAGGCCATAATTATTTGTACTCATAGCCATATTTCCATTTAAAGAAAGAGAGTAGAGCAATCTCACTTTCTAGTTGGGCCTTTCTCCCGAAATGGTTTCCTAGAGCATATCTTGTGTCAAATGTGTGTGTGAGTTTTTATTTTTTCGTTCTCTATTTTCTGCACAATTTTAATTTGCATGCATGCAATATTAACAATAAATATAGAGATCGAGAAATATAATAAAAATTGTAATAGTATATAATTTCAGATTTTAAATATAATTTCATTAGCTCTGTTATGATGAACTATCAAGTAGAATATCCATGACAGTTTACAGATCATTTTGATTGGTGGAAAGTGAAAAAATAGATGACACGTGACACCTCTCATGGGATTCCATGTGGCATGATGATGCCATGTTGAGATCATCATGTGGATGACCAATAACCCCTAGGTCACCTGGGGCAGCCACGTGGTCATATGGGGGCCAAGATGAAAAGGGGAAAACGCCGATCCAATTCTTCGTCATATGAAATGGTTGTAAAGGGTCACATGGTCGACCTTGTTTATTGCAATGGGTAAAACTTCCATGGTATAAGCATAAAATAACGTGGCCCATGGTCGACTTGTCCCAAACCTCGGGATCACTGGGGTAGTATAAATATGAGATTTGATCCATTGGTAAGCATTTGAACAAAGTACACAAAAGGATCAATTTTGTGGATGGAAAATAGTTCGAGGTTGTTTTAAATAATATCATTATGAAGGAGTCAATTTTGGTTAATGGTTACAGTTATAGTTTAGTGAGGTCGAAAGTTCGAGGTCTTACAAATTTGGATTGTAAGCGGTGACTATATTCTATTGGCAGAACTTATTGCCGTAGCGTTGGCCACCATGACATTATTTTGGCCCACGAATATGCGTATGGGCAAAGCCGACCATTTTACAACAAGCCATAGAGTACCATCTACGTAAAGTTTGCCAGCAAAGCCACAGTGGTTATGTCTTGATCGATGTGTATATATTTGGGCAATGTCGTGTTAAGCTCCATTAATTTTTTGCACAATTGCTGCCTACAATTATGGAATTTAAACTGTAGTCTTTCCTTAACTTATGGAAACCAACTACAGTAGTTTCCTTAAGTTAAGGAAATCAACTGCAGTTAATAAATTTATTGTTGGGAGCTACTGAAGTGGTCCATTACTCCCATCTGGAGTTCTCTGCCTTGATCTGTGGGACATATGACACATAGCTATCATAAGCTTGATGGAAGCTTGGCTATAAATTCATCTGTTTGGTCCCCAAGCTTGCATCTCAATCCCCTTTAGTTTTTCACACCATCTAGCTGAGATAGCAGAGCTTGGAAGTGCCTTCAGAATTTCTGCATTCTTTTCTTCTTCTTGGATAGCTGGAGCGTGGTTTTCAGAAAGAAGTTGCATCAAGAGTTTCACCAATGGCTGGAGGTAATTCATATCCCTGGGCATTAAGTTTCAACGAGTCATTGAATTTTTTCCGCATGCAGAATCGTTGTTATAATTTTCTAACATTTGGTATCAGAGCCCTTTTACCTCTGCCTTGCTGTGTGTTGGCCAAGAAACGAATTCCTCTCTTAAAATATTTGCGGCCAACAAATTTCTTTGATTTTCTCTTCACGTTATATTATTTAATCCGTCTTCGATTGGATCGAATTGGAGTTGTTCTTGCTGAGTTCTAATCAATTGGACTCGGCAGAACAAAATTCTCTTTGTATTTCGGCTGGGCTTTATTCTTGCCTATTTCTTGAACAGCCGGCCTCCTTGAGAAATTGGTTTTTGGTTTTGGGGATTTATTTTTCTCAGCCCATTCTTATAGACTCTTCCTGAGAATCTCCCCAACAGGAGTTTTGATCAGCTTTGGCTAAAATATTGAGTGGTTTCGAGCCCGTCATGCATTTGGAGGAGCGCTGCCTGTGCATTTGACTAATTGAAGTATGCGTTAACCATGTTAGCTGTGTGTTGAAAATGGTATGTGCTTTTTTGTTGAAGGCGTGTGATTGTGTCAAATATACTTTGAAAACTATGTACGACATATAAAATGCATTGGTTATGCTCCTTTTTGAAGGCCATATATTAAATTAAGCTTGGTATATAACATTAATTTGAAGATCATATGGTGGCTCATGCATAATTTGAAGTTTATGCATTCTAAATCATTTAATCATTTATTTGAGTATGCGTCTCCGATTAATCATTTATTTAGGTGTGACCATTTCCATTTCTTGCCTGGAAAGCAAGTCCATAAGGGAGCAGAGGTGCCATCGAAAATCCTTCTATTTGTAGATGTGAGAGAGTTTCTGCGATTGGCTGCATAGTTAGCTTTTGTTGCATGTATTTGGACTGTTAGCTTTTAGTTAGCTGTTGGCTTGCAAAAATCTAACTTAAAAATAACTTCACGCTAATTACAAGAAACATATTACCATGATACTCGGTTTGGGGATTTAGAGCACCCGGCACTCTCTCTATTACAATCGAAGCTTCTAGAAAACATGTGTTGTTATAAATGTTTTGCAAGAACTATTAGTTTTAGCCACTCATTTGACTTTTGGACAGAGTGAAAATGGTACACCGGTAAAGGAACCCGCAGTCGTTAACAACAAAGTTAGAGGAGAATAACGGGAAGCTTTTAAATACACGCGTTATAAATAATATTTCAAATTTGCAGTTTTGCTTGCAAATTATTTAAAGAAATAGTTTATAATTTTTTAGAGCCCATTTTGTAATTAATTTAAGAATTAGTCTTAAATAAATTATGGGACAGTTAGACTAAGGAGAGTAAATAAAAAAAAAAAAAAATCGAAAAAGGAGAGTAAATAAATTGATTGGTTATGTGAGAATTGAATTCTTATGGGTATAAATTATTTTGAAGTTATATTTAATTGTGGAGGCTGGAGTTTAAATATGAGGTTTTGTATTCATTTTATAAAATATTAGGGGAAATGAATATAGGGATGACCTTTGAAGTATTACTTAAAGAAAATAACTCTAAATTGTGAGAATCTCTATTTTGAACTCAATAGCCTTGCAATGCAATTTGTAGTCATTTGCGGTAATGCTGACTGCTTTAACCTTAATTTTGATTTTGCTGGAGAATTATTACAGTTATATGGAGTTTATTTAAAATGTCATTTTGACTTACTCTTTTCAGTAAACATTATTTTTCCTCTCTGGTTAAGTTTTGTTTATGCAACAAAATAATGTCTAGTGATCCATATAATTTTAATTAATTAGAGAATAGCCACAGCATCTTTAATTAAATAAAATTATATATTTTGATTGGTTAGATCACATAAAGATTATTTAGACATTAAATTGTAATTAATTACACTGAATATAATAAATTTTATCCCACAGGAATTTTTATTATATTCATGTAATTAATTAGGATAAAATTTCATAACCTACCCACAGGAGTTATGAATTAATAAGTTTTATCATAAAGTTTTATTGAATCTGTTTGAAATGAAAATTTAGCCCACAGGCAATTTTTATGTCATTAGATTCAATTTTTTTAGCATGATTTACATTGGTAAAACATGAAAGTTTATTAAGCCTCAATTTTAACATAAGCATGTGATTTTTTAATGCAGTAGTACAACCTGCAAATTTCTCTGAAATTCGTTGTGACATTCCCGAACTTAAGGGAGATAACTATAAGATTTGGAAGGAGAGGATTCTCCTTCATTTAGGGTGGATGGACATAGATTATGCTATTAGGAAAGATGAACCATCGGCACTCACTGATACCAGCACTACAGCGGACATCACACTTTATGAACGATGGGAGCGATCCAATCGTCTAAGAATGATGTTCATTAAGACTAAAATTTCAGCTGGTATTCGTGGTTCCGTTGATCAGCATGAAAAGGTCCGAGACTTGTTGAAGGCCATTGATGATCAATTCGTCACTTCAGACAAGGCACTAGCAAGCACCCTAATCATGAATTTCTCATCCGTAAGGCTCACCAGTGTGAAAGGTGTGCGCGAGCACATCATGCAGATGAGGGACACTGTGGCTCAATTGAAGAAACTCAAGGTTGATATATCGGAGTCCTTCCTAGTGCACTACATCCTGAACACCCTTCTGCACCAATATGGACATTTCAAAATCTCATACAACACACATAAAGATAAATGGTCAATTAATGAACTCATGACCATGTGTGTTCAAGAGGAAGAGAGACTGGTGATGGAACTGGGAGAGAGTGCAATGTTGGCAACGCGTGGAAAGGGAAAATCTCAAGCCAATCGGAAAGGGAAAGGTAAAGTACCTCCCCAAGCCGATATCAAGAAGGTTTCCAAGTGTTTTTTCTGTAAAAGGAAGGGACACATGAAGAAGGAATGCGCCAAATTTCAGAAATGGCTTGCATACAAAGGTAATTTAATCTTGTTTGTTTGTTATGAATCTAATATGGTTAACGTTAATATTAACACATGGTGGATTGATTCTGGATCAACAATTCACATTTCGAATTCCTTGCAGGGTTTGCAAAACCTAAGGAAGCCAGTGGGAAGTGAGCAAAGCATCTTATCAGGAAACAAGATGGGCTCACATGTAGAAGCTATAGGAACATGTTATTTAACTTTAAGTAGTGGCTTTGTTTTAGAATTAGAAAAGACCTTCCATGTTTCAAGTTTTTCTAGAAACTTGATTTCAGTTTCAAGGTTTGTACCTTTTGGATATTCCTTAAACTTTTCAGAAAAATCTTTCAGTCTATTCTATAAATCTGATTATGTTGGGAATGATATTTTGTCTAATGGTCTTTACTGCATTAATTTACAAAACAATGTCACTTATGATTCAATGCATGTTCACACTGGCACTAAAAGATGTGTTATTAATGAAGATTCCTCTAAATTATGGCACCGGAGACTAGGTCATATCTCCATAGAAAGAATTAAAAGATTGGTAAATGAAGGAATACTTAATACTCTAGATTTTACTGATTTTGAGACTTGTGTGGACTGCATAAAGGGAAAGCAGGCCAACAAGTCAAAGAAAGGTGCCAATAGGAGTTCAGACATATTAGAAATCATACATACTGATATATGTAGTCCAGACATGGACTCATATGGTCAGAGATACTTCATCTCCTTTATAGATGATTACTCACGATATATGTATCTCTACATGCTTCATAAAAAGAGCGAAGCATTAGATGCCTTTAAGATCTTTAAGGCTGAAGTAGAGAAACAATGCGACAAGCAAATTAAGATCGTGAGATCAGATAGAGGTGGAGAATATTATGGTAGATACACAGAAGATGGACAAGCACCTGGGCCATTTGCTAAATTTCTTCAAGAGCATGGGATTGTTGCCCAATACACCATGCCTGGTTCACCCGACCAGAATGGTGTA